>JAKSZP010010598.1:0-212399 GCA_022478985.1 Massospora cicadina | reverse complement strand
GGGGCCCTCAGTTTGCCTCCTTTTTTGGGAAGAGTTGTGTAAGACTCTTCAGATTCGCCCTTGCCAATAAACTGCCTATCACCCCCAATCAGATGGGCATACAGAACTAGTAAACCAGTGCTTGGAACAGTTTCTGCGGTGTTACACCGCTGCAGATCATTCAGATTGGGCTTCTCACCTTCTATGACCCAGTTTAGCTACAACAATACCTTGCACTCTTTAATATGCTGTTACCTGTTTTTTGCCAGCCATGGCTTTAATCCCGCCTTTAACATGGAGCCCAGCTGTGGGTCAAATGTTAAAGCGGTGGTGGACTTTTCCAAGACAATCAAGAAGGTTCACCAGGGGGTATTCACAAGCTTGTAGGTGGCTATGCAGGTATATAAAGAGAATGCTGATGGGAAGCGCTGAGTGGGTCCCACATACAAGGAAGGGGATCTCGTGATTCTTGATGCTTGTAACATCCCAATCAAGCAGCCATGTAAGAAGCTGGGACCAAAGAGGATTGGCCCCTACCGCGTTGTTAGAAAGGTGGGCCATGCCTCATACCAGCTAGATCTCCCCCCCTCATTCTGGATCTTCTCTGTGTTTCATGAGAGCAAACTGACGTTGTTTGAGGGCCCCCCACCAGAGACTCCTGAGGCCTATCTAGTGGATGGGGCGCCAGAGTGGGAGGTGGAAGAAATAGTTGCCTCACGCCGTGTTAAAAGAAGACTCAAGTACCTGGTATCCTGGAAGGGCTTTGACGCTGCAGAAAACAGTTGGGTTCTGGTGCATGACTGTGTGCATGCCCAAGATCTGATTGACGCCTTCCACCAGCGTTTTCCACAGGCTGCTGGGTCCCAAACTAAACCGACTGTCGCTGCCATGAAGTTGGCCCCTACACACAAACTTTTCCCTGGCGCAAGCCCCTGGAGGGGGGTTGAGCCCCGTCAGGAGGAGAGGGTAATGTCATGTGAACATGACATAATAGTGGGGACCAACCCCAAAGACAAGGCTGGGCGCCAGGAGGCACAGAGGGTGAAGTTGAAGGCCCTTTCTGACCTGAAGCACACCCTGGACCAACGCTGGGTTTGGGCAAAATATGCCCAGGTTGGTACCAGTGGTGCGCCAAATGACCAGCCCCTGACAACAAGCCAGGCATTAAAATGGATGATATACCAAATGAACGCAGATGGTTTCATTTGGTTTATTGAGGAGTGGGGTTTCAAAACCCATTCTATTTTTGAAATAATGCGCTCAGGTCAGATTCAACTTCAATCAATCACTCGAGTGAAGTCAGTTTTGGCCTATTCAATTAACCCAGATGGCAGTGTCACCCTATTGGTGAGTTGGTGCTTGGGCCCACTGCAGCATAACCCCTAATTTCCCACTTGAGCTTAAATACATTTTCCCCAACCAACATTCCTTGTTGGTCGACTTCCCAAATAAACCTTTACCCCATTTACATTATTTTAATTTTATGATATTCTAAATGCTCCTGTGCACGAACCTCTTTGAGGAGGTCTCAAGCTCCATTACATTTGCCCTTGCAAGTACCATTCAGCTCTCCCATCATGCACCATTTGTCCACCCAGGATCACTCCAACCTGGGCCGCTTAGCCCCATTTTATATGTGCACCGCATCACCCTTATAAGGTTTTTTATTGTAAAATTTGCAATTGTATGTCTATGTGGTTATTGCTCCAGCACCCTCTGCCGGGCTCTAATCATGTTGGCACTAACGGCTAGTTCCCTGGCGTTGGCCTGGTGCACCTCACACTGACACGCTGGGAACAGGAGAGTTATAGACACTCTCCTTACACTCCAACTTATTGACATATGGGACAGCATGTTTGTTTCCAGGTGTATCCTCACATGCTTCTGAATCCACCAACCCACACACAAAATCATTGGAAATATAAGGTTGGGCATTGCAGAGAAGCAATCACAGAAACTAAACTGGTGGACTGAGAAAGGCATGGGGTGCTATATTAAAGGAGGGTTGGGTGGCCAATGATGCAACCAACATCAATGACCCACATCCATATCCAGATTGAGCTGATGGGCCAACTCCATACTCATTAAGTTACCTGCTGCTCCCATGTCAACTAAGGCCTCAAAAGACACCCTGGTGTGCCCTAATACTATTTTTTATTGGTAATAAGAAGTAGGCAAAATTCTGTTTATTGGCAGATGAAGTCATGTCTTTTAATAAAGAAGAGATTGCAACTAGATCAGGGGAAATAACAAGGTTTACAATAGAAGCAGAACTGGAGTGACAAAGGGGTTGAATCATTTTCTCTCCAGGCTGGACTACCAACGATTTATAAGCTGGTGTGCTAGAACAAAACTAACATGAGCATGGGGGAAATGTAAGTTACTATATTCAATACAGATACTGATTCAAAGCTGGAATCAGAAACTGAGGCCACATCAGCAGCTTCAATAATGAAGGGCACATATTGAAAATGGACTGAGAAAACGTTAAAGACATTAGGGCAGTGCACCCTAAACAAAACTCCTTCACAACCCTCTGGGAGAAGCATATAAATTTGGCATTTAGCCAGACAAACAACAGAAGGCAGGATACCAACTGTACATTCAACTGGTAAAAGATGATCACTGCTGCACTCATCTCAATGAGAAGGGCAGAAATGGCAGAAAGTAGTGAATATTTGATTATGTCATGATGGTGGCAGATAAAGTTTAGACCAGCCTGCCAATATGGATTCCCAAAAATCTAGATGACAAGCTCAGTGCCAAAGGCACTGCTAGCTTAGTGAAGTTAAATTGTGTAGTGAGAGAATATACCAGCAAACGGCAAAAGGTTGTAATTTTAAAAAATAACCCTGCAATGAACCAGGCTATCATGGTCCAGGGCCTGTGGGTTTTGGTGCTGGAAAAAGTAAGATCAGAATGGGAGGTTTTAATTTTGCCATATGAAAAGAATCATATTTTGGGTACGGATTTTTATTTGAATTTTAAAATTAGAAATCAACTGTCAATTTTCTCAGTGTGTTATGACTGCTTAAATAGATGATTGATTTGGGGAATAGCTTAGACAAGCTTGGGATCAGGGCCCTTGAGATTTACCTAAACTGACGAACTTTAAGTGAGTGGAAAACATATATATCTAGAACTGACTTCAAAAGTGTTGGCAGTGGGTTGGGTCGCTGTCAGTTTATCCATGGATGCCCAAATTGCCAATCTTCTTCAGTTTCATTGACTGATGGCGTCTCACCTGATGGGAAGCGGGAAACTCCCAAGGACAATCCACATAGGGGCGGTCCCATGATGTTGTAAATGGGTTTGGGACGCTCAACCTGCCCAAACCCAGTAACTCTGGGGTCTGTTGGTCCAAACTAGATCTATTGGGAGTGGGTTGCGATACTATTGGGGAAGGTATCAAACTCACATGGGCATTTCTTAATAGCCTGATGCTAAAGCAAGTTTTGCCAATGATATGACATTAGATGCTTTATTCATCAAAGGTACACGCTCATCAGGCCTTGTTTTAATGATTTAAGGCTCTCAGATATTGATGATAAAGCTTGTTGCCCTCATCTTTATTTAGACCTTTCATCCCCAAGAGAATGCTGACTCCCCAAAAGTTCAGCACACATCCCCTTAATTTTTTATATAATTCATCTGAAGTTAATACTGGAACAGGTGGAGAGATCATCAAAGGGAGAGCTGTTACCTAACGTTCATCCACCACATGGGTGAGTTTGCTCTGTGAGACAAGAGGGATAACTGCCCTTATCAGACTCTTTTTTGATGGGAAAGGGAACACCCCCAATCCAAATGGAGGGGGCACTCCCCAAGACTTACACTATGGATCCCAAAGATTTTGTAACATGTATAATGAAGCGTGATTGATCAAAACTTTGAACTTTACTCTGTGGATATATACCTGAAATTGTTCTTATATGTAAATTACTTCTAGGCACTTTCATTCAGTCATCATATATTACTTTTAAATATGACAGTTCAAACTTTGTCTGCGATAAGCAACAGAATGCTCCATATCATGTCATCCTGCTGCAACAATACTTTTTCCACAGTGGAAAGAGAAGCGTCCATCTAAACAACAAACTCTTTCCCAAAGTTTGGACACCGCAGCACCAGAGTGCTGATCAGCACCATTTAGAGAGCGTCAAAAGCACTCTGACATTGTTCTGTCCACTCAAAAGTAACGTCCTTCATTAAAAGCTCAAAGAGCGGGGCTCTGATATAGCTAAAATTGGGAATAAATTGGAGATAGTACCTGGCCATGACCAAAAGAATTGATAGCTCATTTGATATGTTGTTTTGCCATCTTCCTGATGGCTTCTACCTTAGCCAGTTGCAGTCAAAAATTGCTGGCATCTACTACAAACCCAAGATATTCTATTTGCTCTTTAAAATTGTCATTTGTGAATTTTGAATTTAATTTTCACCTCCATGATCCAATGGTTTGCTTAATCCAGGTGAGCTAGGTGCTCTGAAAATATTTTTGAGAAAACGTTAAAGTTGTTAAGATAGACAAGGGCACATTACAGTTTGATATTGCCCAGGATAGTGTCCATTGCCCTTTGAAATGTAGACAGGGTGTTACATAGGGCTTGCGGCATATGATTGGGCTGGAATAACCCTTTGGAGGTGATCATAGCACACTTTTCTTGTTTTTCCATAGCAACTCAATGTGCCAGTACCCTGAGATCAGGTCCACATTTAAAAATAGCGAGCACCAGCCAGACAATCTAAGGTATCATCAATCTGGAGTAGCTTTATAAATCCTTTTTGGTGATGCTATTAAGTTTCTGATAGTCAATCATATCCAGTTAGTTTCATCCTTCTTTTAACAATTAATACAGGCGCGGCCCAATGACTTTTCAATGGCTCAAGCATACCCTTCTCCAGCAACTTCCCTATTTCTTCAGACACTACCTCTTCCACAGCCCTCATTTGATGAATTGGCTGAGATCAAATAGGAGGGTGGTCTCCTGTGTCCACTTGATGATCAACATCATGAGCGCACCCCAGAATATAGCTTTGTGATTCAAAACCCTTATTTCTTAAATAATGCCATCACCCAATCTTGTTGCTTCTCAGATAGCCCCATCAAAACTTCACGCAGAGCCACTGCCATTAAACTAGCTGAATTCTGGGTGACAAAGATAAGCTAATCCAATGAGTCAAATCTATGAAGCTGAAGGATATCATCAATGGGGGTCAGGTGTAGATAAGTTACCACCTAATGCCTTCGGACCATAAGAGGCTCCTCCTTCAAATTGTCCAGAAGCACTCTGATTTTCCTCAGGATCAGATACTAATAATCCTGGAGCCACATGAGGTTTAAGAAGTGATTGTTGGTAGTGACCAAGGACCTTCTTAAACAATCATTCTGGTATCTCCACTTTGAGCTCCATTCCTATGATAGCTTGGTGTCCAAATAGTATCATTAAAGCGCTTGTTGATTATAGTAATACTCCTTGGTACTCATATATCTTATTAGAAATAACCCTAGTCTGCCGCTTCAACTTCTGGTAGCAGACATGAACTATGTTATCACAGTATGCGAGGTTGATTTGGCCAGCTTAGACAAATTCCTGTGGTACCCCCATTGACATGAAGAAAACAGGGATCCACTGACCCAAGGATCGCAAAGTTTTCTTCCACCATGTTGACCATGGCACCAAAACGGTGCATAAAAGCTGCACCAATTAACATGTCTTAACTGTGGTTTGGTAATACAAATTTCTGGAGTGGAGACAGCAATTAACCCAAAATGAAGAGGCAGCGCACTGTATGCTCCCTCTGGTATGGTATATCTGCCCCTGTGGTCCTATATACCACCCAGTGCTACACATCATGTTTCAATGACAGCTTAGCTACCATCTTTGTCAATACTATGATAAATGGGGAGCTGGTTCTATGTTCACACATATTTTGTTTTTTTTATAAAAATGTCACAATAAGTAAACTCATAATAAGAGGAACCATGACTGTTTAGTACATGAACATCCAAAAGAATTCTTCTTATTGAGAAAGTGCACAATACTGGACCATACCTGTGGATACTCCTTTACGATCTGCTTCACCAGAATGGTGATGTTCACACCCTCCAGCGAGGCCACATTTGAGGAGGGTTGAAGTTCATCTGACAAGTTAAGCTCCAGAATCTGACAGGTGTATGGTTTCTGTATATTGATGGATCTCTTCCATGACACCTTCCTTGGCTTAGGAGCAAGACCTTGATTACATCATCAGTGGTTTGGTGGAAGAGAAAGTATGTCATTGGGGACATGAGACCTGAATTAGGCTGACTCATTATGATCAGGTGGGACAGGTAATTTGGCTTATCATAATTAAAAAAACCTGTCTCTATTCCGCTTGTTCTTTTCCCTGCTCATCTGAATTTTGTAGAACTGCATGTATGTTCCACTTTGCAGGGCAGCTCGCCACATAATGTTCATGATAACTGCACTTGAAGCAAGTTAATCCAAAAATGTCCCATTTCTGAATATCACTAAACCTGGCCTGGGGTTATAAGCTGTACGGGGATGGGGCAGAGCATTAAAAAGCGGCCAGGATTGGGACAAATGATCATAGGTCAGCCATGGGTTGGTCAGCAGACTGTAGTTTGGATGGATATTAGCTGGCGAATTATAAGTTGGTCGCTGCTGGCTACCCACACATGAAGCTCCAGCAACAGTCAATGGCAGTTTCCAGTTCCTGTTAGTGGGTTAATTGTGGTTGCCAATTTCTGCAGCTAGTTGAAAATCTGCAGTAGGGGTTATCCCTATAGAATTGGAGCCATTGCATTGTAGAGCTCCTTATGAGGTTTCACAGCGTTGGTCATAGCAATACTGACATCCGCCTTCAACAGTGTTCCTGCCCCTACTAGCACATGCGCTTCCAAGGTGAAGAGGTCAGCAAATTTTGAAAGGGTTATTCCATTGAAACCCAATAGTCAGGAAGTCTACTTTTCATTGCACCATTTTTTCTATCCAGCTGAACAAGCGTAGTACAGTTTTCTTGACCTCCTTTTTAGATCACAGAGCTGTCCTCCAGGTAACAGGTGACCTGGTCAGCGATTTTGACATCTAAAGTGGAGATTAGCAGCTTCACCTTATGGCGTTTTAAAACTCCTTTGCTGGCTAACTCAAGCCTCTTGAAGGACCCATGTATATTGCCTCCCCAGCTAAATAAAGGCAACTTTTTAATGAGCATATTCTATCTCAATCTGGGATGCAATTTTTGGGAGTGAATGTGCAGTCTCTGGTCTGGTGAATTTACCCTCACATGGGAGTATAGGTGGGGCGTGGGACAGAACTTGGATCCTCCATGGTCCTTCAGAAAGTGGTGGCTTTTCAGCTGGTTTAACAGCGACAAATGGGGGTAGCTATTTTGCAAACACATATTTGTCCCCCAAGTCGAGACTATGACCCAACTACCTTCATCCCCCTGGTCAGCAAACAACTCCTCCACAATTTGTTCCACTTTAACTGAACCACAGTGGCAGCGCTATTCCTTAGCACCCTACTTAAGCTAATTGACCTCTATTTGTAAATTTTGGCATAATTACCTCTCAGTGGCCAGTTTTTCTTAAGATTTTTAAGACTCTCAACCACATCTTTGAGAGTTCCTTGCAACCTGGAACTCTGGCATCCACTATCATGAGCTTGACAAGAGAGATATAGTCTAGTTGACTTACTAGGGCAGCTCATTCTAGAAGAAGTTTCTCATTTTTATCATTACAGATTTATTTAAACTAACCCTGAGATTGGCGTATTTCACAACTTGACAATTGAAGGGTCACAGTAAATCCTTGAATAGCATTGTTAAAGCCCTTAAGGTGAGCTATCCAATCCAAAAACTGCCCATATTCAGTGGAACTGAGAAATGAAGCTCCAGAATTTTTAGTGGCATAGTAGTTGATCCATTCACTTTTCAGATGATTAATATAAATTGCAATGGAGTTGGCTTGGTCAGTTACACGCCGCTTCAACTGGGTAGCGCGGTCCTTGGTGTGACCCACAGTGGAGTCAATGCCCAACACCCATTTGTCATTTCTTGCATGAATTGTTCATTGTTCCCTCCTAATGTAGTCATGTACCTAATCCAGCCAAGCGTGAGACCTCTCTGGTTCATCAGCTCTTAGAACCCAGGGTAGCTCCTAAATTAACTAGGGTATGAGCTGATCCATCTGACTGTGGGCATCAGCAACATGGGTGTGTACTTGGACAAGCGCCCCTCATCTATGAGAATGTCTGCTCAAGTCATTCCAGAAAAAGACAGTTATCATTTTGTTGCATTTGGATGATATGCAATATGTATCCAATTTTAATATTATGTCAAGCCAGAACTTACAGGAGTTGCCAACTAGATGGCTGCACATAAGTGACAAGATACTCTACTGGCCTGTGGGAGTTGAGATGGCATATTAGGCCAGTGGTGGTCATGTACAGATAGGACATATACAATTTGTAGCGCTGAGCCTGATCTCAAAGATTAAAGAACATGCTCTTAAAATCCTCAATGGGGTCCTTGTCATAAAGATGGTACCTCAAAGGAGCCACTCCATAATTTTATGCAGCTGAGTGGTATTGACATCTGTGAAGCATCTAAGCTGTGCAACTTGAGGGCTGTAAATCAGATAACTAAAATTTTATTGGAGATTCAGTGAGGTCAGATGGCTCAGTCACATTGAACAGGGGTGGTTCCTCATTGGAAAAATTCCAAAGGGTTGCCACTATATTTGGTGCAAAACCCCACGAGGTCATGGCAAAGATAGTTAAAATTTGTCATGGTTACAGGTATTTGAGCTTCTTTAAGACCGAATCAGCAGTCTGCTTGTAGTGAGCACCACTGTTGATCTTCCAGAGGATTATATAAGATCTGGAGGATATTTGCACAGAGGTTAAGCTCACTGATACAATAAAAGGACAATATGAAGATCTCTGTTCCTTGAATGAAAATAGTAAAATATATAAAGTAGAAGAATGTGCTTTAAGAAAACAATCTTAATTATAAAAGCAGCTTCACACTGCCAAAACCAAGGGGTCTACAACATATCAATTTCGTGCTACAGAGTCCACTGCAGATTACCAATTAAAAGTGATACCCTCTTTATTCTCTATCACATACTGTTATCTCTCTTGCTGCGGGCATTCCTATAAATCAACCAAGCAGGTAATCTTGCTAACTATCTGCTTGGTGCAAATCTCAGTGGAAATGTAACCATATTGCCACATTTCCCATTAATAATCTTTGACAATTTGATCTGCAACAACCATCAGTAACATAATAATATAACCTACTCTTAATTATCCTCAGTTTCTAGTTACTGGTAATTGAATTATGACAATTGTAACCAAACTGCTTCTTAAGGAAATCCTATCCAGAAGATTCCTCTGCAATTGTTATGCTATCAATATTAAAGTTAATTGGATTTTAGTATTTTAAATAGTGGGAGAAAACCATCTAGTTAATTTACTGACATAATGATAAGAGTTTAAGGAGTTGAAAAGTCATATTTTTACTGCAACCAGAAACTCACACTGGTTAAACAAAAGTTTGAGGTGGAATGGCAACAATAATTTAGCCAATTAAACAGCTCCATCAGTATTTTATAACCAGTTATTTACATGTTGACACTGTATCAGTATTTACTTATTAAAGAATGGATGTTCCAGTTTCCAATCCAACACCTCAAGTTTACCAAATTTATTAACTTAGGTATTTCTGGGCCCAACTATGTTTTGGTGGTTTCAGATAGCATTTTACTCTTAATGCCATCTTCCTCACCAATGATTGCTCCATTTGTAGCCTCTAATTAACATATGTAGCTTTTCACTCAGGATGATCTTGTGGTCTCAAGACATTTCTATTATTATCCTCATTCAAATAACCCTGAGGTTAATTTAAACTCTTTTCAGCCTTTGTGCCTCTGTGCAAGGATACCATGTTCCATTTAGTATAATTAATTTATCCAAATTTGACAAAAATGGGAATTTACACAACTTCATAATACTGTCTGAAATAAGCATGGAGTGTTTAAGGACACTAAGTTGCAACTTTAATGAATTTTTTGGATTCTTTATGTCAGGAACTAGTAATACCCAAATAACAGTAAGTTAATATGAGTTAACACAGTGCCAAAATCTCATTGTGCAAGAGTTTGATTGAGCAAAATGAATAACAATATGGAAAATGTTGTCCTTTATATTTTTTCTAATAAAGAAAAATCAGTTACATCTTTGAATAATCGTTTTACTGTGAGGTTTAAGTTTATATGGAGTCAAGGTGTTACATAACCTTGATGCAAATATTGCCCTGTGACATGCTTGTATACCCTACATGGAGCTATAATAAGTATTATTGGTGCTCAACAAATAATATAATATTATCCAAATGGTTTACTATCTTTTCCAAAGTGCTTTCAATTTTATGGGACTTAACCCATGCCAACAGGAGCCTTTAAATATAGTCAGATGACCCCTCATTCCAAAGAAAAAGGCTTAACCCACCCTTACTGGCTGCATTTTAATATAAAGGTCGGTACTAAGGTAATTTGTTGACTGTGCAATCAGTTAGAGCATTATGACAGTCACTTCCCTACTATGAATTCTGAGCTAATAAGTTGTGATTGCTAGAAAACTGATTACACTTGGTAAAAGACGTGGCGTAATAGTAAAGAGATATTCTACTTCTGCCACCTCTTGTATGATCCCATATGATAACAAAATTGACTGTTAGCTTATCAATACTAAAACTGTAGTCAAGGTATAAAGGGGGCTCAAAGTTGTTATTAAAAAGAACTGTTAAAGTAATAAGAAAAGAGGAGTTATATAATATATCTTTTAATTATAAAAAGGCTCTTATACTTGTAGATTGAGTCAGGTTGCATTATTAAAGATATATCCTTAGATCCTTTTGATTAAGATCTTCTAATCATTCCAGGTAAACTGCTCAATTGAGGGATTCAATGTTCCCCTTTGTTAATGACCTCTTGACCACATTAATTGTGAGTGCCCTTTTCAAGCCTCAGAGACCTAAGAATCCAATTTGGAAAGAATCTACAAGGTTCTGATGCATGTGAGAAGCCTGGTTTGAACCTTTCTGATTAAACTCCAAAAGAAGGTCCCAGATGTGAATATTATTGTTCAATATCTGATTTGTATATGCTCAATTTTGAAGTGAGAATCCCAAATCATTATCATCTCAATTCTGACAACTCCCCCTTCAAGATCCTGTTGAAGGGGGTATAGGGCCATAAGAAATGGTCATGGAATTGGTTGACCATCATACCATAATTGAAATTGGCAATATAATACTCAGAGTTCACCTTATGTATAACACGGCAGGGACATGGCCAAATGATGTTAAGTTTGTTTTATTAGCCTCCTGGTCAATGGTGATAGAACATGACCAGAACTTTTAACTGGAAGGTCAGAAGGGTGGGCCTATTAGCATTAGAGCAGCCCATCTCTTTAATTTTAGTCAAGGTACCCCTTTGGTAGCAAGGGGTTATAGTCAGAAATTTTTGTTTGCTAAGGTTTTCATAGTAAATTAAGATTTTTGGGCATCAAGGAATTTAACAAGGGCAACAATGCTTAATAATGGTCTATATAATTATATAGCTTTGAAGGTAAACATTTTGATTATCCAATGGTACCTTATTTAATAAGCCAATAGGGCGCTGGGAAGATAGTGGTTCCAGCGCATAGGGGTCAGAGGTGGCCATCTTTTTTGTAATATGGAAACTAAGGTCCCATTAGCACATTTTAATACCCCATTGTAAGATGATTATATGGGGCTTTAAAGTTTTTTGGTTCCAAATAAGGGGGTTATCTCTTAGACTACCTGAGAAAAGAATTTGAGTCTATAGTTTAAAAGTAAAACTATGGTCATTAATGCTGAGTGAAAATGTACAAAAAGGGAGATAGATAAAGTTAGCTGGGGCCTCCTAGTGAAGCAATTGGAGAAAGCCCATGGAAACATGGGTGTGTAGAAAACACCATAACCTAGAAAGGCGTACTGGTTGGGTCCTGTATTGGCTAAGAGTGTTAGGGATGGTAATGATGACTATGACAGCCTGTTATTGTGGGTGTCTAACACTCTCTGAGGAAAGTATATGGGCAGGAAGAAGAAAGTACAAGTTGGGCATGATGCCTGTCAAACGGCTTCCCCATGAGCTGGGATTTCATGGGTGCAAATTCCAGGAAAAGGAGGGGCAATCCTGGCTGGCTGCACTTTGGTGAACATGCCTACAATAAATGACGCAATTTGCTGAGTTAGCATGAAGCTCAGCTAGATGCCAGTTCAGTTGCCATGAGCTGGCTGGTGGCAAAATTGGTCATGCAAGAAAATTGCATTTGGTCTGAAAGGACTCCAAGGCTTCTGGAAAAAAGTGGACAAAGAGCAAAGTCTCCGCTAAAAAGCAGGTGACAAAGGGGAGGGCTTTGAATTCTCCACCTCAGGGGCCTTAAACCTGAGGGTCATTGGGTTTTGTCTCCTGCAAGGGAGATGAGAGGCATGTCGCCTGTCCTGAATGGTGCAAATGGTCTTCCCAGTACTAAAACAAGGTGGAAATATGTTAGTTTTGGGGTAGTGCAAGCTACATCCAAAGCGTGGTCAGGTCCACATTTATGGTGTTTAAATTCGCGCACCATAGTGCAGTGGAAGGAAGTATTTTAAGTCTTCATCCCGCAAAGTTGCCTGTACTAGGAGTCACTCTGGGCTTCTAAGTCTAAAAAAATGAATAAAAACCAAGGCTGTAACTTTAGCAGTTAGAGCTGGGATGGAATTTGCCTCTACCCATTTTGTCAAATGGTTTATGGCTGAAAGGATATATTTTATACCCATTTAAGCTGATAAGAAATGGCCACCACATCAATACTAATGAAATTAAAAGAACTTGGTGGAGCCAAGACTTGAAGTTGATAACAAGGGCTGGCCCAACCTTGTGTTTGACAAGTCAAAGATGCCTCTAGTACTTTATGGATAGTCTTAACCATCCAATCCCAGTAGAAACTCTTTCTTAACCATTAATAAGTCTTTTTTGCTGCTCTGTGTCCCACAGTTTAATGTATTTCAAGAATTGCTTTAATACGTGAAGAAGGGCATATATATTGAAGCCACTTTCCATCTACCTTCTTATATAACATTACCTCTCAGATCTAATTGTCTCTAGTCATGTTTGCAAATCAGCTTGGGCCTCAGGGCCTCCAATTTCCATTTCTACAGTCTAATTAGACCATAAAATTAATCTTCAAGGGTCAATATGGCAACTATGGGCATCCTTGTGAGCCTGTCCACATTTGGAAAATTACCCCTGCATTATGGATAATGGAAAGTTATAACTCTGTAAGTGTAAGGCCCATACAGCTAATCTGCAATAAGGGTAATTTTTTTGCAACCATTGGATCAAGGAGTTTTCAGTGATGACTATAAAATGGGTTCCACACAATTATAGTCATTAACTTTTTATTGACATTAGTACTACTAAGCAAATCTCATTAATTATGCTATGATTTTGTTCATCCTTACTTAAGGTTTTGATGTAGTAAGGCATGGGATGATCAATTTGATCTTCATCATGTTGAGCTAAGATAGCTTCTAATTCCATGTAGCTAACATTAGTGAATAATAGATATGGGCATTTGAACCTTGAGTGAACTAGGATATAATTTATTTAGAAGGCAGTTCTTAAGATAACAAAGGACTGTTTCTGCTCATGTCACCATAAAAAAGATTTTTTAAATAAACAAAAGGCTCATCTAAGTCAGTGAACTGAGAAATAAACTGGTGATAGTAACCATTATCACAAGGAATACTTGGATATTTCTCAAGCTCTGGGGTTTGGCATAATCTCAATGGCTACAACTTTATCAGAAACTGACTGATTGTCTTTCTTTAAGACCTTATGTCCTGAGTTTTCTTTTTGGATTGAAAAAGCATGCAAAATTTTTGAGTTTAAAGAAGCCTTCCAAAGTTGCTTAAACACTCTCCTAAGATGATCCAAGTGAAAACTAATTGCTCTTGAGAATACCATAATGGCACCAAGATTACAAGAGAAAAGGGCAATTTAAAAAAATCTAGATTCTATCCATGGCCCATTGAAACAAGGCTGAAGCGTTACAAAGCCATTAGGCATCCTAGTTTGCTCATAAAGTCCTTCATCAGCAATAAGAGTAAATTTGGACAAAGTCTTAGGTGCAATCTTTGATTGCGAGTACCCACTGGTGAGATCCAGTTCAGAGAAGTACTGACCCATCAATTAAGTGAGGCAAATTATAGATTTGGGACAGTGGGTAGCTATTCTTTTTGTGATAGAATTAAGCTTTTGGTAGTACATTACCACACAATGAAAACATCTTTCTTTCAGAATAGCAAGAGATGGGTGGCTAGGGCTACAAGAAGGAAACAGCAGTCTAACATTCAATAACTGATTTTTGACATTCACCTGAGTTTTAAAACCTTGCTCTTCTGATAGGTAAAGAACAGATAGCTTTAGCATACGCAGTCTACACATAATGTAAGACGTCTTTAGTCTTTGTGAGATCATAAGTAGAGGTCAAGAAAAGGTTGGAGTATTCTTCTAGTAATATCTCAATTTTGTCCCATTGTTTAAAGGTAAATTATCACCAGTAGATATATTTACTAGGGATATTGTAGGAGGGGATTCCAGAAAGATTTTATTAACATTAATAACTATGTAAATTGATCTTTTCCATAGGTAACAAGCAAATGTAAGTAGCCAGCATATTAAGTCCCACTGTACTAACTTTATTGGTCAGATTTACTAATAACTTGGATATGGGCCCAGAATAAGCATGATCTAGTATCCTTGGAAAGTTCAGGAATTTTTTTACTGAGTGTGTTTCTTCCCCATATCTCCAATTAATGCCTGACAGAATATTAACGTGATCTCCAGTGTTGACTACAACCTGGGACTTTGGTGGTATGATGGTTGACCTGGGTATATAAATTGGCATACTCTTGTGTCATCCACTACAAGAGGAGGTATTCACACTAGCCCCTCAAATAATAGTTTATCCAATCAATCTGAACTTCATTTTTCCATAAGGCATGCTCAAGCTTTGATCTCCATCTTAGTTTTCTAAAGGACTTAAACATCAGTGGGACTCTAATTCCCAAGAGGATAAAATATCATCCAGATAATGTACTAAGGAAGAGTATTTGCAGAAAAACTGAGTCCCTAGGAGGAGGTCATTGATGGGGTTATTCTAGAACTACAGCTGAGGTGTTTAGTTTTAATTTTCCAAATCAGATAGGCAGTAATGGTAGGACCCAATAGACTGAGTACATTGTGGTCCAGCCATGCTATAATCCATTTAGTGGGTAAAGTCAGGGACAATCTTAATGCATTTTATTAACTTAAATGAGACAACGTTTACTAAGGAGCTACTGTCAATGATAGCTTGAAAGAAACCTTACAAACTCAAACATAAAATCAAAATATTAAGCTCCTAAACTGGGGGGGGGGCAACGTGAGAAACATATGAGATTCATTAGAAAAAGAGTAAGTAGTATTATCTTATTTATTATCAAGTGGTACCAAACTTTCTTTCCATTTAAATTAAGTCAGATTAATATAAATAGTCAACATATGTTGAGGCGTTATAAGAAGGTCATTATGAAGCGCCTTGCCTTTTATCCTGACTGCTCTTTTTGCGCTTCCTCAGCAAATCTCTTTCATAATTCCTTAGCATTATGGTGAAGCCATTTCAATAAGTACACTAAGGATCTGGATTATTTTGATTCTTGACTGTGTGAGCACAATATCAGCTAGTGGAGGCTGAGGTAGAGACCTTAGAAATCAAGGTGAAGGCTGATGTCTTAAAAAGGGCCTCTTTAATCGCCCAAATGTAATTAGAGTTACTCTTGCATACAACCATATGTATTTGAATTTTGGGATAAGATCCCATGGCAGAGATCAATGCTTTTATACCATTTTCTAGGGTGATTTGGTTAATGATAACCAAGGGCTGAGCCTGGGCATAGAACCAACTTGCAAATTTTACAGGACTCTCTCTTGTTCATATGGATAGTTATTGATGCCTGATCTTGATTGGCAAGGGCCTGGTTTCTGCCAAGCACCTGAATTAAAGCTATACATACTTAATAACATGTTTTAGTAGTCCTTCAGATGGAGATTCATGATTTTCAAAGCCAAGCTATCAAGGCAAAAAGGAATATGCTTCAACTTTGAAAAAGTTGGTAGCTTTTCTATAGAGCACTCATAAGCATACCAGAAGTAGGCTATAATTTCTTGTATTGGGGTGAATATCTGTTTAAAACTAGGTTAAAATTTATTCATAATATTAGTAGAGAGTGTTAATGGAAGGGATGAAAGCAGGCTCAGAAATCTCAGTCTCCACATGGTACTGAGGATCTACTGTCTAATTGTTGATTCACTCTTCCAAGCCATCTTAAACTTATCCACAATGTTAATCTAAGTAAACAACATAAGCTTTGAGGTTTATTTTCTTCTTAAGGGCTTTAATCTCAGCTTTATAAAACATAAGTTGGTCATTGCACCCACTCAGATAAGTTAGATAACTGCAACAAGTTTTTTTTTAGTTGAGTATGGCGAGCATTAGTTACCTTTACAAATGCTCTAAGGTTGTCATATCATCCAATAAGGCATTGAGCGTTACTTTGGAATCCAGTGGGGCTCCATCTAAGCAGACCTTACACCCTTGTGCTACATTTCATATCTAATCCCATTAAGATGCAATTGTAGTTTACACATCTTTCTTTCAAGACTCAATTGCATTGTTGTGAGCTGGAATCAAGGAATCAGATGGCCCTTGTGAGCTGTGGGACCTTATGACCCTTATAGCCCTTCAATATTTGGGAACTTTGTTAGAGGCTAATTCTTGATTATATTGTTGTAACACCAAAAGAAGGGCTTCAATTTGGTCACAATGGTGACCCTAAGAAGCTTGAGTAGTATTATTTTCTTGCAGAGATGTTCCTCAAGGTAACCAGAAACCAATTATTTAACATAGCAATATGGCTCTAGGCTTCATTGGGTAGTTGGAAATTGCTATGATTGCATACCAGTTATTGTGGACAAATAAGGAGGTAGCATTTTATAATCTATCATCTAGATGTAAGGCTTTTGTAAGTCCCTGATGTTGAGCTACTTTATGATGGTGCATTACTACTATTTTGTAGGATATATAAAATGGTTAGTTAGATAAAACTGAAGAGGTATTATCTGAATCTAAGGGTCAATTCTCCTGAGAAAAGTTGGCCTGAGAAATATGAGTTTTGAATTTTAGAGGTTATGGTAGTATCTTTGGTGTGACTAGAACATTCTATCATATATTAGTTTCATTTAATAACTGCTGTATAATATTGGTGATACTTTCATAATGACTTTGATACTGTGTTTAATTAACAGAATTTAAGGTATACTCACATGCGGTCAAAAATTCTAATCTTTCAGGCTGCAAGGAAGTCATCTTATAAAGGAAGTATCGATCCAACAGGAACTCTCCTTGATTAATCTGCAGGTTGTTTCTCTTAACTGAAATTTTTATCCATTTCACCTGATAGAAGTTTCTACTAAACAGCTTAGAGGCTCTTGTAGTAAGAACCACCTTTTGTTGGCTTATCATTACTTTAGGTTTTGAGCTGAGGTTAAAAGGGTCAAAGATGTAATTAAGAAGAACTGTCAAAAAAACTAGAAGATAGGTTTGTATGAACTATATCTTTATTAAATTAAAACATTACAATAATTATATGTTGGATAAGGATGCATCACCAAGAAGATCTCCTTAAATTCTTTGAACAGGATCTTCCAAATAATTTAGGTCAACTGCTTAATTGAGGGCTTCATTGTTATCCCTTGTCAATGACGTTGTGATTACATTGATTAGAGGCGCCCTTTGCAAGGTATAGAGATCCAGAAAGCCAATCTGGAAGGTATCTCCCCAAGTTCCAGAATATGTGAGGACTCTGGTTTAATTTTTTTGTTTCATCTCCTAAAAAAGGTCCCTGATGTGAATGATATTGTTCAATAGGTGACTTGTCAATGCTCAACTTGTAAGTGGGAATATCAGCTCATTTATTATCTCAGATTTTAACATTGAATTCATTTATACCACAAAAAAGGCCATTGGAAAACATGGCACTTTGCCACCAGTTTCCCTCCCAGTAATTAGTTAAAAAAGGTAGCAGTCATTATTGTATTGTTACTTTAAAGAGATAGTGTAATCAAAAACAAGGTAAAAGTGAAGCCTGAAATCTAACAACTAGAACAACAAGAACTTCTAGTCCTCTCTGGCGATCCCCATTTAGATAGATCCACATGGCCATCACCTCTGTGACTTTATAGAATTAACCTGCTTTTATGTGAAGACCTACAAACTTATCTAGGTCAAGATGACACTCTGGATGTCAACTTAGTCAGTGTGGCTAATTCTTATATTGCAGAATGCATCTATATTGATATCACGTTTAATAAGCTCATCATAAGAGCTATTGTGGACAGTGGGGAACCAATTAATACTGTGCCAACTAATTTACCAAAAAACTTGCCTTTTGCTGGATATTAACCATCAAAAAGTATATGGTACCACAGGGACCCAAATGCCAACATTTCTAAGAACATATAATTCACTGCCATTAAATTTTAGTTCACTGGTATTATTGGTTCCTGCTATGGTTTTACAAAAAATTATGACTTTCTCTAATATAACCTCTTAATAGGGACCATGGGTTTAAGGCTGATTTTGAAGCAAACACTCTAGAAATACTGGTTCAAAATCTTCCACTTTACTACAGCTGGATAAAAGGACAATGCACCTCAAAATTTGGTTTTGTTTTTCTTGCATCCAAGGATGGCATAGTGTCAATTGGTTATTAGTAAATTGGTGGCCATACTTAGTAATTGTCTACCCAAAATTATGATATTGAAGGCATTCCACTAATGGCTAAGTATAATCTAACCATTCTGACAGGCCACTAATTTATAAATGGTACTAAATTAATTTGAATGTTCATCAAGAGTTATATGACAGATATTCATGCCATTAAGTTGTTCTAATTTTAAACCTATTGCTGCACATGGGATTATTATTCACAACCAAAGCATATCCTGGTACAAATAAACAATCAATACAATAGCCTTATATAAATAAAGAGGCATTACAATTGGTGCCTTTATGCATACTTTATCTTTGAAGAAGTAAATAACTAAAGATTTTTAGTTAATTTAATAAAATGGGCCTTTATGGTGACACAGGTCAGTCTGTTTGTTCTCTGGTAACTTGGAGACCCTCTCTGGTCTAACAGATTATGAAAAGGATCAAGCACTGGCCCTTTACTAAAAAGCACACTGTTATTTTGCTAAAGACTCTGATTTGGGTTGTGCACATCATGTGTTACAACATATTAATATTGGTAATTATCTGCTAATTTCCTATATTCTATTAGATGCTCAAAGGCGGCAGTTTAAGTAGTTAGCAAATTTTTTCTAGCTAGTGAAGGATGGGATGTTAGTGCACTAAGAGTCCTTGGACCTCACCAGTGTTGATTATCAAACAGAAGGAAAGTTCTAATTGCATGATGTTTGATTATAGAAAGATCAACAACATTAATAAAAAAGACTCATATCTATTACTTCACTTTGATGATGAACTAGTCCTCTTGGGTGGTGAAAAATACTTTTAATCTATGGATTTAATTTCTGGCTATTGGAATATTGAGATGCGCAAAGGTGAGCAATAGAAATGCAATATGCTTACTTCCCAGAGTATCTAACAAACCACTAGGATTTGCAAGGGCTGTGCAAGGCCCCTGCAACCTTTCAACAGGCTATAAACATGATGTTGCAATATGGTCTGACCAACCATGTGTTAAAAATCATATATCTACTTAATTTAAAATTAACTATTAACTAGACTTAAGTTTTGATTGATTGGGTCATTACGCCTTTGTCATTTTACAGTATTAACCTACTGATTGATTTTTGTTGGGTTTGATTGGTAAAAATATTGTTATGGCTATTAATATCAGAAAACATCACCAATTAAAAGATGTTATGAGAAGTATAATCAATTCTCTTCACCCACCAACAGTAAACTTTATATCACAAATTTATATATCAATTTATTTGGACCTGCTGCCTAGTAGTTTTACCTTTCAATTATATCATCTCCTTTTCCCAAATGTTGACAAAAATGTCACTACTAGGGTTATCAACATTGCCCTTGGGTTTTGTCAGCATCTCATCCCAAATTAGGTTATCATAAATAAAATGTGAATCCCCAAGGCTAAGGCTTTAATTTCATTGGATTCTTAGAACATTTATGTAATTGAATTACTATACTGGATTGCATTTAAGTTACCAGATATCTGACACCAATAAGATTTCAAGAGTTTTAGAGAATATAATGGAGGATTAGTCTCTGAGAGGGGGATCTGGAGACAAATAGTAGTACATGACTACTAACAAAAGCCACAAAGAGGATCAGCAAACCCCTACCATTGTTAGTATTTAGAGAATATTGTGTTTTCCCCTAAAGAGATTTATTTTAATTTTAACCCTGTTATAATGAATAGGTTTCAAGTTGTTATTATAGATTAAATTACCCATACAGTGTACTCTTCTTTAATGCAAATACCTGTACCCATCAAGATATGACGCCTAAGAGCTTATTTTAATATTTGGTGCTTACTACAGGGGCAATAAGCACTACCCTGTACACCAACAATTAAATGATGACCCAGAAAGATGCATAATAACCAAGCTAGATTAATTCTTTGTGTTAATGCTGAAAAGCTATGTTGTAATTGGTTTGACTAACCATCTGTGATGTATGATTAGTATTCAGTTTTAATTTCATATTTAACTGATAATTTTTAAGTGGGTTCAATCAGCTATTATAAATTATCTTTTCTTGCGGCCCCCAACTTTATAGGGCCTGCGTTCACTAGGACTCATATGCAGATTAAATCCCTAATTTCCCACCAGTGCAACTCCCGCTGCCTCAATTTAATGATCACCTCAGCTCATGGCCTTAGGGACCATATACACTATAATTGATCCTAATTTTTATATTATATTTTTCCCCACACCAGCGTAAAAATAATTAGAAATAGGGACTTATTTTTATTACAGCCATATTTCAATATCTCATTTGAAATTGTCATATTGCTACTATGGAAATGCATGAGCCTTAAACATTTGCTTTCCTGGGTTGTATTGGATATCACGCTTCATTTTCCCATTAATAAGTATTTCTTGGTAGCCAGCAATTGCACTAATAAGAACTTGAAAATGAGAAGATCATATGTAAGCAGTGTCATTTTGAAAGAGTCCTTTTTACTATGTGGTCTGCTGCCAGCCTACCATTAAGATTACTACAGAAAGTCCATGAGCCACTGGCAGTATTTGTTACTATGGTGTTTTTTTACTAATAAAAACACCTGTTACTAATAAGGTTTATTTTATACTGTTTTAGCTAAGTTATTATCCTCAGATGGTACCAGGTCTTTTTGTGTGTTGATACTTGTGCGCATGAAATTAAAGCCTCCTGCATCAATTCCAACACAGTAAGTTTGAAGTCCCAGCATAATTCTGTCCACTCTATTTGTTTCTTAGTGATGAATGATTAAACAAACTGGGAGCTTTGCAAATGTTCTGTTAACTCAAGATTACCAAGTTTTAAAGTTGAATTTATCAACATCTTGTTTATGAGATTGACTCCCTACACCTGATGATTCACTACCAAGTAGTGGAAATTAAGGAGCTAAAAACCCTTTCTTTTCAAACCAGATGTTTAACAGGTTGATCATAAGATTTTGGCAGCACCGCCCCTTTATTAGTGTTGTAATTGATTTGACTAACCAGCAGTTATATACTATTCATTACTTAATTTATGGTTTAGTGAATAGTTAGAGAGGGTTTTATTGACAGTATACTTTTATCTAACCTTGCAAGCCACAACTTTATAAATAGGTACAAAAGTTGTACTAGATTCTGTTGGAAAATCCGCTATGGCCAATGTTTATTCAATATTATGCTGGCGGATTTATCCTCAATCCCCACCAACAAAAAGCTCATTACCTTAAATTATCGAATTATGAAGACAATGTACTTGGTTGACATACCCTCCTTTACATCAACTATGGTGTGATTTCTTAACTTTCCCTGCACCAGCATAAATTAGTCAGGTATAGGATATATAAATTATGGCTATCCACCAGAGTCTCAATTGTTTTGAGTAATGTTATTATTATCTGAAATACCCTGGCTATAAGAAATTGTTTCCCTAATCAAATTTAGATATTTTCTTTATTCTACTAATCTTAGTGCTGCATAGTAGCCTAAAATTGCACCAATAAGAACTCAGGGGATGAGAAGAGCATATTTGGAGAAGATTGTGATCTGGAAGTGGATCTTTTTCTGGCTTAGCTACAACCATCTTAGACAAAGATTTTTTGAGTGAGATCCTGAGCCACAGTCAGTATTCATTATTAATGGTACTTTTTTGATATATGAAGACTTTATCTCAGTTTAAGTTTTTTAGCACTAGTGGTGCCCAACCAAAAGAGGATCTACATGCATCTTTATTTGCTAATGAGCCAACCAAAGGTATTTTTAGAAATACAAAATTCCTAATATGGCACCTCAGCTAACAGCCTAGGAAGCCATATCAGAAGTTGAGGAATCTTTGTGAGAAACTTTTTTCCAGCGCCTGCTTTAGCTGGAGGACCATGGTGGACAACGTCAGGGTAGGAGCATCAGCAACATGTGGCATGAGGAGGTATAATTGTGGGTTTTCTTTGTTGATGAGACCTCAGTGTCCATTGCTTTAACGTATTGAGCAAGTTAATGCTCAGCAAAAGTGATGAGAGCAGGCACATGAGTAAATGATTTGATGCACTGGCAGGTTTCAGGATAATTGGGGTTGAAAAGAGAAGTTTTTGCTGCATTAATGCAAGTGCAGCTCACACCAAAAGCATGATCTTTAATTTCATACTTTGCATCTTCTTCAAAATCATGGGTAAAGTTGGGGATGGGAATATTCTCAACAAGGGGCTCCATCGCCCAATGAAGATGATGGCAAAGTAGGGTGCTAGCAGGGGCAGCTGCAGTCTCAACTTCCATTTCATTAATATTTTTTATAAATCAGAAAACTATTTTGAGGGCAAAAACAGTGGGAACACAAATCAGGAGTGTAACAAAGAACTCCTCCAAAGTAAAATCCAGCTTCACATGATATGGCCGTTTGTCCTCATTAATCCATTCAAGAGCCTTAAATGGATTTAGCTTGGCTAATGCTGGGACAGCCACTGGAATTGGAGCGGCGGCCAGAGCTGATTGGTTGCAGACAGTTGACCATAGCAGCTCAGCTGATACTGGTTCAGCCATCAACTCAGGATTCAGTAATCTGGTTAATTTTTTAAAAATTTTAAAATTTGTATTTTTATTGGGCGCCGCTTTGGGAGCCACACCCAATTTCCCCAAGGCTGTGGGCAGGAGGATTGAGCCCCATTCAAAGAATTGGGGTGAAGTAGCCTCTGACCCAATGCCAGAAGGAGGAATAGCGGAAGTGGCAGAGGTGGAAGCTGTGGGGCACTTGCGCTTTGAATGATTGAGTTTGAAGCACAATGGGAAAATGACACAGCCATTTTTGATATGTGCCCAGAATAAACAACCAGGGGCATATCTGATCACAGTGCAGGGGAAATTGCAAGGTGGGAATTACAATGAAATGGGCGGATTGTTGCAAAGATGTGAGGCTCTGCCATCTGATCTGCCCCTTGGGAACCATGAACTGCAACATGGGGTCTGCATCATAAACAGTCAAACCCTCCATGAGCTCATGGCGGAGGCATTTGGGGAGAGATGGGAGGGCAACCTGGTGAACTGTACCACCAAAGCGGCCTCATCTGGGAGCCATGTGTAATGGTGGGAATAGGTATTTTTAAAAGATGATTTGCAGCTTAGGTGCTGCTGCTGCATCAACTTCAGAGCGGAAGCTGAGATTTAAGTACCCCTTAAAGTGGCAGAAGTCAATGTAGCTGGTGAATTGAAAACTGCTGTGGCTATCTCAATGATGGACACACTCACATATAGGAAAATATTCTCATATTTGACCCAGAGGCTGAAATTCAAGTTGCAACGTGGGAGCACCAAATGGCTTTGGAGCACCGCCTGGGACTTGTGAGATGGTGGGCCAAGTCCTAAGGGGTACATAACGCCTGGTAGCGTTAGGAGGGCTAGCAGAGCCAGTCCAGGCATGCTTTGGTGGTGGCCAAAAGATTCCAGATGGCGGCGCACTACCACCCAAGCTTGTGCAGCAAGCGTCAATTGCATCAACATCAGTAAGTTTTGACTCAATCAAGCGGTTGTTTTTTGTATTTTTTGAAAAACTCCAAATTTGGCTTTAATTTAGTTATTAAAGCAAAAAAAATTTAAAGATATAGACACCTTATAGTAAAAAAGCTAAAAGTGGTAAACCTAAAGTAAACTAGATATACTCAAGATTTTACAAAAGGAGCATGTCTTTCTAGTAGTTTCAGTTTATTAAGATTTATCAGGATTACTGATATTCTTTTTGTTAGTGTAAAGATTCCTTTGGAATTTAGTAATTGAGAATATATAGGGGGTGGAAGGTGAGTTGGTAGGGCGTACAGCTACCAACCTGAAGGTTGCAGGTTCAATTCCAACTCTTTGCACATCGATTGGGGTGCCAGCTGAAGGAAGCTATTGGCGGTTAGTAGGTATAATAACACGAAAACCTTACCTATGATGTAACCAGAAAAATCAGAGTCCCAATCCAGAGGTGAAAAAAACTTTCTATGACAGAGTTGACCCTGCTCAGGTTTCATGTCAATACTTTCTTTCTCTGTTTCAGTAATGTCCATCCCCTAGTCAGCTTGCCTCAAATAAAATTAAAAATAATTTTAAATTTATTAATAAAAGTAAAAATTATTAATAAAAAAGATTTAAACTGAACTTATAAGTATGTAAGAACAATAAATTATATAAGCTTTTTAGAAAATATCTAAAACCCAAGCTTTAAGGTTTTGTTAAGGGTATATATAAGTTTGTTCACTATTATATAGCATAAACTTGGGTATACTATTCTTAGGAACCTTAATGATTAAACTTATAGAGCTAAATAAAGAACACAAAGTCCCAAGGCTAACTTTCAGAGCCTCAATGGTTAAACATCAAGGCTCCATAATTTATAATTTATATACCTTTCATAATTATGAATTTTTTAAAACCAATTTTCAATTATATATTAATATAAAAAGTATTAGAAACTTATTTAAGCCCTCATTTTTTCATATTGGTATCAATTCATAACTATATATGAAACCTCAAAATACTTGACCTAAACAAAACTAAGATAAAATAAAATCTACCACCATAATTTAATTTTGGTGTACCACCACTTATAAGCTACTGTAACTTTGTTAACAGGGTGCAATTTTGCCAATATCTTTCCAGTACAATTTTACTATAAAGGATTCTGGCAAGATATAAAGATATAGGGAACTAATCATTAAATTCTTATACTGTTGATAAGATCCTTCTTTATTTATATAACTTTTTTAATCTTTATAGGTTGTACAGGGGCGTGGTGAAACAAGTTTTGCTAAGGATCCCATCTGTTATAGTTTTTACTTTATCATGATCTAACTCATCTTTTTTATCTGAATCTCAGTTTTCATTGTTGGATTTCCCTCTAGTCCAGGCAGGTTGACTTCTTATAATACCCCTAAAATATGATAACTTTTTAGGCCTCTGAGATTCAGTAGAATTGAATTGTAGTTTGTCAGTCTAATAGGGCATCAAACTATAGCACTCGATTTTTTGCAAAATAAGTCTATAGTTTGGCAAATCTTATAAATTTTTACTTATGGAATGAGCTTTCAGTTTTTGAGAAAATTGTGGGCTATAAAGCTACCTTACCTCTCCTTGTTTACATGCTCTTAACAACAAATAACCAATAAAGCATATGAAGCTTATTTTACACTTTCATTTGCTATATATAAATTTTAAACTACTTTGAGACAAAATTTTATATGAATATCACTTTCCTTAATATGATATTTCCATGATAGAGGATAGTATGCCCAGTCGTAATAGCTCCTATGTCACCTCCTCTAACATAATACACAATTTAAAATCTGCTTTATATATCTAATTTTTTGACATTAAGGTAAATTAGTATGCCTAAATGCGCTCAGTATTTCTAAAACTATTGTGCTAATCCTAAGCATTTTTCGAATGTAGCTTATAACCTCCTGTATATCACCCAACTAAGGCATATTTTGTATTAGTCATTTTTAGAGCTCATGTTTATATTCTGTGGTGGGATTTACCATATTATAGGTGAAGAATCAACCTGGGACATCCTTTTCATTAGACTTCCTCAAGTCAAGTTTACTGGTACCAGTATTGAATTATGGCACAGTTCAGCACTGAAAATGTATTATACATTCACAATAATGTAGATTATATAAGTAGAAAACAGCAACTAATTATGTATCAATTAAATTAAAATTATGATTGAACAAACTACAAATTTATTATAAACATTTATGTCTTATATGCTGAAATCATGAGCTTATACATTAGGTATTGATTGCTGCCCTAATGACCTACCATCTATGGAATTGAGTGACCACACATCTCAATAGAGCATCAAAATTGATTCCATTGGGAAGAAACACAAACAGGAATTAGTTTGACAAGTTTCTGTCCCTTGGCACCCATTGATAAAAAAATATACTCCCAATCTTAACAACTAAATCAGGAAGTACTCACATATTAAGAAAACATGTTCCATGGAAAAATCAAACATAAAGATCCCATTAACACTCCTTAATCTAGATCAGAAAACTTTTTAAATCATAATTCTAGTCCTATAGTAAAATTTTTAGTTAATCATAGATATTATTTTGTAGTATAAATAGTACAAACAAAAAATATTGAATTTTTTTATTCTTTTGTAACATATAGATCATAAGTCTTTAGAGGATCCTTTGAAACTTTACTTATCAGGTTATGTCTCAATAAGCAATCAACATGGGCCTATGTTAGACGTATTTGGTCTGAATGAGATGTCCAGTCAAAAAAGGCTATAAGATTATAAGTTTTATAGCTTCAGAAGTCTTCTTTGATTAGTAATTTTATTGCTAAGGGAATAAATGCATACTGATAAGTAGGTAGCATAGTGGGGTGGTTCCTTCTCCAGTCTGGGTCATGTTTTAATAGAAAACAGAAATAAATGCATACTAGATTTCTAAAACTTGCACTAAGAATGATAATATAACATTGGAACATAGCCTTTATTTAAGGTTCAGAGGCTTCAATATATTTATTTTTCTAGGAGTACATTATATATTGGTAAAAGTTATCTATCAAGTAGAATGTAAGTACCTTTTACAGTAATAGATAGTAATT
This sequence comes from Massospora cicadina, assembly GCA_022478985.1. Classification (NCBI taxonomy): domain Eukaryota; kingdom Fungi; phylum Entomophthoromycota; class Entomophthoromycetes; order Entomophthorales; family Entomophthoraceae; genus Massospora; species Massospora cicadina. The sequence continues at coordinate 184,963 of JAKSZP010010598.1, read as the reverse complement.
ATAGATGAAATGATGTACTAGCTTGGAGTTTCAGATTGAATGGGAATTTACTTTGTGTTTGGTTAAATTCTATTATAATAGTATTATTCCATATTATAGAATATGCTTGTGTTTTAGCAGGCACGTCTAGTAAACAATATTTTGGTACCAAGAAGCTGATGCATAGTGATTCCCAATGGATAGTGTAGCAAGGGTGATATGATGAAGTGACTCTTAGTTAGAATCTTACTAATTTATATAGTTTCTTTGGGAGGGTTAAGAAATGTTGTATTTGCACCAATCAGTTGGTGTATTCAAAAATAGTTTTTTATTCCAAATCCAATAGCGTACATATTTGAAAACTAATCTGATTAATCCGTTGCTTTTTTCTGATAATTAAAGAATCCCCTATTGGAATTAAATTGTTTTAAAGCAGGTTTTAAATAAGATGAGGTTAATTTCTAAATATTAATTAAGACAGCTCTCACTCATCATATGTGCGTTTAAACTTGGGTTTGTACACCTATTTGTAATATACCTAAATGGTATAGTTACTAAATCAATGGCTAAATTTTGGCCAATTCTAAAAAACTTCTATAGTATATTAATTTTCCTAGGCCTCAAATTATGTTGTAATCTTCTAACATGGAAAGGATTTCTCAACCTTAGGGAGAATCCCAGCAATGCTCCTTTCAAGCCCCAACCAAGTGGAGGGGCTCTCAGAGCTCCTGACGATGGCTCAGGTATAGGTTCTTCCAGTTCTAGTTGGGAGTCATCTTCACAAGCTTATATTTCTTGTCACGTGTTTCTTGTCTTTTTACACTTATCTGGCCCCTAAGCCATACATAAAAATTATCTAATCATTGAGGCTTCTTTAATGTCACAGTTTACTCAATTCTTGTGCTACTTTTCTTGGATACTCTTCCCATGGGTATTATTATTACTTTCTCTAAGTTGTTGGAAATCTGCTTTCTACATTTTGATTTGGAGAATCCTTGGGATAGCCTATTCAATTAAGCTAAAATTGTTTCCTTTAGGTTAAAGTATTCATTTTGTAGGCGTTTCTAGTAAACTGGTCATTGTGCTTCTATTTAATAATAGATGTTCTTAATTTATTGTCATTTGTGTCATCATCTGAGGTTAATATCAATATATAGGGGGTTCATTTTATACTCTCCAGACTTTTCTTTCACTGAATAATTGAAAGGGCCATCATTTCATTTGATGAGGCATAAGGGTTTAAACATCACCCCAAATTTATTAAGTTCCTTGGGTGAATCAACGCTGCCACAGTGAACTTTAGAAAATCATTTAAAGTCCCTGTGTATGTTGGTACCATTCTTATCACTGAGGGAATATATAGCCTCAACTTCATCTAACTCAGGAGGGGCGTCAATCTCAGCTGGTCTAGTATCTTTGCTAGAAAAGCAAAATAGTTTTAGTGGAATTGCCGTCTCTATGCTCAAGTGATATATCTGCACTAAATGGTAAGGCAAATTTCTATCATATTTTACAAATGGGTACCAGAGCTATACCCAAGGGTTATCTTCATCATTTGAAGGTATGTCTTCACAGATGGCCTTATAAAGGACCTGCAGAAAGCACATTTGGATATTTTGTTGAATTCAAAGGACATTACCTTAAAAGGCTACATTAATATTAGTTGTAGTAGCTTTAGCGGTATCTCCTAGATGACGTTTGGTCACTATGGCAAATCTCTTGGCGGAAAATATGTCATTATCAAGGAAAACTTGGGTATTTGAGCATATAATATCTCTAGTTGGATCTAGGAAATCTCTTGGCGATAAAAAAGAGTTCATTACCAAGGCAAATCTCTAATTAATGTGCAGCAAAAATATCTGCATAATGTTCAGGCAATCTCTAGTTAAAACTAGGCAAAAGTAAATGATGAAAGAAATATTAGATCAAGCATAACTTTTTTTAGTACTAGATGGTCAAGCATAACTTTTTTTTAGTACTAGATGGTCCCAACCCGAGGGGTATAGTCAAGCATAACTTTATTAAGAATTTAATAGGATTTTTAGTACTATATGGTATTGACTAATCAAATTAAAGGGTACTTTAAATAGCACCAGAATAGAATCAAGAATAAAATAAAATAAATGAAGGGGATATTCCAGATGATGAGAGATAGGCGTGTACCATGTTTGAGAGTAGAAATAGATTTGAGAATGTAGGAGGTAAGCACAGACCAGAATCAGAGTTGGAGATCAGGTATTATCATTGAGAGCTGAACTGAAATTAATAATGGTAACTCAGTTAATTAACTTCCATTATCTGCCATAGGGAAGCCAACAGATAGTAAGGTAAAATAGGTGGTATAAGGTTGATAATGGGGCTAATAGAGTATTACACGTTGAATACAACCTCAGTCTTGGTATCAATATGATATTAAATTGGTCTGGGTTTTATTCCCTATCTTACCGCCAGTGGAGCATCAATGGGACGAATCATCCCAAATTTGTTTAGTTATAAATTTGGCTTTATTAACCGCTTGATGCTATGTAAATTAAGATCAATAATTTTGAGCCTTAATCCTAATAGATTATTGATTGATAAATTAAGAATGAATATAGGCAGAACTTGCCTAAATAAATGTATTGTGAGCCTAAGGTTGAGGCTTTAAACCTACAAGGGCAAATCCTGACAATGCCCCATCCAAGCCTTGACTGGGGGCGGTCAGTCCTGCCAGGGTCAGCTAGCCTCGTTAGGGTCCCAAACTACCAGAGTTGGTATGGAGGTATAACCCAAGGTAATTGGGTTAGGTGCAGGCCTGGCGAGTAAAATTGGTTTTCAATCTTAAAATCTGTAGGCAGTTGGTGAAGGACAGTATATCTTTTATTTAACTGAGATAAGCCGACCAGAGGATGGACAATACCAATAAATGTAATGGGATAGGGGGAGGCGAAGTATAGCAAGATTTAGGCACCCCAGAGTAGACGAGCTACCCTTGTTGCTAGCCAGTACCGCCAGGTATAGGGGAGTTGAATGCCTTGCTCCAAAGGGGTATCCCCTGTTATGGATCAGGTGTGGAGGAAGTGGTCTGTATGCAGAAACCATACTGGAAACCATGATTCAGCAAGTTATTGTTGCTTTGGCCTCGTGTATCTGTATAGCCAGGCTTGAAAGTGTTATAGTAGGTGCAAGTGAAATCTGCTGATTGTCCCACTGATGGTGGGCACGGTTTCCTTGAAGGCATCCAGTGCTATGGTGTGAATTGTCCACATTGCAATGGCGATTATCAGGGAGAAGAGTGTGGGTGGTATCAGAGATTAAATTTGGAGTGTGAGGATGCTTCTGATGATTAAATGCTCCTGGCCATTTTGGGTTCTTACCAGATGTGCAACTGTCCGCCATATGGCTCTAGATGGGGGGCATGCTTCTAGGCGGTGGTGCAGGGTGCCATCCCCTCCACATACAGCGCACGTTGCATGAAGAGAGTTAAAGTGATCTACTGTTATGTAGGTTCTTCTGAGGCAACTCCATGTGTTAGCTCTTACCCTTGGCTGGAGGAGTGGTAGATGCATTAGCCTTTATATTACCTTCTGTGTTGTGAAATTATATGGGATGTCAAAAGCATCTAGGTAGTCAATTCTCACAATGAATTGGGTCATGTCGTGTGTGTCCCCCTGAGGGTGGTCCTCTGAATTCCTTAGCATGAAGTGATCTCTGGGCCTTCCCCTTCCCTGACTAGTGCCTGTGAGAGTGACGGTCTACCCCATGTGCTGAATGGTGCGGAGAAGGCGTTTAAAGTGAGGGGGTTCCATGTGGGCCTGCTGCATTGGGGAGGTTTGCAAGGTATGTGAGCAGGCTGTATGGGTTTTGTGGGTTGGATATTTTGAGCGCCTGTAAATTTGGCCCTCGCCGCTCTAGTTCAGTGTTGTTGTGGGAGGCCTGGGGCTATAACTTCACTTATCCAGGTGCTCAATATATGGTTGGCATGGACCTTAAAGTTTATTAGGCACATGCCTCCGCTGGAATGTGGGCTGAAGAGTGTTTCCACCTGTATAGGTAGCCGAGACCCAGGCCACAACCATCCCTGGATAAGTGCGCGGATTGAGGATATGAATGTAGGTGAGAAGGAGATTGCGTGTGCAGGGAACCACAGAATCGGGAGGATGAGTGAGTTGGCAACTGTTACTTGCCCCATTAGTCCTGGGGATCTTCCATTGAGGGAGGCGATGCAGTTGGACACCCACTGTATTAGATTGTTCTCAATTGTCTCATTGGCATACCCCCTGTTTACAGTCATATCCCAAGGTGGCGGACAGGGTTGGTTGTAGGAGATAATGCAAAGAGTAGGATGAGTGGGTTTTTCCTTCATGGGGGATGTGAGGTTTAGGTGCTGCGGCCCAGTTGTTAGTGTAGTTGACTAGGAGGATTAGTTCTGTTTTCCTTTTACTGAGAGATGTGTTGCTCACAATGGAATATTCCTCTAGAGTGCATTCCATCTGTCAGGAATTATTTTTGTTAGCTATACCTGTCACACAGTCATCCTCAAAGGCTAGTATCTTGACTGTTGGCTGGCCTTGTGCAGTTATGCCCATGAGGCGTGAGTCAGCGATGCAAAGGAGTGAGTCAAAACTGAAGTTATACAGCAGTGGGCTGAGGGGGTCCCCTTGTTTGAGCCCTCTGTGTGATGTGATATTGTTAGTTAGAAATCCAGGGCTGCATACAGCCATGGATGCAGATTCTGTAAGGAGCATCGACTAGTTTATGAATCTGGGTGGGAGTTTGAAGGCGCTTATGCATTCCTTCAGGTATGGCCAGCTAACGCGGTCATATGCCTTTTCCTGGTCTAGGAATACCAGGGCTCCAGTTGCTTTGTACTGACATATGTTGGTGACGGAGTGTATACTGGTCCAGATTGAGTGCCCTGGTATGAACCCAAACTGATTGGGTGACAAGACTTTGAAGGCTATTGTGCCTAATCTGGTTGCTAAAATTTTTGTAAGTAGTTTTGTATCAGTGTTAGAGAGTGCAATTGGGAGCCAGTTGGCCAGGTCCATTTTGTTTCTTTTCTTAAACTGGGTTATGACATAGGAGTCCTGGCCACCAGATAGGAGGCGTGTCTCCAGCAGGCACTGGGTCATTGATGCCAAAGGGAGGGGGGCGATTTGCTTGAAGTATTATCTGTAGAATTCGTAGGGTACCCCATCAGGCCCTGGGAATTTTTTACGTGGTGCATTGCAGACTGTGTCTCAGAGCACCTCCTGTGTGATTAGGTTTAGAGGTTATAGTCCTGCGGTGCACTTTGTACTCTAGCAGTGTGTATAAAATCTTTAATTTTTTGGGCGTCAGTTGGGATGTTGCAGTATATTTTGGTGTAGTAGAGGTGTACTTCCGCCTTGACCTCTGCAGGGTCATTTGCCATGGTGCTGTCATCTTTGAAGACCTGTGTTCATGTGGGCTGGTTGCCATGAGAGTGGAATTTTTGGAAGAAGTATTTCAAGCAGGTTTTCCCTTCTTTTATGAACTTGCATTTTTTAATACTTTGATTATGTGCTGGTGTTCAAAGATGAGGGCGTTTAGGCGGGCAGATATTTCCGCCCATTCGCGCCCCCAGTTGGGGGTTTATAGCCATACTTCAGGGTGTTGAGCTCAATATATTCCAGTTCCGCCAAGGTGCGTTAGTTATGGCTATGTCAGCGGTGTACTTATGCGAGGCAAGATGACAAGTTTTTATTTATTAGTTCTGCTTTGAAATTTGACCAGGTTTTGATGGGATCTGATATTAATGGGATTGCAAATTCTGGGTTTATGGCCTTGTGTTTGACCCAGCTAGATATTTTGGCAATTTAATGTTTTCTGGGTGTAGCTTCCTCCAGGTTGACGCCTGTGTGGGAGTTTGGGTCGGTGAGAGCTGCACCAAAATGAGTCAATGATCAGAGAAATTGATCTTTTTTTTGTTATGAAGTTGGAGATGTTTGAACAGTGGGTTTTCAGGGCAAGGATGTATTCAATGAGGCTCATTGAGATGAGCATTACCTCGCGTATGTTGGGGCGGGTCATGTGGACAAGAAGTGGTGACCTGGCGGGTGGGTATCATGTAGGCCAAGGGATTCCTTCATTGAATGGAATTCAATGTGCCCAAGTGGGTATCCATTGGGGTTAGGCCATCGGTCTGTGTTGGGGTTATCCCAGCAGTTTAAGTCTCCCAACTGGATGGTATCTGGTGGGAGGGTGAGTGTTGGGACAGTTTTGAGGAATTGCCTCCTCTCAGCTTTGGTGCACGGTGCATAGATACATGCTATTGAGATTGTGTCCTCTTGGCTTGTGATTATTGCTACCAGGACGCAGCCATGCAGATATGAAGAGGAGTTGGTGATTTTTAATTTTTTGTTATTTTGGATGACCACCCCACAGTGGGATATCCATATCAATAAAGCAGGTGAGACCCTGACTGACCAGGATCCCTCATCCCCCTGTAGACAGTGGGTTTCTTGGATGGCCAAGATGTCTACAGGGGGTTTTTGCAGGTAGTCCAGCTTTTTGGCTTGGGACACTTGAGCCCTGGCTCCCACAATGTTTAGCATCCTTATTGATACTGAGGTGCCTATGGCGCCTCAGGAGCAGTTGTGATGGCCATCCAGCCCTAACCCACCATTCATTGTCTTGAACTTGCTCCATGTCACTAGGCCAGTCCACTCTGAGTCACTATCCAATCCGTTACCCTGCATCAATTTCATGCAGGGTTTTGCAGTTTTTAGGGTTTGAATTAGATTTTTCCGCTCATGGCACATTGTGGTTCAGTGCAGTGTACTGATTGGATTCTGTGGTTTTGGGGTTCAAATTTTAATAATTGATCCCCACATTTTTCCCAAAGTGAAGCTGAATTGTGCTAAGTTCACTTGATTGATACCACTTGGTGATTCAGTCAAATCGTTGAGAAAATTTTCAGCTTGGGCATTCTGCCCTTAATGGGTGGCTCAGTTAATTTCCTCCATGTCCTCCTCAGCTCAGGAATTTTGTTCTGACCGGTTGGCTTAGTTCATTTCCATGTCCCCCTGAATTTAACCAGGGTTGGTGGAGTAGTCTGCGAGTGATGCAGCCTTGGCCACTGCCCGCTTGCAGGCCTTCTGTACCATTTTGCATAGTTTGGGTGATACTGGGTCTATGAGGATGTATTGCCTATCCTCTCCCCAGAGGAAGGCGTGGTTGGCGTCAATCATTTTGCCAAAGGTTTCGTCATCTTTGTTCATGTCGTCATCACAGAAGTCTAGGGCAAAATGCCCTCCTTCATGGGGCATGCATGTTCCTTGTGCCCCAATGCAGTGCAGTGGTTGCAGATAGGTGGTGCACATTCTGGTGTATTGTGGAATGCCTTTGACACTCCCTCATCTTGGAGGTGAAGCACCGCTGTGCGTGGGATTCTTGTGAGGTCCACAGCCACATCAGGGACCAAGTTGATCATGGCAATTGCCTTTCCTGTGCACAAGTTTGGCATCAGGTGAAACCGCTGTAATTTATGTTGCTTAATTTCTCCATAGCTTTGAGTCCATTTTGGAGCTCCTCCTTGATTACCTTGCATGGAAGGTTGGTAGGGAGTGAGTCAGAGGAGATAAACAAGGTGTTCACTTTGTTCCATCTAGTGCATGCAGTGTGCACAATTTATTTGCCCTCAGGGAGGGCAATTTTGATGTAGACTTTTGCAGTGGCATCTGCATCTTCTTCAGTCAAAGCCCATATTGATCCAGCCTCAGTGGATGTTATGGGTGGTAATGTACACCGTGTGGGGGAAAAGGGAGGCCTGTGCCTCGCCCACTTTCTCCCACAGAGTTGGGGACTTGACCCCTAGGAAAAGTCGGAGCCTATGCTCTACCTTTGATAGTGGTTGATCATATTGGATTTCCATGTATAACTTTTATTTTGCGGTAAACTCCACAAACCCAGACAGTGTCTGAGTTTTTGGATTTTTTGGCAGCATTGGTTCCCAGTCCCCCTCCAGGGTGTTTCTTGCCCTTTGGCACACCATTTTGTCCATTGCCTAATACAGCTTTTGGCCAGTTTAATTGGGATTTGTTGTTTTTACCAATCTCTCCTGTGTGATTATAAAAAATTACTGTTCAAATTGAATCATAGTAACTAATGTTATCATTATGGGAAAGAAAATCAAGGACAGTGATTCTTATAAATTTCATTCACCTGGAAAAATTTGATTTTGAATAGGCGAGGATACCAAGGTTTTGTTAGTTCACACAGCTTAAGAAAGAAAACCTTAATTATAAAATTAGAGAGGAAGAGTTGTGTGTAAATTAAAAGGTAGTCAGTGTAGGTTTGGAGTAAAAATAGGGTTCAGTGCTGTGAATCTTAGAGTGTACACATTCTGGTCAAGATAGTTAGGAGCACCAGCTTGAGGGTTGAAGTAGATAAGGGACAGAGAAGTTTAGGATTTACTTAGATATTTCTGGTAGATGTGAGCAACAACAAATTAGAGGGGAACAAAAATAATTCTGATGACAAAGCTGTATAAATTAGCTGTATGAACATCTTCAACTGAGCCTGCAGTTAAGTCAAAAAGTTGCTTCAGGGATGGAAGGAGAAATCTGTCATAGTGAGGAATTTTAGCATCTTTTTAGGAAATTTGAGAATGGATTCTTGGGCAAGGTAAAGCTTGACTACAGGAGGCCAGGCCATAACCTCAAGGTTTAGATTAAGGGCTGGTTTAAAATCAAAATGGTGAAAAAGATTTGTGGTTAGATATTTGAAACTAATGAATTTGGCCTGGGTGTCTAGTTCCTTGAGGTATAAGCTTATTTTAGGTGGCAGATTTTCACTGGGTAGGCTCTGATAATTTGCTGTTAATTAAGCTTGAACTTTTCCAAAATCTAGGTTTTTAAAAGAGCTGACATAAATTAAGAGTGAAAATGGTGAGTTAAAGTGTTTGCGTTGTTTGGCACAATCATCTTGTTGATGAGGGTGATAACTTTTGGTTATAGTCTCACTCAAATTCAAGACAGCAGCTGGGAAGTCTGTAAATGATTCTGGAGGCATGATCAGTCATCATATAAGAAATTCCAGAGTCAACAGATAAATTATGCATCAAGAGTAACTGATTTTGAGCACAACTTCACATAAATTTTAAAAGGCAGTCAGGAGGCAATTTCTTAAAATCCTTGTTATTGTTTTAAGTTTTGTCAGTAAATTTTAACTTTCTAACATTGGCAAGAAAAAGGGAGGATACCCCAAAGGTAGAATATGAGCCCTCTACCACTGCCTCCCCAAGTTTGATTCCAGTACAGAAACTTTGGGTAGGGGACAATTATGACTGTGTTGGCGTTGTGCACCAATGCCCCAAACTGAGATAGCAAATAGCAAAGACAATCTATGGAGTTCCTGGCCTATCATACACCATGCATGGAGGTTTTCCAGATTTTATCTTAGTTTACCATTTATTTTTCCCCTTAATTGGTGTGGTATTATCCTCAGGTCAGCCCACCTCAAATAAAACTTAAAAATTTAAAAGTTTAAAATTTAAAATTTAGAATTTAAGACATTGGCAAGAAATTCTAAAAATTTTGTTAAAAGTAAACAACAATGATAATTAAAAAATAAAATAAAATAAGTGGTAAGAGAGGGTGATCTGGTCTTGGTGCCACTTAGCTCAGCTAACTTAAAAGATTTGTCAAGAATTTCAGTCACCTCAGTCAAGGAAAATAAATTTGGCGCTAAAGTATATGGTTCAGCTAGCTTGCTTGATTGTCTGTAAGCCTAAGTTTAAGAAAATAGAGCTGCTAGGCGTCAATTGTTTTAGCTGCTTCATTAGGCTTGTTGAGAGGTAATAGTGCAGCCTCAAAGTTAAAATTGAGATTTTTTTGTTGGGTTTTGCTGGCTCTAATTTTGGTGTCAGGGCAGTAAGGAGCTTCAGCGCAGGGAGACAAAGAAAGCACCAAGGCATTCATGTATATTGTTCCACTTTGGCGTTGGAACAATGAGGAGCATTGGCGCAGAGGAACAGAGAGGGCACTGAGGCATCTGAACTAGTTGCTTCAACTTTAGCATCAGAGCAGCGAGGAGCATTGGGAAACAATATGGTTAAACAATCATTTGGTTCATATTCTTTATTTGCTCATCAAGTGGTTCCAGCTCAGCCACAAATTAAACTAAAAAATTTCTTTGAAATTTAGCATTGGTAACATCTGATTCATCAGCTTTAGTAAGCTCAAGTTCTTCTTGGGGCTCTTTGGTAAAGGAAATTTGGAGATGGCGCTGAGGCACTTTGCTGGACCAAAAAATTTCATCTTTGGAAATAGTAGTATATTTATCCTGCTCATTTCAGAATTGTTGTATTTGCTCCCTACAGTGGGAAACTGCCAAAACTATTTGAATATAGGAGGGGGTCTTTAGCTTAAATTAATTTAAAGGCTATTTTGTTAGCTTAACATCTAATTTTACTGATATACTGTTTATTCTCTGGTAGACAGACATCCAATTAATAAATGTATCAATGAGTTAAGAAAATCTTACCAAGCAATTGGGAACTAGGAAAGGTGGTAGGTTACTTCATCAAACAGTTATTAATAATATTGATTCTGTTCAATTGAATTAAAATGCTAAATCTTGACTTATTTAGTGGACCATTTGGTGTTCACTCATAATCTCATCGCTGGTATTGTTCATTTTGAAGGTATGTCTTCACCAGGTAGCCTCAGAAGGGAGTTGGCAGAAAGCACCAGCTTTAAATTTTTGTTGACTTCAAAGGATGGTTCATTTAAAGGCTACACAATTATTAGACATAATACCTCCAGAGGTATCTCCTAGATGACATTTGATCACTAAAAAAAATCTTATTCAGAAAAGAGGTCATTGCCAAGAAAAATCTCTGCTAATTTAGCAAAAATCTTTAGTCAGAGCTAGACAATCACTTGGCGGAAAAGAGTCCATCACCAAGGTGAATCTCTGCGTAAGGTGAAGGCAAAATCTCTGCATTATGTGATGGCAATCTTTAGTTAAAACTAGGAAAAAGCAGGTGATGAAATATATTAAAACAAGCATAACTTTATTAAAGATTATATGGTACTTTATATTACTAAATAAGAATCAATAATAAAATAAGTCAAATGAAGTGGATATTTCAGATGATGAGAGATATGCGTATACCACTTGTGAAGGCAGAAATAGATTTGGGAATATAGGAGGTGATGGTACATTCTAGGTTTAGAGTTGCAGTAGATCAGGTTCCATCATTGAGAGCTGGACTAAGACTAAAATTGTAACATAAAAAAGTGATTTTCAATATCTCCCATAGGTTAGCCAACAGATAGTAAGGTAAAATAGGTGGTATAAGGTTGTTAATGTGGCAAATAGAGGAATTACACGTTGATTACAACCTCAGGCTTAATATCAAGATGCTTCTATGTTAGTTTTTGTAATCTTCCCTAAAATATTGGACAGTAGAGAACTAGCAGGGATATTCATCCTGGATTCACTTGGTTGTAAATTTTTCAGTACTAACTGTCCAATGCTATTCAAAATAAGATTATTAATTTTGGGCCTTAATCTTAATAAAAAATTAATTGCTAAATTAATAACAAATATAGGCCAAAATGCCTAAATAAAAAATGTATTGCAAGCCCAAGGTCAAGGCTTTACACCTACTAGGGTAAATCCCAACAAGAGCCATTGTTGAAATTCTCTGTTCTGAATGAAAGGTCCGGTCTGCAACAATCAAGTTCATCTCAATTGTTGCATATTGGCTCAGATTCAGATTCTCCAAATCATAGCTGATTTGCTTTGAAAATTACTTTTGGTTTGGTCATTTTGGGCGCTGGATTGTGCCTCACCCAAGTTATAGATTAGGCTTGTGTGTGCCTAATCAATAACTTGGGAAAGGCCCCTGAAGTGCAGTCTTTATAAGGTGCACCTGCCCATTCCAAAGTTCACCTCAAAATTTTAAGTCTTTTTCCCCAACATTTTCCTTCTGGGGAGCATTGTCAGTTGCTCCCCAGACAAGCTCTGTTAGGTGGGCCCTTTTTATCACATGAATAAAAATAAAGGTTGTTTCAGGGTTAGCATACCTTGCTTACCTGTTGGTTTTTTTGGGTATCCAGTTTTTAGGAGTTTTCATGTGGTTGGGTCAGACCAACCCTGAGGATGTACATAAACAGTTAGTAGGCAATGTTTGGCGCTGTCAGAGCCCTAAACCTCTCTCTATTTGGTTGGGCCACTTTGGTTGCTTGTCAGTGCACTAAAGAATTGTTTATTTTATGGCTATTGGAAATTTAGGTTTTCCTGACTGTGACAATTTTCTTAAGTCATTGTGTGATGCACGCTGATGATCCCCAGTTTGGCCAACCTCAGTGTTAATTGGTCCCAGTTGTTGAGGAACTAGCACCAGTGGGAGCCAGTGACTTATGGCCAACCCTGGACTTGAAGTGACCGTCAGTTAATTTCTCAGTGGTGCCTCCCGCTCACCAGGGTTTTGGTGGCACCGAGGGGACCTATACCAGCAGGGCTCCCTCACCCATGGATGTTCCACATGGAAAAGGGATGGCCATCCAGTCACACTGCATCACACACTCTTCTTGTGCTTCAGTTGGAGAAAGCGCCTTCCTGGTCAGGATGGGAAGGCCATCACCAACAAGAGTCTGTGAGGGCGCGCAACACAGCCAAGTGCTAGGCGTGCATCCTTGGGCCAGGGCCATCCAACCGCACTGGACTTCATTCCCCTCTAATGCTTTTTTGGTTGAAGCGCCTTCCCAGTTGGGATGGGAAGACCATCGCCAATGGTAGCCTGAGAGGGGGGCGCAACACAGACATGCGCTGGGCGTGCGTCCTCCTGCTGGGTGGGCTGATTCTGGCTGCCCAGTCCCAATTTGCCCTCGCCATTTGTTTTTTCCCTTGAGGGGCCCAGAGTTTATCCAAGCTGATTTCCTGGGGCTTGAGGTAACTCAGCCCAGGAAGCCCTTGTTGTGGCGGCCTTCCGCTGTGGGGGCCCCTCTTTGGGGAGGGGCCCTTCTCTATCAGGGGGTAATGTAATGATTGAATTTGAATCAATTGTTGCATATCAGCTCAGATTAAGATTTTCTGAATCTGAGCTGATTTGTTTTAAAAAATTACTTTTGGTTTGGTCATTTTGGGTGCTGGGTTGTGCATCACCCAAGTTGTAGATTAGGCTTGTGTGAGCCTAATCAATGACTTGGGTGAGACCCCTGAAGAGCAGCCTTTATAAGGCGTGCCTGCCCATTCTGAAGTTCACTTCAGAATTCTAAGTCTTTTTCCCTGAGCTTTTCCTTCTGGTGAGCATTGTCAGTTGATCCCCAGACAAGCTCTGTTAGGTGAACCCATTTTTATCACCTAAATAAAAATAAAGGTTATTTTGGGGTTAGCATACCTTGCTTACCTGTTGGTTTTTTTGGGTATACGGTTTTTAGGAGTTTCCATGTGGTTGGGTCAGACCAACCCCAAGAATGTACATAAACAATTAGTAGGCAATGTTTGATGCTGTTGGAGCCCCAAACCTCTTCCTATTTGGTTGAGCCGCTTTGGTTGCTTGTCAGTTCACCAAAGAATTGTTTATTTTATGGCGGTCAAAAACTGGGGTTTTCCTGACTATGACATAATCCTTCAAAGGCTATAGGATTATCAGTCCTTATAGCTTAAGAAGTATCACTTATCAGAATGACTTGTCATTAAGATTATATTTTCACACTAAAATTTTTGAAATGCACACCAAGACTGATGATATTATAATAGAACTTAAACTTTACTAAGATTAAGAGGTCTTAAGAGAACTTTTTATAAAGTAAATTATAGATTGGTAAAAGTTAATTACTTAAACTTTCTTACGCTCAACATCACTTTTGAGCGAATTTACAAAAAGCATCTGTTAATTTTCCTTCGCCACCTCCACTGTATCAGTTTCCATTTTATGTCAGCGGATCTGCCACCTGCTGCCCCAGCGTGGGGCAGCAGCACTCCACCTGCTAGCGTTTTCCGCCCTGCAGGCAAACGTGTGCAAACTGGCTCATCCAGTCTGCCTAATGCATCAGGCCAATTTGTCCCTCCTAGGGACTTATCATTACACTTAGCATGAGTACACCCAACCCGCCCCCACCCATTAGCCCTACCCCAATCCAATATTCACTTTTGCCTCCAAGTCACTTATGGGCGTCTCTTCCCATATGCTGACAAAGCTATAATTGAACTGGCAACATCCACGTTTTCACCAGGGGGATTTATTGACTTCTGCCATTATAAGGGCTATTTTAATATCAGCTTTCCCACTGAAAAGGATGCAGCTGCAGCAGCATCTACGCTCTTAATATATAAAAACACTCCTATTTCTACAACCCGTACACGCCTCCCCAGTGACACCACAATGGTGGTAACCTTTTCAAACCTTCTTTTGCACCTTCTGCCTCAAACACTATATGAAGAACTGATGATAGGGCTATCCAAATATGGTACAAACCCCATCCTCCACTTCCTGGTCCCAAGCGGAGCTGAGCGGTTAGCAGCATCATGGGTAATGGCCACCATCACCCCCACCAACCAACTGTAGCCTAGCACATCCCTCCACATGCCCAAATCCCATCTGCACCAGATCACTTTTTTGGGCTCATGTTGACAATGGCCGCACCATTTTTCCTCTATGCCATGAGTTGGATCATTCCAAAAAACCCTGCAGTTTCAACTTAAAACTAGCAGATTCCGCCAAGCCCACACATGGGGCTGCACAATCAGCGTTTGAGTGGGGATTTTGGCTGCCCCCACCCCCTCCAGCTGAACGCTCAAAAATCAACAAAACCTTTGCAACCACAGCCCAAGCTGGCTTAATTTTGAACAATTTTACCCAATCAGGAGCAGGTTTGGACCCATCTTCAGTCCAACCGATTTAATGCCCCAAAAAATTACCCCACCAAAACCTCATCTATATGAGTCAATCACGCTCAATCAAATTCCTGGGACCTATTGGATGAAATTACTGCATCTGGGGAAATTGTACCTCCTCCCAACTTTCCAATTAATTTGGAACCATATCTACCTTCAGATTTTGATGCCCCATTCCCACCTAAGAAATTTATCCCCAAAACCACTGCTACCCCATTTTTGAGTGATCATCAACTTGCCAAAGCCACTGTGGCCTCTCCTGATAGCCATCATCTCCACAAAGCTGTGGCATAATATGTCACTCAATTTGATGAGGGACTACATTTAATCTGTTACCCTGCTGATTTCCCTGAGGTTGCAAAGGAGGAAATTGAACGATTAAGGGAAACTTCCACCTCTGCTTTCAAGCAAGTAGTTGCGCTGGCAGAATTTTCCCCCACCATGCGCATCACCAGAGCCAATATAACCTAATTTTCTCAGCTTCCCAATGCATGCATACAAGCTGAACACCATGTTGCTGAATTCCTAGAGGCTATGCTCCAGGCCTAGCTTGTTAGCAAAGACCTTAACCCTTTTCCATTTTTCCTCAACCTGCATCCTACAGATGCCCCAACCCCTTTGCTCTCCGCTTTAGTCCATCTCTTCATTAATGAAGAAGAAATTGATAAGCTGTCTGAAACCCCCTCCCCCTCCGCCATGGTGGGATAAGCGGTCCACAACTGCTACACCTGGTTGGCTTGGTTTTCCTTTTTGTTTTGGTGTTCCGCCACTCATTTAGGGCATTTGGTTTGTGTTTTTTGGTCAATTTTGTATTGGTAATGTCTGTCCCCTGGTCAGCTTACCTCAAATAAATTTTAAAAGGTAATTACTTAGGGGAGGATACCCCAGTGGTAGAATATGGACCCTCTACCACTGCCTTACCAAGTTTGATCCCAGTTGATGAACTTTGGGTAGGGGACAACTATGACTGTGTTGACGTTGTGCACCAATGCCTGAACCAAACAAAAGCAAAAAGCAAAGGTGGTCCATGGAGTTTTTAGCCTATTATATGCCATGCATGGAGGTTTTGTGGGTTTTGTCATTCTTTCCCATTCATTTAATTTCTTTTAACTGATGCAGTATTGTCCCCAGGTTGGCCCACCTCAAACAAAATTTTTAAAAATTTTAAGTTTTTAAAAGTTAATTACTCACTAAAATGCTGATACACGTTATAATACTAAATAATAATCATAAATGATATTGTGAATTCCATACTAGAGTTGGTTTTGGAATGTGGATTATTATAATTTGTGTTTGGTTAAAATTAATTGTAATAGTACTATTCCATATTGAGAAATGTTTTTATTTCCATGAAAGGAGCTTATTGTAGCCAGACTTTTATAGTGCAAAGCTACTGCATACTGTTTCCCAATGGATGGTTTATCATTGGTGATCTGACATGGTGATTATTGTTTAAAGTCTCACTGATCCATATAGTTGCTTTGTTGAAGTTTAAAATTTTGCGCTTTCACCAATTAGTTGGTGGTTTTCAAAAGTGGTGCGTTATTCCAAATAAATAGCTCATGTATCTGAAACATTTTGATTAATTATTCCGCTTATTCTTTTCTTATAATTAAATAAACCTCTAATGGAATTGTATCATAGTCTAAGCAGCTTTTTGCATATTTAAGATGGTTTATAATATTTTAGTAAGACAGCTCTGACTTTGCAAATGTGCTTTTGATCTTAGTCTGTACTACTATTTGGATTGCAACTATTAAATAAATATCAATTATTAAATCAATGTCAATATTTTGTCCAAAGCTGAAAAATCTGCTACAATCTATCAATGTTCTTAGACCTCTTGGGACGTTACAGTCTTCTCTATTGGTCAAGGAATTACTAAGTGTATAAAGAATCTTGGCATCCTCTGACCTTTAATAAGCAAGAGAAACGCCTTACCCTAATCATCCTACCACTGTGTGCTCTTAAGGACAGCCTTGGCAAATTTTTACACACCATCATTAACAAGTGTCATGGTCTAACGTCCTTCATGAGGTAGAGCATGCTTAACCCATTCTGTCCAAGAAAATTTGACATTTATACCAGAGCTTATTGACCTGAGACCTTCATCACATCAAATGGGACATTTTTATATTATTAATAACCTCAGTTTATATCATCAAAGGCCTGCCTTTACTATAGTCACAGTTTCTTGAAGTAACTCCAAAATGCATAAAAAATGGCTCAGTATTAAATTTAGACTTACCATAGACAGAAAATATACCTTTTCCCTATGAACAATATGACATTAACAATCATAGTAAAGTATTTAGTCCTGAGATCACAGTTAAAAGACTACTCTACCCAAATGTGAAAGATAACTGTAGTGCTATTAGTTGGGTCATTGCTTACTGATAATGCTCTCAACTGGTTTACACAAGCCTAATAAAGATATAAGACTTAAGCATAACTATAAACTGTTGAAAAATACTTGGATATATAAATCCTAAGGAACAAGAGTAAAGTCCTTTTCTAGTGTTGATAACTCTTGCACAATGATCCAAAAACGTTAATACTAACATCTAACATCTCCACTCCTCAGTTAATGTCTTTTTTACTTTATAATGAATTATATTCCTCTATTTTTATAAAGTTCAGGCTATCTGAAATTCTCAAGCTCTACCATCCCTTACACTTGTGTAATCTCATGTGTTAGAACTTTTTGAAAAACTGTGCAAGATTAATCCCCAATTTGTAGATATATTAGTCCATGATATCCTCAAGAAAGCAGTAACACACGCCTCAATATCAGCCTCTAATAATATAAGATTCATGTTGACAAATTTCTTTGTTTCTTACGTCATACTGCTGGAAATTTGTCATGCAATGAATCTCATAAGCAACTAATCTGACCCTTATTATTAGTATTGAAAAGCTCTTATTTATACTATTTTTTGTATTTGTTCCTGTCTAAAACTGAATACAATGCCTTTATGACTCTTTAAAAATTCTGGTGTTATTCAGATATTTGGTTAGACAAAATTAATTGCAATGGGACTTAGTTTCATTTATTTTTTTGTTTTAATATTATCTTAATCACAATCAAAGTTTGATTGTATTATCTCTACTGAATCATCAATAATAGATAATTATTTGGAATAAAAGGTCATGAGGAATCAAAGTTTGGTAAGTAATAGACAAGGGTCCCATATTATATTAAGACAAAGGAACCTTGGAATACAATTTGATAAAGTAATTTGCCACCAAAAACATAAAAGATCTTTACATAAGTGGAACAAGGTACAAGGACAATGCTAATATTAGTGAGACCCTATAAATATCTCCCATAATAAATAAATAAATAAATAAGGCTATGTAATTCTAATTTCTCCTATCATAATTTTTTGCTAAAATTATCATGGTCACTTGATCATCTTTTATATCACACTTCTATTAAACTTTAAGTTATTATCCTCAAAGAAACTATCATGTCCTTTAATCAATATGAAGATGCATAATTTGTCTTATCTCTCCCCAATCTTATATGATATTGGGATCATTAATTGCTACAAGATTTAAAGTTCTTTAATTCAAGCTTAAAGTAAGCTGTTAGCATTCTACCTCTATTATCAAGGAGAAGTGGCGCTATCATCTTGTTACTTCTGAGCTACTTGGTAAACAAAAAGTTCATGATGAAAAGTAAACCAAGTGACTTAAATTTACCATTTATGGGGATAACTAAGTTAACTAAATGGATTAACATGATTGACAGCTAGGAACCATATTCTTATTATAAATTAGTAATTAATACTTTGCTGCTATAGTTAATCATTATCTCAACAAAATCTTTCTCTTATCAATATAGCCCACTAATGTAACTGTTTTACTAGTCTATTTTCTCTTGATTTCTTATTTTCTGGGGACTGTAACCACTAAGAAGAGATTTGAAAGCTCTATAAGATGTAAAGTCACTACTTTTTCCTGATATACCAAATAAAAGGTGCCAGTGGCCTATCTGAACATATATTACATAACTTTGTGCATCTGGCAATCTATCACAATATAAAATATTATGAGTTCTTTCTGAAAAAGTCATGAAAAAATTCTATTTCCAAAAATCTATAATCTCATTTAAATGATTTATATTATTCTGTATCATCTACATATGGGACAGCAAAGATTTCATGATTGATAACTGATGGCAATCTGCTGAGATACAAAAGTTGGTTTGGATCAATGTTGTGATAGTCTTCTTCTTTTCATAAAAAATCTGCAACATTAATTATCAAATTCACTTCCCATGCTAAAATCACTTCTATAACTCCCTATACAACTCCTGACTTAATTTACTGAGGTATGGAACATAATATTTGACAAATTAAGTTACTATTGGGGATTTTCTTAAATGAGAGTGATAATATCACTGGAACAGAAAGACCTGATACTCTCTCCAGCTTTATAAGACCTACTTAGCCAAGAGGGTCATCAAGGCCTGTAATTCTACCAGTCCCCCTAGACATTATGTCATATATACATGTTTCATCACCTTGTGATTGTCATCCAATTCTAACTTATTATTTTTTATATTTCAAAATTAGTGTAAAAGAGGGGTTTATTGCTGCTTAAGAAGCCTCACTTGACCCTGACTGGAATTATAATGCTTTTAAAAAGGGATGAATGATATGAGAAAATTATTGACTTGGTGATGTATTACTTAAGCAAACATAAAGAACATTTGGATTTGATTTACTAAAAATACACATCACATGTGACTGTTCTAGCATTGCATCAGTCATAACTAGATAATATTCTCAGTATACAATGTTTAGGAATAATATCATTAAGATATGTAATAAAACAACTACTGAGGTGATGGCAGGACAAAATTTTTCTTATGAATGGCATTGAGGCCATATAAAGATAGTGTAATTGATTGTACTCCTAATATACACTCTAAATGTGGAGTGTCTGGGGTGAGGAAACTTCTTAGTAGTTTCAATAAATAACATTTCACCTACTGCGTGACCCCTTTTAACCCTTCATATAAGATGAATGATACCCTGGTGAGTGCATTGAAAATTCCTTCTTTTATATTTTTGAGAGTGTTATGTAAGATGCTAGTATTTGTCAGAAGGTAGACATCTGTCATTGTGCCTCATACATATTGTCCAGGATATTAAAGCGCCTCATATGATGGCCACCTCTAATTGTTAAAAGGTCTGGGATGCCTTGATTAATAAATATAAAGGGGAGTATATCTTATAAAATTATAAGAAGATCTTTCCTCAGCCTGACCGCCCACTGCTCCAAAATGGG
Organism: Massospora cicadina; assembly: GCA_022478985.1. Classification (NCBI taxonomy): domain Eukaryota; kingdom Fungi; phylum Entomophthoromycota; class Entomophthoromycetes; order Entomophthorales; family Entomophthoraceae; genus Massospora; species Massospora cicadina. The sequence continues at coordinate 164,833 of JAKSZP010010598.1, read as the reverse complement.
GCAGCGGCAAAACCCTCCTAGCATCTTCCGCCTAGTGGGGAAACACTTTTGAACTATATCAACCAGCCCCCAATTCCTCAGGTTGATACATTCCCCCCAAGGATCTCGCCCTCCACCTCACACATTCTCAAATGGTGCCTCATAGCCCATTATGCTCCCCAAAGCAAGATGTGATTTGGCCTCTGGGTCAAATAGCAACTTGTTCCCCTACAATGACAAACAAATAATAAAATTAGCCTGGGCGCTTATGCAGCCTGCAGGCTTTATCAACTTCCACCCCTACAAGGGGTACTTTGACCTCAGCTTCACTTGCTAAGCTGATGCTGCAATCACAGCCAATATTCCCCTGGTATTTTAGAAACCCCCCATCCCAACCACTTGCACCCAGCTGCCTGATGACACCATGCTTGTGGTTTAATTTGCAGGAATCCCCACCCCCTCCCCCATAAAAACTTTATACAATGAAATAATAGCTGGGTTGTCAGTATATAGTGCTGACCCCATTTTACAATTTGTGGTTCCCAACGGAGCCAACTGACTAGTGGGACCTCATGTCTTTGCATCCATATGCTCAATATCAAATGAAATTGCCATTTTGATTCCCCCTCACATCAGTGTCCCCTCTGCCCCCAACCACCCTTTCTGGGCCAGAGTAGATAAGGGGCGCACGATCTGCCCCATTTGTTTTGACCTGGACCATTCAAAGTGGCGCTGCCCCACCATAGCTTGAGATAGAGCCTACATGCTTGACTCCCCCATGATGCTCCCATAGCTGACATAAAAACTTTTTTTGAATGGGGTACAATCCTCCCTCCCCTCCACCCAAAATGATAGATGCAACTGCCATGGATTCAACCAATAAGGAACCAACATGCCAAACCACCACTCCCACTTCATCTAATCAGGAGCCAGCTGGACCCCAGTAAATTAAAAAAACCCACCCAGCCACCCAATCCAGCCCACCCATATGCTGATCAACCTATCATCTTCAATCAAAATCCCTGGGATTCTTTGGAGGAAGTTGATAATTTGTAAAATCCCATCCCTGACTCAGTTGAGGCCCCAGGCCTCAAAATGTACCTAAACGCAGAATATGCAGCTCAATTCCCAACTCACCACTATGCTCTACACTCAGATGATGATGAATTCCAAAGTGACCACCAACTTACCAAAGAGGCTGTTGCCTCCCCCAATTGTTGCTCCCTTCAAAAGGACATAGTGAAATCAGTTGCAGTCTTGGTCAAGGGTGTACCCACCCCTGTCCTTCCCCCATGCAACAAATTCATAAAAAAGAATTCCTCCTATTCCAACAAGTTGCTCACAAGGCAGTACAAAAATAGTGGTGGTTACAAAATTTGGCCTTAAAACCCACATTACCAGCAACAACATCGCCACCTTTACCATGCTACCCAAAGTTTGCCTCAAGGCTGAAAAAGCCCTTTCCAAATATATCACAACCCTCCTCATAGTTAAATTTGATCTTCCCAAGCCACTTTGCTACCTTGATCCCATTTTGAGAATGCACCATGACCATGCTCTCAGCGCTCTGATGTACACTGTCCAACACTGAGGAGGATGATGAGCTTCCCAATCTTGACTTACCCCCACTATGAATGCATAGCAGTTTACCGCATCTGACCCAGTTGGTTAATTTTAGTTTTTATTTTAATTTTTTCGATTTGGTTTAAGTAATATGCTCATCTCTTTCTGTTTGTTTAAATTCTAGAGTAGTATAATTTTGCTCCTAGAAGCTTGGTATCATCTGTCCCCTGGTTGGCTTGCCTCAGTTAAATAAAATATAAGAAGATCTTTATGGGCATTTAGATAGACAATGTATAACTCCTGCTGAATTTGCATTACAGATATTATGATATATAGATTTTGGTGATTCATTATCATGTCTCCCTTACTTACTCAAAAATAGATCTAATCTATACTATATAATATAAAACTCAACATCACTTTCATATAAATTAAATAATGTGAATTGCTAACTATATTCTAAATTTAAAATAACTCATATTGAGGGTCATGTATCCTTAGTTTATACTATTCCTACATACATCCATATGACTCATCCTCATATCACAGCTGACAAAAACTTTAAAATGGAAAATAAAAGTACAAGGTGCATCTACTGATAGAGCTAAAATTATAATAAATTCCATTAATGGAATCAAATGAAAGAAGAGAAAGCATCATATGATAAAAGGCTTCCTGTGCTGACAATACCTTGTAGCTAAAAAGGTAAATATACCTTTACAAATATTATGGTGTTTGTACTAGATGCCTTAAAAGAACTTAAGATTTCAGATTGCTTGATGGAAATAAAGGTAAAAAATCCTCCCTTATATTGCTTACTTTTTCTTACTTTCAATCCTGAAATATCTAAATAACTTGGTCTTTTCCAGATTGAGGTTACAGTTACTTGAATAGAATTATACCACATAAGGTAAAGATTATATGCATAGTAATTTTGAGATTCTTAGCAACTTTTGTCTCATAAGGAAAGTTATATAGGGTAAGAAGTAACCTGAAATAAACTACAATCAAGAATAAGGTAATGCTTATATATTTTGCACCTTTACATTAAGGACTACTTCTTTCTTTTCCTAATTTGATAAGCTCATTATGTCCTTTCAGCACTAGCTCTTAAAAACAATAGTCATGACTATTAATTTTTACTTATTTTATGAAAATTTTGATATCATATATATATATATATATATTACTTTCACTCTTGTGTAGCATATTTCTTACCCTTTCAATAATTTGACACATATATGCATCCAAAAAATGGGGGTGATATAGATCTAAAAATGCATATATGCGTTCAAAAACCAAGGGTTATGTAAATCTAAAAACGCATATATGCATCCAAAAAATGAGATTTAAATATATTTATTTCAAAATTTATCGAATATTTGTGTTACGACATAAACCAAAATGAGCTTAAAAAGAGTGAACATTGGCTAAGAAATTCGTGCCAAATTTAAGGCCAAAAAAACGGATGATTTTTAAAAAATCAGTGAAAGGGTTAATATTGCATGAAGGTACACGAAAAAAGGTGGACTAATTATTTATGAGGTTTGGCTTTTAAGCTTTCTTGGCGCAGTTGGCAGCGCGTCAGTCTCATAATCTGAAGGTCGCCAGTTCGAACCTGGCAGAAAGCATTTTTTATAGTATGGGATACGCTTTCACTTGGGCTGGACCCACTAGTATTAGACATATCTATTTTCTACCAACAAACTTGAGTACTGTCATAGTTTTTAGGAAAATCTTTAACTATTTTAGTAGAAGCAAAGGAAGAGATATTATTATCTATGTATACAATAGAGATTTTCATCTATTTATGCTGGTAAAGATAAATCTTCATGCTTGTCTTCCTCCAAGGCAAACTTCATATTATTGGTATTCACTAACCATACCTTAGGATTCTCATTGCTTATAATGGTGCTCAAGAGGATAGAAAATCCTGGTGATATCAGTTGCACTAGGCTTAGTTTATCACAACTGAAATATTTATGGTGTCAAAGTTATACTGAGACCTGCCTAGGTTGGCATACAAGAGTGACTTTAAACTGTAATATTACTAGGGAGTGTTCTGCCTTTTATTAAAATACTAGTGGAATACCTGTGCTTCATTACGGTGATTATAAATTACCAGATGATTCTAAATTATTTTTGTTTTTATATTGGTAGATAGCTATCAATAAGTTCAGAAACTATTGAACCTATTGAATATTCCATTCTCCAACCACTTAGCCTAAATTAATTAAGCCTGCCAAATTAACTAAACCATCAATCACTTACCTGAAACTATTGGGCTCATCGAATCAACCAAAAAATAAATTACCACTCAGTAAGAACCAATTATTGAACTACAAAACAACCAAAATCTACCAACCACTTATCAAAACCTATGAAAAAATCAAATTAAATGAATATAAAAATACCCAGCCGAATTTCTATAGAAAAATATTAAAAATATATGTTTTTAATCTTATATGGAACTGATATTAAAATTTATATGATTATATTAATAAATTACATATTAGCATTCTGTTCCCAAACTTTATAGAATACTTGTGCCAAGTTTGGTGATTTTGGTTATTTGCTCATGAGATAATGCATCCAATATAAATAAAAACCAGATTAATAGTTTTGTAAAGAAAAGGTTAGGCTAATTCTTGTTGATACCTGTTTTAACAAAGATTTGTTTGTGGGTTTAAAGGTTACCAGATGATCCTAATTGATTCTTTTGACATGATATATGTCCTATGGCTGGGGGGGGGTAAGTTCAAAGTATGAGATCATACTTGATGAGCTTAAATGATTATGGGTGTGGATTGTTTTTGCATAGGTTGACCAATAAAATTGACTAGATTTAATAATTTAAAATGAATTATTGTAGATGGCAATCAGTAATTTTATTATAGATTGGCCAATTAAATCAACCAAGTAAATAAAATGAGCTAATATAGATAAATATCTGATAGTTTACCATATAATTGACTAATAAAATCAACAAGATAGTAAAAAATTTAAGTAAAAACTGCTAACCTTATACCTGAAATGTTAGACTAATTAAGTCAACTGAATAATTTTATATATATTTCATAGAATATCTGTGTCAAGTTTATCTGAGATTGGTAAATTAGGAGTAGGTGTTAAAATAAACATGATTTATAATGAATTTATTTATAAGATGATTTCCTAAACCACCGGGGGTGGAAGGCGAGTCAGTAAGGGCGTACGGCTACCAACCTGAAGGTTGCGGGTTCAATTCCTGCTCTTTGTACATCGATTGGGGTGCCAGCTGAAGGAAGCTATTGGCGGTTAGTAGGTATAATAACACGAAAACCTTACCCATGACGTAATCAGAAAAATTTGAGTCCCGATCCTGAGGTGGAAAAACTTTCTACGACAGAGTTGACCCTGCTCAGGTTTCATGTCGTTTCTTTCTTTCGGTAATGCCTGTCCCCTGGTCGGCTTGCCTCAGTTAAATAAAAATGATTTCCTAAACCACCACAACTAAAATGCTACCTAATTTATATAAATTAAATAAATTTGAATCAATCTACCAGCTACTTGCCTGCTGTCATATAAAGTTTTAGTTAGGCTAATCCAATCATTAATAAAGCAATCTAACCATCTCAGGTATTATCTTTTTAAAAGTTAAATGATAAAACACAATGATAGTATCATATCATAACAGTAGATAAAATCTTAAGAAAGTTTCTAACAACCTTCAGCCATAAAGCATATATCATGCACTTAAGTTTTTTACCATAAGGTAAAACTTTAATCATTTTTTATATTGGTAGATGGCTACTGATAAAATTAAGAAATCAAATTGTATTGATTAAATATAAAATTACCAACCACTCAACAAAACCAATTAAACTTATCAAATCAACTAAACTACTAAATCACTTAGCTAAAACCATTAGATACCAAATTAACCAATCACCAACTGCTTTGTAAACCAAAATTAAATGTATTGAAACAATCAAAATCACCAACCACTTAAAAACCAACTAACTTATCAAATCAACCAAGCACTAACTACTTTATTAAAACTGTTAAGCTTATTAATCAACCCAAAACCACCAACCTTCTCATCAAAACCATTTAAACTATCAGATCAACCAAATATCACTTAGCTGTAATATACCAATTTCCATTAAAAACATATAAAATCTTCACTTCTTAATTATAAAACTTTTTATTTTATTATAAAAAAATTAAAAATTTGGCTTTGAGGTGCACATGGACCCCCTCCCATCCACCTTTAGCAAAATTTCAGAGCTCTACATGCCATAGTTTTGGCTGGGCATTGCACACACACATACACACTTGCTTTTATTAATATAGATAGATTAGTGCTTTTCTTTCCCATTAACAACACTATTTGGCAACTTGATTCAATTAGAACAGTAAATGTGATTTACATAGATGAAATGATAGGGTTTAATAATATTAGACATATCTTGGAAAATGTAGTAAAATGCAAAGGGCCTTTAACTAAACCAACTAAAGGTAAAAATGCCCTGGGAATGGAGAAGGGCAGTTGTGTAACAAGAAAATCCAAGTGGAAGGACTACATGGATTTCTTAAAGCATAACACTTTCCTCACTATCAATCATTCTTAGCCATTGATTTTGATTAAGCATGGCCTTAGACTTTATCTAGCACAGAATTGCCTATGCTTTACAAAAAAGTTGGGCAAATCCCAGAAAAATTTATTCTCATATTTAGTGTAAACTACCACACACATTATCCACTGAGGGTGGGATGACCTTGTTTTTAAAAAAAGAGAATGCTGCTTGCGCATCTAAGATGCACAAAGTAATCAACCTTCCCAAAGGTCAGAAATTAATACAAACAAAGCACACAAAATGGACTAAGTCTAAATCTTTTTTAAACATTTGACTACCTCCCAACAGCCTTGAATTATAACAATATGGAAGGCAAACTCCATGTAGGCTTAAAACAATTTGGAGATTTTAAACAATTTATAGTTCACTGTTTCCACCTCATGCCTGGCTTATAACTGAAAAGGCTATTGCATTAATTAACCTGAGGGTAGAAGTGGTGAAAGAACTTACTAAAAATCCCAAATTGCATCATTTACACTCCCAGATGAAAGTTTGTACAAAGACTTCAATATAATCATTAAAAGCACACCACCCATTTTTAATTAACAAAAAGCACTTGGGCACAAAGTATATGTTTTACCAGTAAAAGAAGGCCTGATAGCACCAGACTTCTGTGATGGATAAATAGAATAAGAAAAAATTGATTATTTAAAAGTGCAGATACAAAAACTTTTCTCTCTGCTCAATGCCACTTTCAAGAAATTTTTTTAAAAAATAAGTCTAACCACTCTCAACTGGCCAAACCTAATTTTACATTGATGTTCTTGGATCTGCTGCCTGCTTCTCCAGTGTGAGGCAGTGGTGATCCACCACCTAGCGTTTTCTGCCCTTTGAGAAAACAGGTTTGAACGGGCACAAATAGTCTTCCACACTCTTCTGGCCAATTTATCCCTCCATGGGACTTAGTGCTTCAGCTTTGCACATCCACCATCTCACCCCCACCTGCTTGCCCTCCCTTGCTCCACAATTCAATTTTGCCTCCAGGTTGACTACAGGCATTTATTCCCATATGTAGACAAACAAATTATTGAATTTGCCACAGCTGCCTTTGCACTAGCTGGCTTTATTGATTTCCACCATTTAAAGGGCTATTTTGATGTAGGCTTCCAAACTGAGGAGGACACTGCTGCAGCAGCGTCAAATCCTTTGATTTGTAAAAATAACCTTATTACTACTACCCAAACTCATCTCCTTGATGACGCCACACTGGTGGTGCTATTTGCAAATCTACCTTCACATCTCCCACCCCAAATTTTATATGAACAGTTGAAATGGGGTTTTTACATCATGGCAATCAACCTAATCTTGTCTTCATTGTTCCCTCTGGTGCAGTGTGCCTTGCTGCCTCTTGCGCCACTACCACCATCATCCCACACCACTATGTCATTGCCCAACAAATCCCCTCATGTGCTTGCATCGCTGCAGTGCCAGATATTTCTTTTGTGATCATGCTGACAGCGGTCAAAAAACATGTCCCATCTGTTTTGTGTTAGACCATCCTAAAAAGTTCTGATCCAAGCGCTATATCTGGTACTATTTCTGAACCCTTGTCGTGCGCCTCTGAATGGGATGTCTTGTTGTCACCTCCCATCTAACACACTCACTTGCTGGGCTATAGCGGGAATTCTGTCCCACCAAAACCTCCAGCCACACTCACCCACCCAACTTCAAACCAACCAATCAGAATCAGGATTAGACCACTGCTCACCACCAAGCAACTCCCCATTCACCTACTTCCACCTGCCCTAATTCTGCCTCCCCCTTTTCAATTAAACCAAAATCCTTGGGCCCTATTGGATGTGGTTGACAAATCAGGTGCACTTGTCCTGAAGGAAAATGATGAATTAGGTGAAGAAGCCTCAGATGGTTATGACTTGGATGAATTTCTCAACTCAGATTTTTACAAACCACTCCCACTCAGACGTTATGCCCCTAAACCCAATTTCATCCCCTTCCAAAGTGACCACCAGCTTGCTTAGCAGTGGTGGCCTTTGCCTCATCGTCACCGCCTCCACAAAGCAGTGGCAGAGTCAGCTTATAAATATAAAAAAGGCCTGCATTTACCTAACTTCCCACATAATTTCCTGAAGAAATGCGTGATGAAATTGACATATTGTATGAAGCTGCCATCAACTCTACCGCCTATGTTGCTGGCTAGCAAAATTTTACAAAACATTGTAAGCACCAGGAAGAATATTGCCAGTTTTACCCTACACCCTGATGCCTGCCTTCAAGCTGAACATCATGTTGCAGAATATATAGAGCTATCCTCTAGGCTGTTATTGAGGATACCAAACCTTTTTTTTAACAACCTCAACCTGCACCATGCTGATGATCCAACGCCCATGATCTCAGCTTATATCCGTCTCTTCAACTATACTGCTCCAGCCATACCCATTGTGCCTGCAGAGGCGCCACTTGACCATTCCTCTCCCTCTGCCCTGGTGTGCTAGCAGCCCTCCTGTAAGTCCTGGGGAACGTCCCCTGGACGTTGATTGGGTTCTTTTCCCGTTCCCAAGTAAGAAGGTATCAAAGAAGGTGGCTGTACCCCTCATTACTCAGGATGACTCACCCACGTGGTAGACAAGCGCTGGGTAACAGCTCTTCTGCTTCAAATTACTCCCCCAGTGCCCACACTCACCTCAGCCAAACTGGTACAGTTAATCAGGGAAATCTGCGCTGACATTGCCAAAATTAAATTGATTGACCCAAAATTGAGTGGAAGTCAGCCTGATAGTTAAATTTCAGGTAGTCAGAAAGGGATGAAGACTGCCTCATTGGCCAGAATGCCCAACAGTTTTGATTCAGCTAATGCTATGATTGAAAAATAAACCCCTCCTCAAAATCCTCAGGGATCATCCCTGATGGGCAAGTAACACCATCAGACACCATCGACTAGGGTTTAAAGCTCTCTGCTGGCAAATTGGGCGTTGTTCCCAATGCAACATCTCTGACCAAATGAATGGCTTTAGCGACCAGGCATGGGTGGGTTGGGCGTCCTGAACCCATTCCCAACCAAATGGGCCCACCCCTACTTGGGGTGGTCTTGGGGGATTCCCGCTGCTTGTTGGGTTAAACGCCATTGCACCAACTGTCAGAAATGTATCAGAGTCTCATTTTGGACGTTCAAGGTTGAACTGACAGTGACTCAGCCTGTCGCTGAATTCTTCTATGTTGGTTCCAGTTAAATTATCTGTTCCCCATTTCCAAACAATTCACCAGTTAGGTCAAACTTGTGGGACCTGATTCCGGCTTTCTTCCTCTCTAAATCAACCAATATTTAGTCAGTTGCATCATACTGAGAAAATTGTTGGTCAATTTTTCTTTCCTAATTTTTCCACCAAATCCTTTCCTAAAATTTTGTTTTCATGTCGAAAATTAAACCGCCTTTTCCACCAACCCTCACGCACCCCTTGGGGTTAATGGCTATAATCATCTGGTATTTTATCATGTGTCTATATGAGATTCTGGTTCATCGGCAGTTCTTGGTGAGATTCCTTTCCAGTTCCATATCCATTGAAACAGCAGCAGTGCAGATGGCATTCTGGTTTGTCATTTGGGTGCTCTGGCATCTGAGCTGGCAGGCCAGTCTAATTTTTACTTGCTGTTTGCCTGACATAATTGACCAACCATTATTTTAACCATTTATGCCTTTCTCATAGATATTGGTGCAGCAATGGCCCCTCCTTTTCAACTGAACCATGTTGTGAAGAAGATCTTCTCCGTCCACAATAGTCCAGTTTCAGTCAAAACTTCAAACCCATACCCCATAGTTTCTGCAGCTATTCTGCCCATGTCAGTAGGATCTGACATCCTGACTTGCAATGAGTTTACCCCCCACAAGAGCCCAGCGGTTTCCCCTGACCCCACTACCATCTCTTCAATATCACTGGATTCATTAACAACTACCAATAAATAGAACTCCGCTTACTTCTTTATACCCATGAAGATTAGTGTTGGGTCCCATCATGTCTCCTTTGAGGCCCTGGTGGACACTGGAGCTGCGGGTAATTTTATGAGTGTAGAACTGGCCCAGCAAATGGAACTTGGCCTGGATGCAGGTCCTTTGGTGATGGTTGCATTGTCAGCCTCCCAAACCTCATACCTGGTTCACCAACCAGTCACATTTTCAATACACCAGTTCAGCTTCTGTGTCCACTTTTCTGCTATGCCAAACTTATTGTTTCCGGTGATCTTAGGAGTGGGATGGTGGCGCCAGCAACATGTCAAAATCCACCTGGAGTCTAACATGCTGTCATTCATTAATGATCAACTGGAGGGTGAATTTCACCTAATTGACACTCTAAATAAAGCTCAAGGTCGCAGTTCTATCATGTCCCTCGTCTCTCCTACAGGCATACCATCCAATTTTGCAGAAAGTTTAATGCGCTATCAAAGCATTTTTGATTCTGAAAAGGTGGATCATCTGCCTCCCCACACTAAATTCAACTGTGGATTTTGTATGACAGTGGAGTTGGTGAATATCAACTGCCCGTTGTATCCCCACACAGCAGAGGAGGAGGCTGCACTCAACACTTGGTTGGACAATATGTTGAAAAAAGGGTGGTTGTTCAAGGAGACCTCGCCAGTTGCATCTACCATCATCTTTGCTAAAAAAGCCATTGGTTCCCTCCGCCCCTGTATGGACTATGGACACTTAAATAAAATCACAGTTTCTGATCCCTACCCCTTACCTTTAAAACAGACTATAAGCCAAGCAATCGCCAAATCTCAGATGTTCTCCAAGCTGGATCTCATCAATGCATTCAACCAGATTTGGGTAATGGAAGGGCAAGAATGGTTAACAGCAATCTGGACAAATTGAGGCATTTTCCAATTCCGCATAATGACATTTGGGCTGAAGAATGCTCCTGCTACATTTCAACGCATGATCAACAATGTACTGGGTGATCTTTGGTTTACCTGTGCAGTTGCATATATTGATGACATTCTGGTTCACTCCCTGACTCCTGAACAACATGCTACTGACTTGGAAGCAGTTTTGGCCGCCCATGCATAAGGCAGGCTTGTTTGTCAAGCCTTCCAAGTATGAGTTCTATAAGGAGGAGGTTATCTTCCTCGGGAACCTCATTCTCAGAGATGGTTATGCAATCCCTCCCAACAAGTTAGACGCGATCTGAGAATGGCCAACCACGACTATGCAGAAACAACTTCAAAGTTTCTTGGGAACCATAATTCTCTTAATAAAATTTTTTCCCAGCACTTTCCCAGCTTGCTGCCCATTTCACCCCCTTACAGGGAAAAATGTATCATTTTACTGGTAGCCCAAATGCCAACATGCGTTCAAATCTATTAAAGAGGTGTTCATGTACCCTCCCATTTTCAAACATGCTGATCCCACCAAGCCATATATCATTGCAACTGACACCTCAGCAGTAGCTGTGGGGGTGGTGTTGCTCCAGGAGCACGATGGCTTGGAACACCCAGTTGCCTATTTTTCCCAAAAGTTCACCTCTACAGAGCAATCTTGGGCCATTTATGACAAGGAGTTGGCAGCCGTTGCATGGGCATTAACTCATTGGAGTTATCTGTTACAGGGTGCTCAACATGAGGTAACAGTCCGCATGGACCACCAGGCTCTCTTGTACTTTCATAAACCCCAAAAATTGGCGCATCAGCAAACCTGAACCTATCAGAACTTGTGCAGTTTTAATTTCAAATATGAGTTCATAAAAGGTGCGCTCATTGTACTTCCCAATTTTCTCAGCTGCAGCCCTGCCCACTGTTCCGTGGATCTGGAGGAAGTGGATCTTGTTACCATGATTCCTGCTACCAAAATCCTGTCAATTGTCCCCCCTGTCATTTCTTCCGTCGCTCTGGCCCCCAACGTTCCGTTAGTTGCTCAGGTCTTAGCCAGTCAAATGGCCTGCCCTGAGGGCGTGGAGCTGGTCAAGCAGTTATCTCACCAGAAGCATAAACACTCCCTATACTCATTGGAGGAGGGGCTCATTTATTTTCAGTCTCGCATCTGGGTTCCTCCCTCCCTCCAAACTGAGGTATTCCGCGCACATTACAATTTCCCCACGGTTGGTCATCCTGGTAATAAGAAATGCATTGATTTGATCAAATGAACCTACAATTGGGTGGGTTTGACAAAAGAAGTTCCAACTTGGATTGCCAACTGCGTTACTTGTGCTTGGGCTAAGTTGGACTGCTCCAGTAGAAACAGTATTTTACAGCCCTTACAGCAGGTGTAGAGTCCATGGATGTCAGTGTCTGTGGACTTTATTGTCAAACTCCACTGCTCTAATGGGTTCACAGCGGTGATGGTGGTGGTGGATCACCTCCAAAATTTCCTTCTTTATTCCTTGCAATTTCATGATTACATCAGAGGAGACCACCCGCCTTTTTGTATATCACATGTTCTCGATGTTTGGTCTCCCACAGGAGATTATCAGCGACCATGGTTCACAGTTCACAGCGCAGTTTTGGAGTGAACTCCTATCTATCCTAAAATATCCCCCTTTTGTTCCACAGCGTACCATCCTCAGTCCAATGGACAGACTGAGTGAGTCAACCAAGTCCTTGAACAGTACCTGCGTTGCTATGCTGCAGCTGCACAGGACACCTGGGCCAACAACCTTTCCCTCACTCAATTCTCTTATAACAATGGAATGTATGCGTCTATGGGTTTTCGCCTTACAAAGTGACATTGGGTTACAATCCTTCATTTTTGGTCAGACCTTGCTTGTGGCCTGAGGTACAAGCTGCCATGGATCACGCTGAATATATTAGGTCAACTCAATCATTGGTGCGTGAACACCTCACCAAAAATATTGATGACTACAAGCAGTTCATGGATTGTAAGCAGCTCACAGGTTACAATATAACAGTGGGCTCCTATCTTATGCTCGATACCTGACATTTATGTATTCAAGCTCCTTCCCATAAATTCGAAAGTAAGCGTTCTGGCCCCCATTTGGTGGAAGAGGTTTTGGGTAATGGTGCATTCCAGTTGAAGCTTCTGGCTCATTGGAAACAGCATCCTGTCTTCCATGTTTCCCAGCAGTTGTCTTTAAAGGGTATGGTTCCTGTAGAACCTGAACCAATCATCATTGAGGATGTGAAAGAGGCCGAGGTGGAGAATATCCTGTCACCCTGCAAGTCCCGCTGGTCTGTTCAATATCTTGTGGCTTGGAAAGGTTATCCCACCTATGATAACAGTTGGGTCAAGGCGCGTGATTGTGTGAACTGTATGAAACTGGTTGAAGAATTTCACAAATCCCACCCCAATGCTCCCCAACCTCCCCAAAAACTGCGATGGTATTGGTGATCAAGTTACCCAAGGCACACAAAAATGTGGCCCTCATGCAGTTCCCCAGTGGTGGTGCTCTTCCTTTGGAAAAAGGAAAGGGTAATGTAAGTCCCAGAGAACATCCCCTGGCCATTAATTGGGCTCTTTTCCCATTCCCAAGTAATAAGGTATTGAAGAGGGTGGCTGTACCCCTGTTACTCAGGGTGACCTTGCCCATGTGGTAGATGAGCAATATGTAACAGCTCTTCCACTTCGAATTCCTCCCCCAGTGCCCACACTCACCTTAGATGAACTGGTACAGTTAATTGTGGAAATCTACGCTAAGATTGCTAAAATGAAATTGATTGACCCTGAATTGAGTGGAAGTCAGCCTGATAGTTAAATTTCAGGTAGTCAGAAAGGGATGAAGACTGTCTCATTGGCCAGAATGCCTGACATTTTTTGATTTGGCTAACACTATGATTGAAAATCAACCCCCTTGAAATTATTGGGGAACATCCCTGATGGGCAAGTAACAACATTGGACACCATCAATGAGGGCTTGAAGCTCCCTTCTGGCAAATTGGGCGTTGTTCCCAATGCAACATCTCTGACTGAATAAATAGCCCAGCGTGTGTGTGTGTGTGTGTGTGTGTGTGTGTGTGTGTGTGTGTGTGTGTGTGTGTGTGTGTGTGTGTGTGGTGTGTGTGTGTGTGTGTGTGTGTGTGTGTGTGTGTGTGTGTGTGTGTGTGTGTGTGTGTGTGTGTGTGTGTGTGTGTGTGTGTGTGTGTGTGTGTGTGTGTGTGTGTGTGTGTGTGTGTGTGTGTGTGTGTGTGTGTGTGTGTGTGTGTGTGTGTGTGTGTGTGTGTGTGTGTGTGTGTGTGTGTGTGTGTGTGTGTGTGTGTGTGTGTGTGTGTGTGTGTGTGTGTGTGTGTGTGTGTGTGTGTGTGTGTGTGTGTGTGTGTGTGTGTGTGTGTGTGTGTGTGTGTGTGTGTGTGTGTGTGTGTGTGTGTGTGTGTGTGTGTGTGTGTGTGTGTGTGTGTGTGTACCAGGCATGGGCAGATTGGGCATCCTGAACCCATTACCAACCAAATGGGCCTGTCCCTATGTGGGGTGGCCTTGGGGGATTCCTGCTGCTTGTCAGGTCAAACACCATCACGCTAACCATCAGAAATGTATCTGAGCCTCAGTTCAGATGTCTGAGGTCAAACTGACAGCAACTCGGCCTGCTGCCAAATTCTTCTATGTTAGTCCCAGTTAAATTATCTGTTCCCCATTTCTGAACAATTTGCTGGTTAGGGTGAGCTTGAGGAACCTGATCCTGGCTTGTTTCATCTATAAATTGACCACTATTTAGTCAGTCACATCATACTGAGAAAATTGTTGGTCAATTTTTTTTCCTAATTTTTCCATTAAAATTCTTTCCTAATTTTTGTTTTCATGTTGAAAATTAAACTGCCTTTTCCACCAACCCTCACGCACCCCTTGGGATTAATGGCTATAATCATCTGGTATTTTATCATGTGTCTATATGAGATTCTGGTTCATCAGCAGTTCTTGGTGAGATTCCTTTCCAGTTCCATATCCATCAATTCAGCAGCAGTGCCAGTGGCATTCTGGTTTGTCATTCAGGTGCTCTGGCATCTGGGCTGACAGGCCAGTCTAATTCTTACTTGCTGTTTGCCTGACACCTCCACTCCCTACCTGATTGATAGATTTTTTTGTTTTGTCATTCTGTTTTTTCAGTTATTTTTTGTTTGCTTTTTGAGAATTGTTAATTCCCATCCCCTGGTAAGCATACCTTAAATAACTTTTGAATTTTAAATAAAATTGCAGATGCAACTCAAGTATTTATGTGGATAAAATTCAGCCAATATAAAATTGTTGATCTGATATCTTGCAAAGAGAGAAAAATGGCCATAAAAGCCTGAAATTTAGCTGCAACCAAATTAAAGGCCTTGGCGGAATCCTAAAATGCATTCTAAAAAATAAAAAAAGGACATAGCAGAAATTGCAAATATAATCAATTAAATTTAATGCCAAATAACAATAGTTTAGAGGATTGCAATTTGAGCTAAAAGTCATATATTCCTGAACAGCTTTGCAATTCAAGCCTATACATGCAGACCATATATTCATTTCAGGGGATATTTCATAGCTAAATCAGATACACCGCACAAATCTGCAAAATAGCACACCACAAAACCTCAGTACAAAAACTGATATTGGAGGCAAGAAAGGATACAAGTCAGATAAAGGCAACTGGTACTAAACACAGTACAGAAGATACTCACACTTACATGTCATGGTTACATGACACAATTGAGGACACTGGCTGTAGAGATAAGGCTGGGCGTAAGGAGGCTAAAAGGGTAAAGTTGGCAGGCCTCCCTGAATTGAAGCATACCTTGGACCAACGCCAGATAAAGGCATGATATGCCAAAGTTGGTCCAGGGGGAAACATGAAGGTCATCCAGCGTTACATCAAGGGCGTTAAAGCGCACTGGCTTTGTTATTAATGATGACGTTTTTTATGGCTGCTTGATAAATGGGGTTTTAAACCCATTTGAGTTACATAATTACCAAATCTGAGATAATTCAGATACAATCAATAATTCAAGTTCAAACTTACTTTAGCTACAGTACCATGGCTGATGATGGTGTGTGCTTATTTTTTTGTTTAGGCTTAATACCACGCACAAAAAAATGATTCTCACCCAGTATTTAAAAATGATTTCCTGAGACTAACCCTTATTGTTGGTCAACTTGTATAATAAACTACCATTAGTTTTTGCATTTTTGAATGGTCCCTTTGGTGTACCTGTGCACAGAACTCCTCAAGGAGGTCTCCAACAACATAAGTCACTTCATTTTATTAAAATTAACATTGGATTATAGTGCACACCTGGGCCGTCCTAGTCCCCTCCAGTTCAAGGCACCCAAGCACCCCATCACAGATTCACACCTGGTTATGGACTCCTCCTTGGGGTTCACCCAAGTCTTGTTGTTTATTTGTTATCTAACTATCTACACTATGTTGTACACCCTGTCCTTGGGTCCCCAGTGTTACGGCAACTTCAGAGGTGCCCAATTCCCAATTTTACTAGTGAGTAGTTCCCTAGCGGCGTGGCTGTGCATTTTGCACCACCTTGTTAGGAATGAGAGAGTTACAGTTGCTATCCTGACATTAGTCAACCAACCTTTTGAAATTACTTGCAAGAAACAATCCATTGGCGCTTTATTTGAGTGTGAACTGGGTGTCTTGGACGTTTGTCACAGTCTCTATGATGTTACCACAGTTTTCTTGTTTGGCTTATTGTTAGTATATCTTAGCGTTATTTTTGCTACCACCAACTGGGAAATGCCCAACCTTCCTGCTCAAACCTGGTGGAATTGAACCTTCATGATCCTGTTGTCATAAATCCCTTGACTTTTCTCTAAAATCTATTCTGAAATTCAACAGGCACTTGCTTCCCTCTTAGTGGAAGCCTCTTTTAATAATGTCAATATAAATAGTTCTTGTCCACCCTTGCGTGGACTGGATATACTGTATCACTGTCCTCAGGTGCAGCTGAATGGGTTTTTGCGGTGCTACACATATAGCTACTTTTTTGGAAATCAGTGGAGGGTTTGGAGCTTTTTTTGAAGAGGCGTCACCCAGACATGTCATCCTTACAAGCTTTCTATGAGTTCTTTGCTTTGCGCCAAGCTGAACGCCCAGTAAACATGTATTTAATAAATTTTGTGACAGAAAATGTATCCTACCTTTGCCAGACGTTATTAAAAAGTTGTTATACGTTCCTTCTTGGTCACTCCACAAGAAACGCCCTGGTATGGCAATCTCCCTCCCAACTTTTGCTAGCTAATTGTAGCTCTTTGGGAAGATTCCTCCGCCCCTCTTCAGAAAAGGCCAGGTAATTTGGCTGTCATGGTTTCACCTGAGAGCCCTATATTATGGGCCTATAAACTCATTCATGACTCTGAAAAAGGAGGAATCTTATCCTTCTATCCCTTCATTTTTGGCGGAACTTTAAGGCAATCAGGGGTCCAGCCCAAAGAGTTTATTAAATGTTTCACTTGATTCTTCTGTGATGATGTTACCCATGGTGGCCCCTAAAAATATGGTGCCCAAACTTATGGAATTCCCTCTGAATGGGGCAGGGCCTCCCACCAATCCTCCCACCGTTTTGGAAAGAATTTGGGGCTTTGAATAAATAACCCAAATATAGATAAATTTGCCATCTGATAGCGCTTCCCCTTTGCATGTCATTCTGGTGGTGCTGGCCAAATCAGTGATGAAGGGTCTCATGGTAATGACTTTAGATAAAAACTAACAACTAGCTACTGATCATGCAGGGGGTCTTTAGTGCACAAAATCACATTTTCTAACGCAAATTATCTAAACTTAAATGAGCCTTGTATCATCTCTTGCAGCTCTAGCGTGGAACAAATTTCTGTATACCATATTACCCTAAAGAACCTGATTGACCCCTACCATGATCTGCAGAACCCAGGAGGTGAAGAAAAAGTTACTTTTAAAATATGTAATGTCTTTGCAACTGCTGAAGAGGGGTGGGGTATTTTTTCATTGTTGAGAGTGGCGAATTATCTCTCTCCATTTTTTGATGCCAAAACTTATCCTGATAGCATAATTACACCTGATAAAGATTTTTCTTGTGAGATTTTTGCGTTATCTGTTATGAATGAAGAATATACTGGATTATTTTGTTGTCTGCTAACTTTCTTCTTCTTTAGGAAAAATCAGCACAATTTTGGCACTGCAGGAGCCGCTGAGAATTTTATTGACTAAGACCTAGCTGACTACCTTAAATCGAATTACTTTTCAGGTGGTATGGCTAGGGGACGAGCTTACCAAGGTATTCCAACGCTGGAAGTTCTGGGATTGGTGGATTATCAAGTTGGTAAACATCATCTAGCTGAAAGCTTCCAGGCAATTAAAAACCTCTTGTACCCCATGATTTTGGGATTATAGTGTTGGTGGAAATTTGATGTCAGAACCAACTTGATAGCCAATACCTTATCATTATCACAGAGAAAAGGACAAGAACTACCTGTCCCCTTATCTTAAGTGAACTATCAGGGCAGTTTGCCCCAATGGCCAAAAGTAACATACTCAGTCTAGCTCCTTTGCTGAATCCCACTTTGGAGGTACCCTTACCTTCCTGTTCAAAGGAACTGGAATCTTCATTTGATGCAGCTTCAGCCAGTATACTGCTAGCTCATTCAGAGTTTATTTGTGAGTTCAAACTCACCATTGATCTAGTGCTTATATCTTCTCCCACTTACTCTTTGACTGTATGGGAGGAAGTAGCCTTAGATGTGTGGTTTAAGGAGAAGTTAGTTAAAGGCGCAATATTTTAGCGTAACTCTCCAGTAAGCTCCCCACTTCTTTTTGTGGAGAAAGTCGATGGTACTTTATGCCCATGCATAGATTATGTAACCTAAACATCTTCACAGTACTAGATTTGCATCTCATCCTGGTGAATTTACAGATTCTTGCTACGTTGAGAAGGCTAGAGTATTCTCCAAACTAATTTGTTTAAACTCTTTTAATCAGATTGATGTTAAGAAGAGGGCAGGGGTGTCTCTTCACGTTCTAAACCAGAAAGAGAATATTTCAGTTTTTATTAAGATTTTGGGCTTAAAAACGCACCTTCTATTTTCCAATGTCATATAGTTGTGGCCTTTGGGGACCTGCTGGGTTTATGCGCGGTGGCCTACATGATTAATACTTTAATGTTTTCCCATGATTAAGAATCCCATGCAATTTACCTGAGTCAAGTGGTGAGCGTTTGAGGGCAGCCAACCTTATGCTGAAAATCAATAAGTGTGCGTTCTTTAAGTATCAGATCACTTTCATGGGCAACTTCATGTTTGACCAAGGCCACATGATAACTCCAGACAAGGATAAGGCAATTTGTAAGTGGCCCATTCCAACTTCAGGTAAGGAATTGATGAGTTTTTGGGGAAGTGCATGTTTCTTAAGGAATTCATGCCAAATTTTTCTGAGGTGGTGGCATCCTTATATAAGGCGAGTGGAGCTAAAGTGCTCCAGTGGTCCTCTGTTCTGCAGGATGCCTTCCAAGCGGTATAATGCACCCTGCTGTCTATGTCTGTACTTTGCCAAGTAGATTCATAAAATGAGTTTAATATGTCTACTGATGCTTCCAATCTCATGATAGCGGCTGCATTATTACAAGCGGCATGATGGAACAAAGAATCCTGTGAGATATTTTCTAGGAAAAGTCCTTACTAAAGTTAAACTACGCCGTCTATGACAAAGAGTTATTGGCAGTTTTTAGAGGCGCTGACATATTGGCGTCATCATTTACATGACCATCTCAACCATTCCGCATTTGTACAGATCACTGTGCCTTATTGTACTACCACTCTCATAATGTCCTGACTCCACTGCAAACCCACTGGAATGGGATCCTGGCCCAATTTGTGTTCTCATATGAGTTTACTAAGATCAAGGAGAATGATTTGGAGGATGCTTTAAGTCAAACCCTGCTTTAGATCCAGATCCAAAGGATATAGAGGTACACATTACCCACTTGATGATTTTGCCAAGTATGATTGTATCACTATCATCCTTTCCCATGGCATTTGTGCGAGCGCTTGCTCCTATGGAATATGTGGAGAAATATGTATGTTCAGAAAGGTAGTTTTTTCACAGCCCTTGTCATCAGAGTATACTATTGTCCTCGTCAAGAGCAAGTTAAATCAGGAGAACACTACTAAGGGTTACCATGTGAAGGATGAGATTGTGTGGTTTCAAGGTCGCTCATGTGTCCCAGAAAGACCACTTCACCTGGAAATCATCCAGGACCATCATTATGGGATCACCATCAGACTCTCAGGTAAGGCGAAGACTTTAGAGCTTATTAGCCACACTTATAATTGGAGGGGATTATCCGTGAAGGTTTCCAGGTATTGTAAGGAGTGCTTGGTTTGCAACCAGGCGAAGCCAAATAGCCAGCCCCTCACAGGGTTGTTGGTACCAGTTCAAAAGACAAAAGGGTCCTGGATTCCTCATCAGTAGATTTCCTTGTAATTACCTGCAACTGTGGGCTATGATGCATCATGGTTTAGGACAGGTTTACAAAGTTCGCCCATTCTATTCCCTGTAGAACCACAGTAACTGAAGAAGAGATGGGTAAGTGTTGGGGATTCAACTGCAATGACCAAAAATAATCAAGATCAAGATTTAGTATCTCAGTCTAATGAGATTGTAAAAACCCTGTCATAAATCTGATTCTCAGATAGACCAACAATAAACCCTTTGGAGTTATTAACCTACTCTGAAGGATGAGGCTAAGCAATCTGATGGGGCAAAAAATATCACAAGAAGGTTGATCTCATCTAATAAGAACCTTATCAGATCTGACCATCACAAGTATAGCAATAATAATCAGCAATATTGGTCATCTATTAGGAAAGATCTTACCTTGGGTGAAGCACGAAAGCTATCATGAAGAATTACCAAATCTACCCCTATAAATATCCCTCATTTCTAACTAATAAAGTAACTATTTTTGTCACGCATAGCTCAGATTTGGTTTATTCATACAGAAGCTGTATTTCTGATTGGAATCAATTATAGCAACGGAACTAATAACTTCATAGCACTTGTGTCTATCTTTGCTAGAGCCATGGAACTGATAAATTCATAGCCTTTGTAGTGCCTGAATATCATAATTTCTATTGAAAATCAAATAGTAAGCTCTTCATGTCTCATGTGTTTTTCTTTCATGGGGTGCCTCAGGAGATAATAATGATTGTGTACCCCAGTTTACCTCAGTATTTTGAGAAAAGATATGTAAAAA
The DNA here is from genome assembly GCA_022478985.1 of Massospora cicadina. Lineage (NCBI taxonomy): Eukaryota > Fungi > Entomophthoromycota > Entomophthoromycetes > Entomophthorales > Entomophthoraceae > Massospora > Massospora cicadina. Next base: position 143,567 of record JAKSZP010010598.1, on the reverse strand, counting down.
TCCTCAGATTCGCCCCTGCCATTCTACGGCCTATCAACTCCAATCAGATGAGCATACTGAACGAGTAATTTAGTGCCTGGAACAATTCCTACAGCGTTACACTTCCGCAGACCATTTAGATTAAACTTCCCATATTTCCATGGCTCAATTTAGCTATAACAACGCCCAACATGAATCCATCGTTGTTCCCCTTTTTCGCCAACTATGGATTTAACCCCACCTTTAACATGGAGCCCAGCTGTGGATCCAAGGTGGAAGCGGTGGTGGACTTTGCAAGAATATCATGAAAGTACACCAGGGGGTTACCACGAATTTAAATGTAGCTATGCAAGGCTATAAGGAGAAAGCCAATGGTAAGAGGTGGATAGGTCCTGCGTACAAGGAAGGGGATCTCATTATGCTTGATGCTAGAAATATCCCAAACAAGCAGCCATGCAATAAAACTGGGACCAAAGAGTATAGGGCTTTACTGCATTGTCTGAAAGGTGGGCCACGCCTCATACCAGTTGGATCTTCCCTCATTGTTCCAGATCTTTGCTGTCTTTCATAAAAGTAAGCTGACGTTGTTTAAGGGCCAACATAGAGACTCCAGAGGCTTATCTCATCGATGGGGCGCCAGAGTGGGAAGTGGAGGAAATTGTAGCCTAACGACATGTAAAAAGAAGGCTTAAGTACCTAGTATCCTGGAAAGAATTTTTTGTAGTAAGAACAGTTTGGTACCAGAAAGAAATTGCGCCAATGCCCAGGACCTGATTGAGGTTTACCACGAGCGTTTTCCTGAGGCATTAGGACCCAAGTTTAACCAAATTATAGCCGCCATAAAACTGGCCCCTTTCCACAAAAACTTATCCCTGGAAGAAGTTACCAAAGGGGGAAGGTGGAGCACCAAAGATTGGGAGGGTAACGTCATGGTTACATGACACAATTGAGGGCACTGACTGTAGAGATAAGGTTGAGCATAAGGAGGCTAAAATGGTAAAGTTGGAAGGCCTTCCTTGTAACGGACCAGTTCTTTCCAGTAATGGACAAAAGAATTGGGCAATACCAACCAGGTAATAGTCCACAAACTAGATAAAACCCCAGATAGTGCTCTGTAAGTCCGCATTCCACTATAATAAGGTTGAAGCCATCCTTGGATAAGGGTTAGGATAATACTTAATTCTAACAATGATTCTTGACTCCAGGTGAGGGCCAATAGAGAATCCCTTAAGAGACTGAGTTCAGTGTCCTGGAGAAAGGCATTCATCATAGTATATTACTCAATAAAATTAAAAATTAAAATAAATTTTTATTAAGATGTTTATTGAGCCAACTGAGTAAAGACACAGAATTGAGGAATAAAATTTTACTAAATTCTTTTTTATAGTATGCAAATAATAATTTCTTAGACTTTTTTAAGTCTTATGAAATTATTAGTCTGAAATAGTTGATAATTATGATTTTAAACATAGGATTAAATTATTATATAATGGTTATAAAAATATGATAACTATCAGTGATTATTGACAATTGATAATCACTGTCAATAATCAAAATTTAGAAGGTCTATTTTTAGACCTGACAATCCTGTTTTGATCAAGTTGATTTTTGATAAAAATTTGGGACCCCTTTTCATAGATTAATTTTGTATGCAAAATGTATGAATTACTCCGTTTGCTTGAAAATTACTCCATTCAGAACCCCTATAAATAGGGGTTTTTCAAGGCCCACATTTGGAGGAAATCTGACATTATTGTCAGATCATTTATTAGTGTTTTTTTGGATACCTTGAGCTCAGATTCATTGTCCCTTTTTTTTTAGTATAGATGGTCCCAACCCAAGGGGGGATTCATCGATTTTTTTTCATTGGATCCCTTGAGGTGGTACAAGGGCCTTCATTTAATATTGAATTTTGCCCCAATTTGGTGGTTTTTCTCTTATTATTCTCATTAAAATTATTGTTTTGTTTGTTATTATTGATTCTAATAATAGCAATGTGATGGCCAGGAATATCCTGTACCATCACATCACCCCCTTTGAGGCAAGAAATTCCCTAATTTTCTCAGCACAATGGTGACAATCTTCAGCTGTTTGGCATGTAGATTCTTCAATGGGGTAATCCTTCCATTTGACCAGAAATTTGCGTTGCCCCCATACCACTTTGCTGTCTAATATTTCCTCAACCTCATATTCAGGATTTTTACACAGTGCAAGTTGGAGGGGGAAAGTTTTCTATGGAAGTGCCCCTTTAAACAACTTGAGTTGAGAAATATGGATAGTGGGATGTGCTCTTGATCCTTCTAGTAATGATAACTCAAAGGCCACTGGATTTACTTGTTTAATTACTTGGTATGGACAAATCCATACAGAACCAAACTTATTATGTGGAACTTTGGTATTATAGTTCTGAGAGTGAATCAACACATAACTTCCCACTCTAATTTCTGGATTGTCCCATCTTTTCTTGTCCGCCTTCTGTTTTTGGGATTTTGCGGCCTGCTCCAAACGCTGCTTTAAGAGTTTCAAAGTTTCCATAGCCTTCTTGGCAATCTCATCTGCCGTGGGGTTCTGACCTCCCACTGAAGGGTTCCGAGGATCTGGATGAAATCCATAATTTGCAAAAAAGGGGGACATTCTAGTTGAGCATGAACCAAGTTGTTATATGAATATTGGGCTAATCCTAACCAATCCATCCAGTCTGTCTGACGGCCTGACACATAACAACGAAGGTATTGTTAAAGCACCTGATTTACTCTCTCTGTCTGACTATCCAATTGAGGATGATAAGCAGAGGATTGACAAGGCTTGATTTGTAGGTTGTCCAATAGATTATTCCAAAATTTCAATACAAACTGGGGTCCTTGATCAAAAATTATATCCTTGGGTACTCCATGGCGAGAAAAAACTTCCTCCAGAAACAAAGCTGCTGTTCCCTTTGACGTGATCTGGGTGGAACATCGAATAAACTCTGCGTACTTGGTTAAATGGTCAACAATAACCATTATGGCATCAACTCCTCTGGACTTAGGTAAAGAAGAGATAAAATCCACACTAATGGATGACCAAGGCTTGTGGGGTCTCTGCAAGGGCATTAGCTTCCCCACAGGAAGTTTGCGCTGAGGCTTGACCTGGGCACAAGTCAGACATTGACTCACATACTCCTTAACCCGTCTTACTATCCCAGGCCAGGAGTAGTGTCTAGTGATTAGTTCTAGGGTTTTAGTAATTACTGGATGTCCAGCCAGTGGATGGTTATGGCAGGCCTCTAAAACCTCCTTCTGTAAGTTCTTAGTGGGAACCCATATCTTCCCCCAGTAGTAAATCTTATTCTCCTCTTTAATGAAATCTTTATATTTGGGTGAAGGTCCATTAACCAACTCCTGTAATAGCCTCTTCCCAAATTTGGTTTTCCCTTGGGCAACTCATATTCTTCCATTAAGTCCTCGGTCTCCATCTTTAATTAATGCAAAGATGTCAGGAGGTAACATGGTGGCCATATTAAACATTATCTAACTCATGTGGAGTATAAGGTAACCCCAGATCCTGACTTAAAAGATTTGAGAGTAAATTCTCTTTGCCTGGGCGGTATTCAATCTTGAACACAAAATTAGACAACTCCAGATGCCAGCGAGACTGTCTCTGATTCATCCGTTGTGGTTTCTTATAGAACTCCAGAGCTTTATGATCAGTCCAAATAATGATAGGCCAATGTGCATACATCAAGTGGTGTTGCCACTCCTGGAGTGCCGCCACTATTGCTAATAACTCTTTATCTTAAATAGGGTAGTTGGTTTCCGCGGGCTGCATTTTATGGCTGTAGTAGCAGATGGGATGTTCTATTCCATCCTCCCCTTGTTGCAGAAGAATGGCACCAATCACAAAGTTGGATGCGTCAGTTTTGAGTATAAACGGATTCTCTGGATCTGCATGAGCCAAGACAGGGGCTTTAATAAGATTTCTTTTTATTTCTTGGAAAGCTTCCTCTTCTTCTGAACCCCACTGGAAGGGCACCTTCCCCGTTAATCTAGTTAGGGATATTGCCACTGTAGAAAGATCTTTTAGAAAACCTTCTCAGGAAGTTGACCATTCCTAAAAAACTTCTCACCCTAGTTTGATCCGTTGGAGCTTTCCATTCCTTGATGGCCTTAAGCTCGTCAGAGCATATCGCCAGCCTTTTTTGAAAACCACGTTACCCAAAAACGTTACTGATAACTTGTGGAACTCACATTTTGAGGGTTTTAGTTTGAGTCCTGCATCTTGAATGGCTTTCAGGACAGACTTGACCTCCTCAATGTGTTGTTCTTCCAATTTAGAGAACACTATTATATCATTCATATAGGCAATGCAGCAACGTCCCAATAAGTCACGGAACACAAGATCAATTAGCCGTTGGAACACAGCTGGGGCATTTCTTAGTCCAAAGGACATCACCCAATATTCAAAAATTCCCCAGTGGCATTTGAATTCCATGAATTTCTGATGATCCGTGTGCACCAGTACTTGATGAAAGGCCTCTACTAAGTCTAACTTGGTAAACCAAGTGCTTCTGGAGACCATAGGCAAAATGTTCTCCAAGAGCGGTAGTGGATAAGATTCTGGTTCAGTCACCTCATTCAGTTTGCGGAAATCCATGCAAGGACTAAGATCTCCACTAGCCTTAGGTACTAACAGGATTGGAGAGACCACAGAAGATTTTGAGGGAACAATTGATCCGGATTTTAGCATGGTATCAATGTATTTCTCTAATGCTTCCCTTGATCTTCGGTTCAACGTATAAATAGGACATCCTATTGGCAATTCTGAGTCCTTCTTGAACTGGAAATTGAGAGAAAATGGGCCACAAGCATCAAACTTGGGTAGTTCTTGAGGGCCATATACACTGTCAAACTCAACATATTCCTTGGGCAAGGCATTGTCCGTGACTTCTTCAGACGAAATTCCAAGCCTGGATAATGTGGGCTCACAAGTTGTGAACTTCCCTTGAAGGGATAGGGAATCCGTGGGATTAATAGTATCCTCTTTGGTCAGCATATTGAACTGAGGTGTGAACTGGTGTCACCATTTCATTCCCAACACCACAGGATAAGGAAGGTGATTTAGAGTGCAGAAGCTCTCATCAAATAGTCGTTCCCCTTGACCAGTTTGGAGCCGTCCTCCAACCCTCCAAAACACAGCAGTCTTAGTAGAATCCGCTAGAGACACTTTACCCGCCATTATTAAGGGCAGGAGTAATGTGCAGAGTCTCCTTTAACGGTATGAGTCTCATAGACTGGAGCAGATGATGCAATTTGCTCTGAACTAGCCTGAACAGACCCAAGGGTGTTGGTTACGGCAACCATTTCATGGTTTTCTTTAGAGTGCGCAGGTTGTTCTGCTTGAGGATGCTTGGTGAGACGTAGGGGTTCAGATTCTCCACGGCGAAAATCCTTTCCTTTTACACTCTTGTACCCTTGGACATATAAAAGATCCCGCTAAGTTTTTGCAATTTTAAGATGGTGCTCTACATTCCTAGCACAACGGAGCTCTTCCTCCAAATCCTCAGCAATAGGCGTTGCCGCCAAGGCTGAAAGAAGGTCTGGGTGTAAGTTTTGTCTAAACATCCATGGAAGATTTGAGGGAACACCTTTGCTGCATGAGCAAGTGGACAGAATGAACGTGCATATTCTTCTATGGACCCCTTTCCCTGAGTTGTTAACAACAAAGCTGACCATGCCACATCTTGACCTTCATCAGGACATGCCACTTGATCAATTAACTGAAGACAATCATCCAGTGTTTCAGGCAGCTTCTTCTGTTTATCTGGGAGATTTCTGATCCAAGTGGCAGACTTATCAGGTAACTCATTCAAAACTTAAGAAATATGATCAGCAAAAGTAGGATTTTCTCCCTGTGTCTTAGATAAGCGACCTTGGAAACGCACTTTGTCAAAAACTTCATAAATTTTCTCCAAAGCCAAGGTTCCCAGGATAGGCTGAATAGGACTAACTTGAATTGTAGCTGCTTCATGGTTGACAGGACTTGAAATGCATCCCTTCATCATCCAATAGATCTCATGCATTAGAAATAACAATGTAAAGATGATCATCAACATGGTAGGGGAATGTTGATACCAAGCAGGTAAGAGAGGTGGAACAGGCACCTCCCTTAAAACTCTCACCACAGACCAAAAACTAGATGAATTCTGTGTAATGTAACAGACCAGTTCTTTCCAGTAATGGACAAAAGAATTGGGCAATACCAACCAGGTAATAGTCCACAAACTAGATAAAACCCCAGATAGTGCTCTGTAAGTCCGCATTCCACTATAATAAGGTTGAAGCCATCCTTGGATAAGGGTTAGGATAATACTTAATTCTAACAATGATTCTTGACTCCAGGTGAGGGCCAATAGAGAATCCCTTAAGAGACTGAGTTCAGTGTCCTGGAGAAAGGCATTCATCATAGTATATTACTCAATAAATTAAAAATTAAAATAAATTTTTATTAAGATGTTTATTGAGCCAACTGAGTAAAGACACAGAATTGAGGAATAAAATTTTACTAAATTCTTTTTTATAGTATGCAAATAATAATTTCTTAGACTTTTTTAAGTCTTATGAAATTATTAGTCTAGAATAGTTGATAATTATGATTTTAAACATAGGATTAAATTATTATATAATGGTTATAAAAATATGATAACTATCAGTGATTATTGACAATTGATAATCACTGTCAATAATCAAAATTTGGAAGGTCTATTTAGAGACCTGACAATCTTGTTTTGATCAAGTTGATTTTTGATAAAAATTTGGGACCCCTTGTGGGATCTGCGAATGGAGTCCACAAATAATTTCTCAGAAAGAGAAACTTACTTTTTAATAAAAATATAAAATAATAACTTTTTATAGTTTTTATGTTTTTTATTATGATAAGTGCGGCAAAACCAGAAAAGGCCTCTTTGTCAATATTAGCTTTTCCTATTTAAACTAGTTTGAATTTTGAGACCATCAATATTTGAGGCAAAAGAATGCAAAGCTCAGTCTTCTAAATTGGGTAATATAGGCTTTTGGCCTATCAGATCAAAGATAAAAATTTTTTAGAGGTAAAACTGACCCATGTGGTAACAATTTGATGAATTGTATTCAATCACCAGTGAGTAGAATCTTTTCACCTTGGCGGTGGTCAGACTCAACTAGTAATGATTGGGTAACTCAGCGATGGTCAGACTCAGATGGTAATGATTGGCTAATTGTTACCCTAACATCTTCAAGTAAGATCTTTGCACCTCAGCGGTGGTTAGACTCAGATCACAATGATTGGTTACCTCACACCCAATCATTGGCAGGTAAAATATTCTTGCCTTGCGGAGGTTCTGATCCATGCAATATTATACTCCTCATATTTGACCAAGGAGTCAGAGTATTTCTATTATTAATACTTACCATTTTAAGCTGATTTTTATGATAAATCATATTTTTCTGATTGTTGGGATTCCACCAAGAATCCACTAGGGTCTTTTCACTATGGGTACTCATATCACTAAAATCCCCATTATTCTTTGATGTTTGGGCAGGAGATGGGCCAATCATAATAGCAGATTCAGGAGCCCTAATACCTCCAACAATCTTTTTCCTAAGTCAAGAAAGAGAATGTCTGACATTGCCCATCTCAAGAATGTTGGTAGGGGTGTAGGGTCAGAGGAAGCAGCCATGTACCCAGATTATGATATTCCTTATAGCCAAAGATTTTATGGAATATTCATCTCCTCTCTTGTGTATGATGGTATAGGGCCCCTCCCAATTTGGTCCAAGTTTGCCATTTCAGGGAGCTGTACAATTGCGGTGATATATAACCCTATCCAATACTTTGTAGGAAGGTAGGGGAGCTTGGAGTTCCTTGGCAGCTTGGCCTTTGTTAATAACTGTTTTTGTTTGACTAGACTTTCCAGCATATAATTCTTTATCCTCAGTGCGTGGAGGTACAGACTGAAGTTCATGAGTGATAGCAGCCTTTGAAAAGCGATTTTTTTGAGCTTTGGGATGAGAAACAGTTGCCTCCTCTGGCTTAAAGGTAGAATTCTCTTTTTTAGGTGTACTCTAGGAGCTTGGACTTTTCCTTTGAAGTTGGCCTTGCTTAAGAGTTTAGAGGGGTTTTGGGATGTGATTTCATGTCAACCACTTGTTGTTCAACTGGCTTAATCACCACTTCATCTGCTGCAGGATTTGGAATACCATCCCTAGCCTCCACTAAATTGACCAATTTCTTAGTGTTGCGCCCAGAGGTGACATAAGACAAAGTGGAAGAGGGGTGTTCCTGATTGGACTGCCTGGTATGGCCATGTGAGATAGGGTGAATAAGGCGAGATAACACCTCGTCTGCATCACTGGCAGTATCAATAATGATTGACTCCCCTAGAATTTGGTGGAGGTAAGTATCCTTGGGTATGGTGGCATCATCCACTCCTCCAGCATTTAAGCAATCGGGGACTTCCACCTCAGCAGGTGCTCCAACAATGTAATAACCAACCTCATCCATATTCCCCTCAGAATCATCCCCTGGGGTATTTTCAACTGTGGACAAGGTTGTAATTGAAGTGGGGGATATAACCATGAGAGGAGAGGTGATTAGCTTGGCTTTAACCGGCATTTTTTCAACCCCAGTAGTTCTGGAGGATATGCCCTTAGGGCGCGCACCTATCAACTGAGCTGAAGGAGAAACCACAGTAGGGATCTCCGCTTTGTGTGAATGAGGGAGGTCCATTTTAAGTCGCATTGAAGAAGCAGGTTTGGTGAGGAGGATAGGCACAGGTGGCCTCACCTCCAATGATTCAGCGGGCTCCAGCTCATCAAGGGTTAGCGCAGATGGTGGCACCTCCTCATCATAGGTAGGGCCACATAAAGGGATATGGGTAACGTTCAACAAAGCCTCTTTTACATTGAGGATAGTTGTGAAGTGGCATTTCACCGAGATGATATGCCCAGCGAGAGAGAGTTGTGAAGCTAGCCCTGTTAAGAGAGCGGCGATGGCGTCATCTAGGGTTAGTAGGTTAGACGTAGCCAACCTTTGAGCGGTGAGATAGTACCACTCAGCGAAACTAAATAGGGTTTCACCCTCATACATGGTGAGGCGCAAAAAGGCCTGTTTTGCCCAGTGTAAGCTCTGTTGGGACCTGAATTCAGCCAAGAGGGCCTTCTTGACCTCTAGCCAGGTGTGCTGAGGATCCAAGTGAGGGACGACCAACTCTTGAGCTTGGAAGCTTAGACAGGGAAGGATGTACTGAACTTTTTGTTTGTCAGTAGCACCATCCATCGCAGCTTCATAAACAGACAAGAAGGAGGCAACACTCCCTTCACCAGGGGTGTATCTGTCCTTCAGGGGTAGTTTGAATGGCCGTTGCTCTAACTTTTTGAGCCAGGAGAAAGAGCTGGCTAGTTGCTTCTTGAGAGCAACTATTCGCAAGTCAGAGAGCTGCTCACAGCGACAGTCTCCATTTCTTTTTTAGTACTTATTGAAGTATTCAGGGGGCTTGACCCCTGTAGTGAGCACCAATTTGCGGGATCTGCGAATGGAGGCTACAAATAATTTCTCAGAAAGAGAAACTTACTTTTTAATAAAAGTATAAAATAATAACTTTTTATAGTTTTTATGTTTTTTATTATAATAAGCGCAGCAAAACCAAAAAAGGCCTCTTTGTTGATACTAGCTTTTCCTATTTAAACTAGTTCAAATTTTGAGACCATCGATATTTGGGGCAAAAGAATGCAAAGCTCAGTTTCTAAATTAGGTAATATAGGCTTTTGGCCTATCAGATTAAAGATAAAAATTTTTTAGAGGTAAAACTGACCTGTGCGGTAACAATTTGATGAATTGTATCCAATAACCAGTGAGTAGAATCTTTTCACCTTGGTGGTGGTCAGACTCAACTGGTAATGATTAGTAACTCAGCGATGGTCAGACTCAGATGGTAATGATTGGCTAATTGTTACCCTAACATCTTCAAGTAAAATCTTTGCACCTCAGCGGTGGTTAGACTCAGATCACAATGATTGGTTAGCTCACACCCAATCATTGGCAGGTAAAATATTCTTGCCTTGCGGAGGTTCTGATCCATGCAATATTATACTCCTCATATTTGACCAAGGAGTCAGAGTATTTCTATTATTAATACTTACCATTTTAAGCTGATTTTTATGATAAATCATATTTTTCTGATTGTTGGGATTCCACCAAGAATCCACTAGGTCTTTTCACTATGGGTACTCATATCACTAAAATCCCCATTATTCTTTGATGTTTGGGCAGGAGATGGGCCAATCATAATAGCAGATTCAGGAGCCCTAATACCTCCAACAATCTTTTTCCTAAGTCAAGAAAGAGAATATCTGACACTCCTTTTTATAGATTAATTTTGTATGCAAAATGTATGAATTACTCTGTTCTCTTGAAAATTACTCCATTAGAACCCCTATAAATAGGGGTTTTTGAGGCCCACATTTGGAGGAAATCCGACATTATTGTCAGATCAGTTATTAATGTTTTTCGGATTTCTTGAACTTAGATTCATTGGATCCCTTGAGGTGGTACAAGGGCCTTCATTTAATATTGAATTTTGCCCAATTTGGTGGCTTTTCTCTTGATATTCTCATTAAAATTATTGTTTTGTTTGTTATAATTAATTATAATAATAACAATGTGATGGCCAGGAATATCCTGTACTGTCACATTCCTGACTTGAAACATACCTTGGACAAACGCTGGATAAAGGCAAGATATGCCCAAGTTGGTCTTGGGGGGTCACATGAAGGTCATCCAAGCGTTACATCAAGGGCGTTAAAACGCACTGGCTTTGTTATTAAGTATGATGGTTTTACAGTTTCTTGTAGAATAAGTTTAGAACCCTTTCTGAGTTACAATATTACCAAATCTGAGAGAGATTCAACTACAATTAACAATTTAAGTTCAGACTTACTTGAGCTACAGTACTATGGTGTATGGTAGTGTGTGTTTATTGGTTCATTTAGTCTCAGCACTACTCCCACAAATTGATGATTCTCCCTCAGTGTTTTATTAATGATTTCCTGAGACAACCTTCTTTGTGGGTCAACTTATTTAATAAACTACCATTAATTTTTGCATTTTTTTGAATGTTCCCTTGGGTGGACCTGTGCACAGACCTCCTCAAGGAGGTCTCCAACAACATAAGTCACTTATCTTAATCAAAATTAACAATGGATTCTAGTGCACACCGGGCTGTCCTATTCCCCTCCAGTTAAAGGCACCCAAGCATTCCATCAAAGATTTACACCTGGTTATTAACTCCTCATGGGGTCCAACCAAGCCTTGTTGTTTATTTTTATTTAGTTATCTACACTATGTTGTACACCCTATCCTTGGGTCCCCTGCGTTCTGGAACCTTCCAAAGGTCCCTGTTCCCATTTTACTAGCAACCAGTTCCTTAGAGGTGTATCTGTGCATTCCGCACCACTTCACTGGAAATAGAAGAATTTACAGATTTCCTCTTGACATTACATTACTTTCAGCAAGGACCCAAGGTGAGTAATGGGATAGGGCTGGAAGGCCCTGCTGATCACTACTGAGTGGTATTAAGCATCTCATCACACTAGGGCTACTGAACATTGTGGGTTCATGATTACACATCTTAATCCAAAGAACAAGAATTTCTTGCAAACTCCCGCTGTAGACATCTTGAAATATAAGAAACCCATTGTCTTTTAGTGGAAGAAAATACTTGGCAAAAGTGCTCCTATCAACCCAGTTATTCTACTTGCAACATTTTGGGGTTCTTGTACATGCAAACCAAGACATAAGATCTTAACTAAATGTAAACAATAAGATGGCCAAGTACTAGCCATTACATTATCATGGCATGCTAAAAGCTCAAAAAGTAGTCAGAGTATATTCTTCAAATAATACTCAGGATTGTTAAGAATTTTTAATTGATCAAAATTATCCCTCATCTACAAGATACTTTTGCTGTTGGAGAAATGAACTGTTAACTTAATACAAAAACATATCAATGGCCTCACACAGCAGGGGCCCCACAAGTAACCATTAAACTGTGCTTCCCAAAGGCCACCTTTGGACTATATGTCAGTATATTTTAAGAATGCACCCTTCCACCCTAATAAGACAATCCCTGGGTGCAATAACCAAATAGTGTTTATGTTGCGCATATATCTCATACTTGCACCTCTGAATTACTACCCCAAATTTCACAATTTTCAACAACAATTAGTTTTTTGCTTCACAGGTTAGTTACAGGGTCCTTTTTTACATCCCAAGAACATGTAATACGCCCAGTTGGAGTATCTTCAACTGGAGGCAATTTCACTCCCAAATCTTTTATTAATAAATAAAAGTCTTTAACAAGTAAGGGTGCACCAATGGTAAAGTACAGACTCAGTGGCCGCTTAATTCTATGTTCACCCTGGTAGATGAACCTTATGTAAGTAATAATCTATAATTGTTGGCATTATACACCAATGCACAAAAATCATGATAGCATATAGAAAGGCGGCCCATGAAGTTCCTGGCCTATCAGAACACTGTGAGTGGAGGTATACAGGATTTATTCTCCTTTCCATTGATTTTGGTTTCTCATTTACCACTAAATTGGTGTGGTTTCATCCTCAAGTTGCCCCCTCAAAAAAGTCTTCAACATAGGAACTTTCAACCCCTTACTGTGCAGACCCATTAACCACTTGGCCAAATTATATACAATATACAGTAAAGCAAGACAGACACTTTACATCTAGAAAACTTGTGAAGTTACAGCTATCATGCGCACCTTGTCAGAAGTGGACCTTATTGAATGAAAAACTCTGACAGAAGGATAAAGTTCTTTATGGGGCTTCAAGTGGGCAGAGGTATCTATCCAAGTAAACAATAGTAAGAGTAAACAAACATCATTTCTAGGTAAATATAAGGCTAAAAATATCACATCAGCAAAAAATATGCTCAACAAATTTTTTTGCTGTTTCCACTCTCATAAAACTACAGTGGCATGTACACAAATTTGGAAAACAAGTGGTACAATATTTGACACATTTGAAGAGGTAGCAACCAAAAGTACACAGATAACACACGAACTATACAAATTAGTCAAGCTAAAAAGAAAAATACTTAAAATCCCCTATAAAACGCACACAACCGCACTGTGACCAACAAAAACAATACATTAAATATATAGGTTGACCTCTGTAAATCTGTGTGCAAAGCACCACACAAGAAATTCTCAGGTCTTGATGGGAGATCTATGATTCCTACAAAAAATACTATTGCAATATTGCGCATGTATTTTTAGCCTCCATGAACAAATGTATCATGGAAACATGCATCCTTCCTGGAGGTCAAGATGATTTTATGGTAACTATATCTTAAAAAGGGTGATAGATGGTAATTAGCCAACTGGTGCCCCATGTCTCTTATAAATTTAGATACCAAACTTTTTGCTAAGATAATGGCTATACGCTTAAGAGAATTTTCATCTGAAGAGATATTTAAATCACAATAAGATTAGTTTCTCCAAAAAACTAGTTGTAAACTAGTTGTCTTTTTTCCACTTAAAAATCAATTTAAGCAATTTTGAAAAACAAGTCAAATTTCCACCACCGCCTCACTGCATCAATTTCCAAATATATGGCCTTGGATCCATCACCTGCTTCCCCAGTGTGGGGCAGCAGTGCTCCATCTGCTAGCGTTTACTGCCCAGCAGAAAACGTGTGCAGACTGGCTCATCCAGTACTCCAAATACATCTGGCTGATATGTACCTACAAGGGATTTAGCACACCACCTTGCACGAGTCCACCCAACCCACCCCCATCCCCTAGCCCACCACAATCCACTATCTGCTTTTGCCTCCATGCCATGTATGGATGTCTCTTCCCATATGCTGAAAAAGCAATAGTTGAGCTGGCAACTGCCACATTCGCACTAGCAGGATTTATAGACTTCTTCCCTTACAAGGGCTATTTTGATATAGGCTTCCCCACCAAAGAGGACGTGGCCGCTGCAGCATCTACGCCCCTAATATACAAAAACACCCCCATTACCACCACCCAAACATGTCTTCCAGATGATACCACATTTGTGTTGACCTTTGAAAACCCCCCTAACACCTTCCCCCTCAAAAACCTCATGAGAAGTTGATGTCAGGGCTTGCCACTTATGGCAAAAACCCATCCTCCAAATAATTATCCCTAGTGGTGCTGAGCAACTCATGGAACTTCAGGCAATGGACACCATTACCCCCCACCAGATGAACATAACCCAGCACATCCCACTGCGTGCCTACATCCCATCTGCACCTGGCCATTTCATTTAGGCTCACATCAACAAATGGCTGCACAGTTTGCCCCCTCTGTCATGAATTGGACCATACCAAAAAGGCATGTTGATACAATTCAAACCCTACGAATACTGCCAACCCCACCAAGGAGGACACATCTTCAGCGTTTGAGTGGGGATTATGGCTGCCCCCACCCCCTAGTTCTGCGCTCAATAAACCAACAGCAAAATTTATCAACCCAAATTAAAGCCAGCCAAATATCACCCATGCCAACCAATCAGGAGCAGGGTTGGACCCATGCTAAATCCAAAATTTTTCGCCTCAAAACTTACACAACCACAGATACCTATCACCAAATCAATCCAAGTCAACTAAAATCCTTGAGACTTAATGGATGAAGTACCAAATCTGGTGAAATTGTCCCACCTCTGGATAAACCAAGTGATTTTGAACCTTATATAAATTAAGACTTTGATGCCCCAATATTACCCAAACAATATGTCCCCAAACCCAATAATATCCCATAAAAAGCGACCACCAGCTTGCTGATGCTGTGGTGGCCCCAAAAATTGCCATCTTCGCAAGGCTATAGAAAATTTTTTTTGAATTTAAAAAAGGGCTGCACCCCCTTGTTCCCCTCCAATTTTCCTCCTATTGCAAAAGAGGAAATCTAACATCTCCATGAAACTGCCACCACTGCTGTCAAACGTGACACTACTCTGGCAGATTTTTTCCTGCACACACATGTCACCAGAGCAAACATTGCAAAATTAGCCCAACTTCCTGACGCCTGCATCCAAGATGAACACCATGTTGCAAAACTCATAGAGGCTTTGATCCAGGCCCAAATTGTCAAACTCAACAGCTATCTTCTTCACCTTGACCCTCATCCTGCAGATGACCCAACCCCCTTGCTATCAACATTGATCTGAATCTTCAATGCTGAACCTGATGATGATGATCTGCCTGATCCCCCCTCCCCCTCCACCATGGTGGGATAAGCGGCTTACCTCTGTGCCACCTGGTAGGTTGTTTTTTTGCATTAATTTTGTGTTTCCCGCTGCTCATTTAGAGCGGTTGGTTTATGTTTTCGGTTGGTTTATTTTTGGAGTTACTGTTTCAGTATTTATCATCCCCTGGTTGGATGTATCAGTTAAATAAAAAACATCACAACAAGATTTATTCCTAATTGATCCATACAGGACAGCGTACATACAGTATCTGACGTCTGCTAATTATTAGCTACTGTACCAATTATTTTCCTTAATCAGCAGATGGCTTATTACAGAGTCAATTGGAAGTACCTCAGAGCATGAATACAGTAATTTTTCCTACCCAAAAGTTTATCAAATGTTCCATGCTACTAACAGAGTCATCCATTATGGCAGTCTGTGGATCAGGCTTCCTCACTGAAATTGTATACCTACAAAGAGGTCTCAAACAATTGACCCTTTAGCCCCCTCCTATACAATATTAGTCTTGACCACTCATCCATGAAGAAAATGCTCATCTTTCTAGTAATTCTTTGCATGTTCAAGCACTAGATATATTGATGGAATATTCAGATGATTGTTTTATTGACATATATAACAACAAAGACACTTAATCATTAAAAAACTATAAAGAGAGTTCATCAACAATGAGCAATGTAGTTCTTAACACAAAGGCTTAGATAACTTTATTTGGTATTTATCAGATATTCTGTGCACCTTCCTCCTTTAGTCATATAACAATTAATGTAACCCAAGTTCGCCTATCAAGACTGTGACACATATAAATCCCTTTAAACTACCATCTGTTTCCAGAGCGCCATGGGACTTGTACGCCATCTGAGAGTTTGGCTAAAATCAAGAAGTTAATAACATAATAGAAACCATCTTACTGTACAAAGTTACTTAACATATTTTTTTCTAAAACTGACATAAAATTCTAACAGGGTGGGTAGTAATAGCAAATTTATTCATTCTATACATTATATGGTGTACAAAACATGCTATACCACATTTATAGTCAGCTAATGCATCAGTAGATGCTCTTCTTCAGGTATGGTCATGGTTAGGCCGTCAAGCCCCTGTGAAATTAAAAGCTCTGTATGGCCCACAACATAGTGGTGGCATAGGAATAACCAACTATGTGGAAATAGCTATATATCTTGGCCTCATGATTAGATCAATCGAAATACCCTGAACTTTCTATTAAAACATTGGGCCTTCACTGCTTAATCCAATCTTTCATGCACAATCAGACTTAGAACACCAATCATCTTATACTTGTGTTGAATATTTCCCATATTCCCAGCCTGCTAGATTACTTGGTATCGCTAGGGGAAAATTCCCCTAACACAAAGTGAATCAGAAATCAGTTGTCCCAAGTTTTGGAGGAACTACATTTGGGGGATTTTGAGATATTTTCCTGGTCATATCCATCAGGAATCGATCCAGATGAATACTTAAGATCTCATTGGGCGGAGTTTCTGATGATATAGGGGCATCTGATAGTGATTAACTATCAGGTGTACCAATTGGGATTGGTAGGCTTCATCACCAACTGATTGGGAATGAATAGTAAGTTGTGGGGCGAGTGATGCCGCCTGCAACTAGTGAAATGATTGGTTGGTGAGTGACTTGCCATAATGGGTAATAAGTCCCATTACCTAAGCAGATCGCTAGCCAATTATGGTTGGTTTGCTTGGCTTGAAAGGAAAATGTTAGGGACACAATTTCCAACTCTTTCCATTTGAGGTCTTAAGGATGTCCAATGACGGAATCCTAGCCAGGATGAGGAAGACCATCACTGCCAAGATGAGGATGGGTGATTCAACGGCAACAGCTGCTGTTTCATTGAAGAGGTGTCAACTGAGAGTTAGACAGCTGAATCCTCCACTATATAATTTCCTAGGATTTACTATAATAAAAAACATTACCTACAAAAACACTATTATTTTTTTATCAATTTAGTGTATAGTTAGACTATCAGCTTCTATTATATTGTTCTGTCTCAAGGATAGTATTGCAGAGGTCAATAATTGGAAGACTATCATAGAGAAGAGTAAAGATCCAAGTGGGGATCTAGAGACAAAGGAACCACAATCAGGGATAGCTGCTGACTGTGTGTTGGGCTGAGAGAGACTGTCACTGGGGTATCTTAACGAAGATTGGGTGAACAAGGGTATAGGGAACAAATCACTACAAGTACAACTTCAAGAGTATTTAATTGGAAATACTGGCCAAGCGTTGTGACAAAAATAGTTTAATCTTAAGTACAGATAATAGTCTCCATACTATTATTGATTCATGATACATTCTATAGAACATGATGAACTGCACGAAAAAATTGATTTGTACAGTAAAAAGGTTACTGGGTTGCTGGCTGATAATCAACCTAGAGTATATTTACAAGTTGGTCCTCACTACAGGGGTAGTTGAGTTGAAGAATATAGAAAATGATGTTATATGAAGATGTTTCAATCTTGGAGATAAGTTACTGAAGGAAGTAACGAAGATACAAACGTGAAGAGGATCATGTTCAGTGGCGTTCACCCAGCTCAGCAGTGGAGCTTTGAGTGAAGCAAGTTGAAGATGATCAAGTTCAGGGAAAAGTACTTGCAGCCTAGATATGAAACTATCTAGTGCTGCAAGGAAACTAGTTCCACCGGACATCTACTTGAGATGAAGAGTATCAGCAGGGCCAACTCAGGTTGAAATTGGGTCCGCTGGAAATAGTCCTGAGGAGCAGCAGGATCAACTCAGGTTAAAATTGTATCCGCTTTAAATAGTCCTGAGGAGAGAGTGTTTAGATGAGGCATTGGACGAAATAGGAAGCAATCAATCCGAGAATTGAATTGCCATACCAATGAAGAGATGAAGTCAAAATAGAAAATGATTAATCCAAAACTGTGGAGAAAACCATTTGAATAAATAACACTCAATCACTGGTCAGAAGTTGCTGGAGACGAGTTCATCAATTCAGGAGAAATTGGATGAAGCTAATGAGGCCAGAACGACATGTGTAATTAAGGGTAGCCATGAAGGTGGAAAAGATTTTTCAAGAGAATAATGATCTGGACAATCAGACAAAACTGTTGGCTGATGAGATACAAAGATCCAAAAGCATCAGTTGCCAAAATAAGAGATGAAATAGGGCCTGTTGGACGAATAACCAGCTGAGATTAAAGGCCTAATAATTAAGAGTATTGCCAAAGTCAGCAAGAATAGCTTATACATGAAGAGACAGTGCTGTTGGTCATATAGTAAGAAAGATTAACACTAATCAGAAGAATTGAGCCTAAGAGAAAATGTTGCTTTGTTCCCAGCGGACCTCTGAACCATTAAATGGTTATGTCCTGAGATTTTGGTCAAGTCCCAGAAGGGGACCACTGAGCCAAATGGTTGGTTAAATCTTAGGAGGATAAGTGTTTTGAACCATGATAACTGATAGGTTTAAGTACTCAGGACCCAGTTTGGATTAAGGGGAAGAGAAGGACCTCTGAGCCTTAATGTAGGTTGCAAGTCCCATTGCAAAAGAAAAAAACAAAAATATATAAAATACTAAATTTTGATTTTTATGGTCTATGAGTTTCAGACCTAAAAAGCGACAAGAAGTCCCAACAGCCAAGTGGAGGAACTTCCACCCTCGATGAGATGAAATTATCAGCTGGGTTAGCTGAAAGCATCAAAAATATTGGTTGATCAAGAGCATCTCACTGATCTGTTGGAAGGCCAGCAGGAAGAGGTGCTCAAACTATTTGAAAAATATTGGGAAGTGTTCGCTCAGGATGACCACAATTTGGGATGCACATGAGATGTAATTCATAAAGTTGAAACTGGGGAAAATACTGATAAGAATGAGACCAATCCAAAGATTGAAAGCTGCTGAAGCGGTAGTGGAGGATGAAATCAGAAAACTAGTGAAGCATGGGCTTCTAGTTCCATCGTCAAGTCCCTGGGCAAGTCCAATTTTGATTGCAAAGAAGAAGGATGGATTGAACCGGGTGGTGATTGACTACTGAAGGCTGAACAAAATTATGAAGAAAGATTTGTATCCCCTACTGAGGATAAACAATGCGCTGGATCGTTTAGGAGAAGTAAAGTATCTCTCTGCAATGGATCTGATCTCAGGATATTGGCAGATCAACTTGCCAAAGGAAGACCAAGAAAGATGTGTGATTATTACCGTTCAGGGGCTACACCAACTGACAAGGATGCCCAGGGTCTCTGCAATGCACCTGCAACATTTCAGAAAGCCATGGATGCGATACTAAGTGACTTGAAGTTGTCGTGCATCCTGGTATATCTGGGAAATATCAACGTGTTCAGTAGGACGTTAACTGATCACCTCTACCACTTGGAAGAAGTATTTAAGTGACTGTATGTGGCTAATCTAAAGATTAAGCCAAGGAAGTGCCACTTCTTCAAAAAGAGTTGGAATACCTGAGATTTGTAATCAACTCAAGTGGATTGCAGCCGCAAACCCAGAAGATAGCAGCTATAGAGCAGATGGCTGTACTGAAGAGTGTCTGAGACATCCAAGTGTTACTTGGGATGATCAGATACTATAGAAGATTTATTTGGGACTTCGCCCAAATAGCTGGGCCATTATTCCATTTAATAAAGGATCCAAAAAAAGATTTATATGGAATGAAGAGGCCCAGGACTACTTTGATAAGGTACACCAGTATTTGATAGATTTTCCAATTTTGAAATATCCAAATTTTGATTGGGAGTTTATCATTCAACCAATGCTTCATTGACAGCGATTGGCGCCATAATGAGCCAAGTAGACGAACTTGGGGATGAACATCCAATGGTATATGTGAGATGGACACTCTCAGCCGCTGAGAGGAACTACACCGTGACTGAGTGGGAATGCCTTGCGGTCATATATGCATGCAAGCAGTTTCAGGTGTATGTCCACAGAACGCATTTTAAGGTGGTGACGGACCACTCTTTGCAGCATTGGCTGCACAATTTAAGAGGACTGGAAGGACAACTGGCCTGATGGGCACTTAAGCTTCAAGCTTATAATTATGAGATAGTCCATGGAGTGGGGGCTTCTCATCAGAACGCGGATGGCTTATTGTGGTTGCCAATGGTCCAGTTGGTATACCCGCAGGCGGATGAGCTATTCCAAGGAAGAATGGTCAAAGGAAGAATTGGGGACAAGCCCCAAGAAATCCAAGGTGCGCTTTGGAAAGTGATGGAAAACACTGAGACTATGGATGGACAAGTATTTAAGGTGATCAACGGGAAGCAGCTATTATTTCTGAAACTGACATAAAAAGCAGCAATAGTACAAGCAGCTCACAAGGTTGTTGGGCATAGAGGCCTGATGAAAACAACTGATCATGTTCACCAGTATTATTACTTGGAATTGATAAAATACAATGTTGAGGATTATCTGGCTTGTTGCGTGGAGTGCCAGCTGCACAAACCACACAAGAATACAACAGGATACTGACTGGTCCACCCTGGATTTGCCTGGCACATGGTGTCCATCGACAAGATGGGACCGCTGATGATGAGCACAGGGGGAGTCAAGTACATCATAGTTGCCATTAACCATCTGACAAGATAGGTCGAGATAAAGGCCCTAACCAGAGTAGATGCTACCAGTACTGCGAGGTTCATCCTGGATCAAGTGGTATACTGGCATGGATGTCTGCAGGTCCTGCTGAGTGACAATGGGACCAACTTCACGTCTCATGTGATCCTGAGGTTAAACAAAATATTGGGGATCTGAGGAGTCATGTCAGTACCATACCAGCTGGAGACAAATGTACTGGTAGAATGGGTCAATGGGATGCTGGCCGTGACGCTAAGAAAGCTAGTCGCAGGGAGAACTTTCCACGTGGGGAACATACCTGAGTTTGGTGACATTTGCCTACAACATTAGTCATCATACGGCAATGGGAAAAATGACATTTGAATTATATATGGAAGAAAGGCCGCGTTGATGCCAATTTTATATTTGGTGGTGGAACCTACATTGGGGATGAGTACCAAGAAATACTTGAACTGATTGATGAGTATCCTGATTGATATGCAATTGCAAGCATTTAATACAACCTTGAAGAAAAGGATATGAGCAAAATCGATGGATGACAAGAACTGACAAGCCTTAGAAGAATATCAAATGGGAAAAGAGTTGCCATTGTGACACAAATAGTTTTGGATGAAGAAACATATTAGATGCATTGTGGTTGATTATGTTCAAAGTAATTGACAAGATGGCGACTGATGCTTACTACATCAAGGATCTCTTGGATGGAAGAGTTGTAAATTGAGTCCGCGCTAAGTATCTAAAGCATTGGATCAATGAAAAAATAAAAGAGTTCCCAAAGGACCAATGAACCATTAAGTTGGTCATGTCCTGATGATTAGGTCAAGTTTAAAAAAAGGACCTCTGAATCAATCTAGATGGTTAAGTCCGAAAAAAGGACCTCTGAACCATGGAAAACTGGTAGGTTTAAGTACCCATGACCAAGTTTGGGGAAAAGGTGGACTGCTGAACCAAAACAAGGTCAAGTCCCATAGTAAAAATTATAATAAAGATAAAAAATTTGATAAAGATATTGGAAAAAAAATATAAACTGCATAGATAAAACAGCCAATATATTTTTATAATTTTTATGATTTTTATTTTTTATTGATTGTCCTCAGTATGGGGATGATTCCGCCTATGTCAGTTCTTGGGGGAGGGAGGATGGATTGCAGAAGGAATAAACAGCCTGTCAAAATCAATATGCGATTGGATGCTTGTGAGGGTGAGACCTACCCGAATCCAAGTTTGATGAGCAGACGCCAAGCACTGAGAAAAAGCAACTAGGGGAAGGGAAATTGAGATGTTGGAGGAAGCCAATTGCAAAACCCTGGAGTGGGGAGGAAAGCAGCAGTATAAAAAAGAGGCAATCAGTGAATAACCCTACATATCCCAATATGGCACCAGAGCCAGAAGATTAGTCCTGAGCGCCTGCTGATGGGCTTCATCAAGGACACTGGACATGTGAGCTGGCAATGAAGAAAGAATGCTCGTCGGGGGTTGCCAAATCATGCCCCCTATCAACGCCATCAATGGAAGATACCGATGGGAAGCGCCAGAGAAGAGATAATCATGTAGAGAGCGGATTGCATCCTGCAAGTGGCAACTATGGGCTTCTCAGAAGCTAAAGCTGAATTAATGGTGAAAACCAGACGAGGCTGGAAGCTTTGTGGACCAACTTTGCAGAACTTGGCCAGCAAAGCGAAGAGCATAAGTGGCAGTATCTTAATCCAGAAGTTTATCAAGATCAGAGGGATACAGCACTAAAGTCATAGCCTCTGTGACTTGGGTCCAGAGTTCAGCATAGGGGAAGCTAAAAGTGAATGCTGTTACTGATTGAGAGCTTGGAGACCAGAACAGCGGGTTTCTAAAATCGACCAAGTCAGAAGAGAAACTCAGGGAGCAAGTCTGACCCATCCAGTAATGAATGATCCAGAGCAACTGGCATAATCTTCAGAGAATCTACAATGATGTTCAGAGCATCAGCGAAAGGAGCTGAATCCAGGAGGGTTTTGAAGTCTAACTCTGGAATTGACTGCAGAGGAAGAGTCAGCCAAGAGTTGTTTTATTCAATGGCCACCCTGGTTTTGGAAGGATTAATTACTGTTTCCAGTAATTCAATGGAAAAACTAGACGCTTGCACCAGACAAGGCGTATGAGTCCTGGAAGGACCATAAAAGAGGTTCTGTCAAGCATCATGACTCATCTGCTGTAAGAGACAGAGGTCTGAATCAGACAGACTATTGAAGAGCTGCTGGTATCAAGACTCAGAATTTGTTATATGAGCTGGACAAGAGGGAGGATGTCAGACTTAAATAGAAGTTGTCATTATGCACTCTATAATACATTAAGCTTCAATTTTGGAGAAATTAATCTCAAGTTTAATGAGATAAGCTCTCCAAGGGAAGAATTAAGAATGACTTATGCCAAGAGGTTACAAGCAAAATAACAAGGGCAAATAAGAGCTAGGTATTCTTAATTAAGCCATAAAACGAACATCAACAGCAAGAGTCTCCTGTCTAGGATGAGGAGAAAATCAGGAAATCAAGGATGCTGGACCAAGAATCCTGAATATGACAGTGGGTCATATACCCTAATGGGGGAAAACTGGATCCTGGGACTAATATCACGAGTAAATCAATCAGCCTGGCACAACAGAAGATCATGGGGACTGCGCTCTGAGAAGGTGGTAGTGAGGAGGAAGAGGTAGAAGGCCATATGCTGAAGGTCATCACGAGCAGCGTTGAGTATTGATGAGTGTACACCACTTGAACCAATGAAGTATTTGACCAAATGTATGAAGCAGTTTTCTCATGCCCCAGTCCTTTTCTCGCTGGAAATCTAGGCAAGAGGGGGGATGTGTTGGGATTTTTGCCCATATTCCCAGCCTGCTAAATTACCCAGTATCGCTAGGGAAAATTCCCCTAAGGCATAGTGAATCAGAAATTGGTTGGCCCAAGTTTTAGATGAACTACGTTCAGGGAATTTTGAGATATTTGCCTGGTTGTATCCATCAGGAATTGATCTGGATTAATACTTAAGATCTCATTGGGCGGAGTTGCTGACGAAATAGGGGCATTTGATAGTGATTAACTATCAGGTGTGCCAATTGGGTTTGGTTGGGTTTCATCACTGACTGATTGGGAATGAATAGTAAGTTCTGAGGCGAGCGATGCCGCCTGCAACTAGTGAATTGATTGGGTGGTGAGTGACCTGCCATAATGGGTAATAAGTCCCATTACCTAAGCAGGTCGCTAGCCAATTATGGTTGGTTTGAATGGATTGATAGGAAGACGTTAGGGACACGTTTTCCAACTCTTTCCGTTTGAGGTCTTGAGGATGTCCAATGACAGAAACCTAGCCAGAATGGGAAAGACCTTTGCTGCTGAGACGAGGATGGGTGATTCAACAGCAACAGCTGCCATTTTATCAAAGAGGTGTCAACTGAGGGTTAGACAGCTGAATCCTTCACTATATAATTCCCTAGGATTTACTATAATAAGAAACATTACCTACAAAAACATTATTATTGTTATCAATTTAATGTATAGTTAGACTATCAGCTTTTATTATATTGTTCTGTCTCAAGGATAGTATTGCAGAGGTCAATAATTGGAAGACTCTCAGAGAGAAGAGTAAAGATATGAACGAGGATCTAGAGATGAAGGAACCACAATCAGGGATAGCTGCTGACTGTGTGTTGGGCTGAGAGAGACTGTCACTGGGGTATCTTAACGAAGATTGGGTGAACAAGGGTATAGGGAACAAATCCCCTATGAGTACAACTTCAAGAGTATTTAATCAGAAATACCAGACGAGCATTGGGCCAAAAATAGTTCAATCTCAACTATGGATAATAGTCTCCATAATATTATTAATTTGTAATACATTCTACACAACACAACGAAGTGCACAAGGAATTTGAACCTGTACAGTAAAAAGATTACTGGGTTGCTGGCTGATAATCAACCTAGAGTAAATTTTTACAACTTGCTCAAGTATCTATCATCCCACCCCTCTGTTACAAGACCAAATGGTACCACTACCACTTTAAACAATTGCTTCTGACCATGAGAAGAGAATAATGGAGAATTCACTCATGTGACAAACCAGCCAGATTAGTTTCCTAACAATAATTTATATTTAAGATATTTTATGGACAAGTTTTGTAAACAACACTGCACCTCACTTACCAGGCATTATAGCCACATAAATACCTTGACATTTTGAATATACCAGAAAAATTAGCCATACAGAAACAAATCTGGAATATAC
Organism: Massospora cicadina; assembly: GCA_022478985.1. Classification (NCBI taxonomy): domain Eukaryota; kingdom Fungi; phylum Entomophthoromycota; class Entomophthoromycetes; order Entomophthorales; family Entomophthoraceae; genus Massospora; species Massospora cicadina. The sequence continues at coordinate 118,485 of JAKSZP010010598.1, read as the reverse complement.
ATATCATCCACTACTAAATTCACGCATCTGCACTCATGTATTGAGATGTGTGAGGAGGATATATCAAACTTATGAACGATCCAGTGCCTCTTAAACTACCTGCGCTGTATGTGGGCAACTGGGAACTTTAGAACATAGAATTGAACACTGCCCGCCCTACAAGACTATTTGGAACAAAGTAATGCATCTCTTCCATCAAGACATCACAGAGGAGCTTAAACTATCAAAAAATTAAGTTTTCTTTAAAATGAAATCAACCATCCCCTACCTCACTTTATGCATTATAATGGCAATATCATTATGGACAGTTCACAAAATTTTAGATGCTTTTAAGGAATATACCCCACACTTTGTGATGCAGTTAACCGCTTAAACTTTCACCAATTAGATCACTTCCATTCTTGGACATTTAGCATGGTAATAAAAATGAAGGAAGAAATTAACTAATGGTTCCCCATTTTGGTTCCTAAAACAAACTTTTTACTCCATTCATGCTCTATATTGGCATAATGACTATATATGAGTAATGATACCAACTTTCCACAAACTGGTAGTATCAGCTGACAACAGGAGGAGGCATAGCCAACTCTGGGATGTTTCACTTTCTTTATTTTATTTCACTATCTTTAATTTATTTTTAGAAGTGTCTGTCCCCTGGTCAGCATTATTCAACTAAATAAATGATAAATAAATAAAATAAATAAATAAATAAATAAAAATGAATTTATAAATAAATAAAATAATTAAATAAATAAATAAAAAGGAAAAATGAAAAATCCACCATTAAAAGTGATATTATCATTTCTAATTTTTTTAATTATAACATTCAATTAGATATAATGAGCCCATTACATTTATTTTTAAACCACTAAAACTTTTCCAATATAAATTATTATAAAGTAGATTCAGTGTTTTTCTACCTTACAAATAATTTTTTCCCATTAAATGAAGTTTAATATCTATACAAAGACATTTTTGTTTGTTATGATTTTGCTACTATATATGACTCCTTTTTGATTTTCTTAAAGTTAGAATTAAAACTTAAACTAAATTACCTATTATTTTTATATTTAATGTTTCTATATGAATATATTTTCCAAACATTAACTAAAATCTATATTTTATAAAACTTAGAGATAAGTCTTTTTTACAATAACTTAATTTTTTTAACCTTAATTTTGAATTTAATAGATTTTTTTACATATTTATTTTTAAGTAAACAAGGTAGGTCAACCTTGGGACAAATATACTACGCCAAGTTTTTTTTATATCTAGTGCTGGTTTTGAACCTGTTTCAATAAAAACTTGACCCAGTGTGGAGCAGGAAATACCACGTTATGCTATCCGCTCATCTACATATCTATTCTTATACAGTCTTTTCTTACTCTTTATAGCATCTCACCTAGCTTCTCTAAGAACTGTTTATATCTTATATACACATACATATATTCAAAATCCTATAATCAAAACTGCCTTTTTAAACCCTTACCTCAGTTTTTAGTACCTTGATAAACTTTAAATTCTAGATATTAACTTATGAGTAAATTAACTTTATGTTTCCACTACCTTATATTACCATAAAAATTTCAATATCTTACTTTATTTTATACCTTATAACTGGTAAAAACTTTAAACCTTTATCAATTGCTTATCATGTTACATTACCTAAGCTTGCCTTCAATCTATAGCTTTATAGACTATTTTTAAGCGACTAAATATATCTACTTTTCTTTTAATTCTTTTTTATATTATAATGTTAGCCTCCTTTTAATATATTTGAGCATCCTTATATCAAGTCAATAAAGATTTTCTTTAAATTTTACCACAATAGATTAAATTATAACTTAACTTTAACTTTTAGACTAGATGCAAGTTTTAGAATATAATTTATGCGCATATATAAATGATATATAAAATTATATTCTATTGGTAAGATATAGGACTATGTTTATATATCTATAAGTATAGGCAGAAAATAGTATACTTTGGTACAATATACTATTTTAGAAAATATATGACAGCACTTATGTTCATATTTTAATTCTAACTACATATCCATTAAAAGTTACTCAAATTTATAAAAACATACTATTTATAATGTTTTATCAAATGTGTATAAAATATATATACTAGATCTAATACCTTGTTTTAGTACTACCTATTGATTTTATGCTTTTTTACATTCTCAGCTTTGCTGAAGTTAGCAACAAGCTGGTAAGGATAGGTTAGGTAATCAGATTTGCTTGGGCTCTACAGCCTGTTCTGACCTATAACTTAACCTCTATTGAGGTTTGAAGGATTCAGCAATTATTATATGGCTAAGCTCTTTCCATCAGAAAATAGAAATTTTTCCTTTTTCTTGATTATTATACTTTAAACTAAAATTAAAATATGTGGAAAATTTTTATATCAAGTAAAAGATTAGTACTATCTAAAGTACCAGGGGAGTCAAAAGATCATGATGAGGGATAGAATACACCACATGTGAGGATGGAATTAGGTACAGGAATATATGTAATGGATTGGGACCATCTAGTACTAAAAAATATATGTAATAGAACAGTCCAGGTTTAAACTTGTAATAGATCAATATACATCATTAAAGGCTTGAATGAGATCAATAACCATAACATAGTTGATTGGTTTTATTATCTGCCACTGAGAAGGCAACATATAGTAGGTATAATAGATGGCTTAAGTTTAATATGGGGCACTTGAGCGAGTTAAGCATTGAGTAGAGCCTCACTCTTCATAAAAATATAGTAATAAGTTGGTTGAGGCGTTTGCCCAATCTCATTAATTGGTGGAGCACCAAAGAGGCAATTTACCCTAAATTTGTTTGGTTAAAATACAGCATCATTGTAATGTTTTCTCAGTGTATTGTAATCTAATGTTAAAAAATTATAAGCTTAGGTCTGATATAGTGTCAAATAATAAATCAATAAAGATAATAATAGAAATCATGATATAAAAGTATTAAAATCCTTCAAAAACCCTGAAACAAGTCTTAAAATATTATAGGACAAATATAACAGAGCTACCTCCAATCCTTGACTAGATGTGACGATATTTTTTCTAGTGTTTTTTATCCTTGGTATATTCCAGAAAATTAGAGTTGGTCCAGATATGATAGCTATGGAAGTTGAGATAGAATTTGGCCCAATGAGCATAATATGTCTTGGTTGTAATTTGTGAAGGCATTTGGTGGTATAAAACATATTATTACATAGTTTTTGATTCTATCTTCTTTGACAAGCTTAATATTAAAGAGGCGGAGATCCATAAGTTTTTTATACCACTCAAGAATGAAAATTTTAACTTAATATTAAAGGCAAAGAGCAGAGCACAAGGATAAAATTCACCTTTCTAATTATTCAGCTTTGTCTTAGTCTCACTTTTACTTTTCCTTTAAATTTGACTCTGGAATTAGTTACATCTTTAGGGTTGAGGTAAACAGAGGAGTTGTTCACCTTGGGAGCTGGCAACTTCATTCCCCATAATAATGAGGATGGTTGTTGAAATTTGTTGGAATGAATATGACCATATAGAATGAGTTTAAGGCAAACAAAGCTACTATTATAAAGATTTTTTAATGTCCTTTAAAACAGACTAACGATTAAAGATAAAAGATTCTTGATTATTAAAAGTATTATTAATATTTTGATAGTATTAGCAACCAAAATTAATATAGAAAGAACATAATCCTGTTTACTTGTCAAAACCAATATTTAGGGGAAATTTAGGCAATAATTACTGTAAAAATCATTGGGCGTTTTCAAGCCAAGATCTATACTGATTTGCTATCCAGGTTTTATGTGACATCCTGTTACTTATTTGTATTAATAACTCTGAATCGTCTGGATTAGGTTTGGACTCTGACATTGGTAGTTTTCTTTTCTTTATATGGGATGATCCCTGATGAGGGTATTGTTTAATTTTATAGATTGGGAAATGATAACCAACATGGTATTATTATAAATCTTTGGATTGGGTTTAATTACGCCATCAGAGATGATTAACTTTCAGTTTTGGCTGGGTTCCCAACACCCCCTTCTAATTCTTGGCATAGGGGGTAAAGAGAATAAATATTGACTATGTAATAAATTTATCACCATTATATAAATAACCTTGACAATTTAGTTTCATTTCCTTGCTTATATATATGACTTGTAGGGTCCTGACCAAATGGAACTTAACTTGTTGGCTCTTCCACCTGGTCAGCAATGGTGAAAGATGACCAAATCACTCAGATGGATGGTATGGAGGGGGTCATATTTATCATTAAACTGACTTGTCTCTCTAGAGGTGGTAGCAGAAAAATTCTCCAAAGTCAAAGCTTAAAGCCAAAATGATTTTGTTAGCAATAACTATCATGGTTACTTTATGGGCTTTAGGGGTAGGCTAAGTAAAAAAATGGTTTGCACTTTAGAGGATAATTTGGAACTCTTTCCATACAAGGCTTGAAAAGGGGAAGATTCTTATAATTTAATTTGAACCAGTTTGGTAGGCTACAAATGCACTAGGTAAGCACTGTGGCCAATTTGAAGGATTGGTCAAGGCCATTTTCAAAGGGTTGAAGTTAATGTAGCGTTCAATTGCTCTACCACCCATAGGTTGCAGGATGATAAGGGGTGGAAAACAAAAGAGTAGACCCCATTAACTTGATTATTTCTTGCATCAGCAATGACCAAAAGGCTTGTCCTTTACTGGAGAGGATTAAGTTAGGATACCCATGTTAGGTGATGATCCAATTTTAGAAAATAAGTCGTAGCTTTTTCTAAAGCTTAGGAAAGGGATATGTCTTCCATCCACTTCATTAGATGATCTAGGCTAGTATGAGAAATTAATGACCTTTAGATTCCCAGGGCAGATGTAAGGGTCTTGGATCCAGCAATTAAGCTAAATTGGAATGCACCTTTTTCAGAACAAAAAAGTTTCAAACCCTAAGGACCTGCCTCTCATACAAAACTTTGACCTGGGGCATATCCTGGATGAGAGATGGATGGCCGCTGCCCCTACTTGTTTGCCACATGTCTCTTCCACCTTTATCCACAACCCAAACCCATCCTAGTGTCAAAATCTGAAAATTTATATAAAAATTAGCAACTTTGTGAAGGCTTTAGATGAACCCAGAAGCCCCACACCACGGTCCTCATTCCATACTCTAAACTTGTAGTTCAACCAAAAGTTAATTTGAAAGGGGAAAACTTACCTAAAAAGCGAAATTAGAGCAAAAAGTCTAAATTAAAGGATAAATATGGGGTTTTAACCCAACACCCCATTCCAGGATCAAAAATGCGAATTTGGACATTTATAAGTTAGGAAATTGTCCTTAGAGTAGCTTTTAAACTTCAGGTGATACTATTGGGGCAAATTGGGATTCAAATATGCTAATTAATGAATTCAAATTGAGAATCATTTCCCCTATCGCAAGTCAGCTTAGTAGCTCTTCCCCCTTTTCCCCATATAACCCAGCATCTTTCTAGTGGTAGGGTGTTGGGTTATTCTTTTTTGTTCCACATATTGCTTTTTATTAAATACATCGTTTGGAAAGCTGTCAAATTAGACATTTTTATATAGTAAACGGTAAATGGGCACAGATTTAAGGGCTAAGCATGTCCAAAGCCCCTCCCAACGCGCCCACTCTGAGTTCCTTGAAAGCCAAGGTGCCTTGTAGACTGTGGTTATCCCTGTGGGTCTTGGAGTACCCACAAATAAATCCATGTTTTTCCATTGCATTCTGGGTTCTAACACTAAAACCCAAACTAACATAAAAGTGCAGTTATTGGTTCAACATCTTTTGTTTTTGATGATTCTGCCACCAACCAAAGCTTACTTTCCCTATTAAGAGTGCTCCTTATCTGTTGTCAGCAGTATACTCTGGTAACAAGAATACAGCAGGACTTATTAGCTTGGATTTCACAACACACAATCCCTTTGTCGCTTTCACCTCACTGTAAACAGTCAGAGTTTGTGCCCCCTTGTTTGCTCACGTTAGGACACAGCCTGGTGGTGGAACTGGACAACAGGGGTGAAACAAGCGTAAAAGGGGTTAACGTTTTTGATGAGGGGGTGAAACACACTCTTTTGACTATTGCACACATTGTCCTGAAAATGCAAAAAGTGGTAGAGAGTAAAAAATGCAGTTACACACTCACAACATGACCAAGGTTACCACAATGAGGCATGCTCTATCCCCTCTCAGGGGTCTGAAGGAGCTATAATGATTCATCTAAAAAAACCACCATGACGTGATTAAATTATCCCCTGATATTTCAAATGAACCTTTAAGTATGCTTACAATCCCCACAAACCCTGCAGCCCCAGCTCACAATACTGACCACATCACACTTGTCAACCAGGCGGAGAAGCATTGTAATGTAAATCTTGTTTATTGGTATTTTTCAAATGTGCGACCCTTAAATGACCCAGAAGACCCTGAGTTGCCACCTTTGTCTTATGCCTGGGATTCTGCTTTACCCACTCAATTACTCAACAGGTTCCTCATGGTGCACGACCCTTGCAAGATTAACAAGTTTGTTCAACCCTTTTCTTTCTTAATGATTTGAATAAAGTGGATCTTTCTTACCTCTTGTTCCCAATTCAAATTTTTGTAATCCAAAGGATGGTAACTGTAACGCCTTGTGGATACTGGTGCCACAGGAAATTATATCTGCCTTAAGATGGTTCAAGATTTGTATCTCACAGTCAGTTCATGTTCACCTGTCTTGGGGCATAGCAAGTTCCTATGCTTAAGCTTCCTCTATATAAACCCTTGAACTTTGTGGCCCACTTCAGAATTTAGGATGACGAGCAAGCCAAAATCCCTTCTCTTGATTTGATACTTGACCAATCAACTCTTAAACCAGCCCTGAACGCAACCCCAATTTGAAGGAACCAAACTAGATTTGATCAGGAAGCATCACACATATAAGAATCGATGGAACCACCTTCAAGAATCCCACTCCTACTTTCTAAATCTAAAGAGGCGCTTCCCCACTGCCTCTGTCATGAGTATGATGAAGTACAATGAGGGCTTTAGACAGGTGGTCAATCCAGAAGGCAGTAAAAGATCCTGATCCTATGGGGCCATGAAGGTCTCTGAGGCACCATGTCCCTTCACATCCTATAGATATGATGCTTTCTAACACAAAATATATTTTATAATCTCTCCATCTTTTGTTTTTTATCTCTCCACTAATTTTCAAGTTTGAGCTCATTCTCAAACTTTGGTGACAGCCAAGATAGCTTTTACGCTGAGAGAAGTAGTGCTCACCACAGGGGGCTCCAAGCTGTCCTAAGTGAAACGTCTATCACAAACATTGGAGAATAATAGCTGTTATAATTTTGGCAATTGTTAGTTCTTGGCGTAAAGGCTTGAATCCACTGATTCAGTTTACACAGGGTATTAGCCACTGAGAAATCAAATAAGATGATATGAAGATTGCTGACTCTAATAAGAATTAATAAATGATATATGAATCAATTGCCCCTATCGACCTTTATTACTCTTCTAATAATCACAGACTTATCTGCAACAGCCTACTAACAGAGAAAGTCCTCCTCCTCATCCTCTGTTAATATCCAAATCTCAGTCCCTAAGCTGGATGCATCCTCAGCTTAGTAGTCTCTTATTCATTTTCTCTTTTCTAGGAGTTGTCATCTATCTCAAAATCCTAGCATAATTTCCCTCGATTCACTAAATGGCCAACACTTAATAAATTTCTTTTCATATAACTTTTTTGTCAATCTCAAGACTCATCTCAATTACCACTCCAATTTGCTGGTATATGTAACATATTGTCCAGTAATATCAGCTTCTCACCATTACCCCCCCCCTTTGACTGGATGATAGGCTCTTACTGCTTATATGCTCAAAGGAACTTTGCATGAACTCATTTGATTAGCCAACCCCCTGCAGGCCCCTTAATAGTGTAGGCGTCCATTACAGTCTTCTCAATTATCTCAAACGGCCCAGCCCAGATGTTAGAGAGCTTGTTTTTCTGCTCAAATCCGTGCTGGTCATGGAATAAGAAATGATCTCCTACATGAACAATGGAAATCCACTCTGTCTTTTCTGGTCAGCCACTTGATTGTAATCTTCTTGGCCAAACTGGTGGAATAGGCTTCCAATTGTAGCTTGATTAGCGTTTCAGTGAGATTCCTCAAATATCACTGAGGGTTCACACCATCATTGTCTTCTACACACGAATAAAGCAAGGCAGGCAGAGGCGGATGTCAACCATACAGCATTTAGAAAAGGGAACTTACCAGTGGATGAGTGATAGCTGTTATTATACACAAACACAGCTGTAGATAAGAGAGTACTCCATTCTGAGGTTCAATCATTTACCAACTTATGTAGTATAGTCACTAAAGTACCGTTGAACTGTTCCACCATTCCATTTGATTCTAGATAATAGGGGTGGTCAAAACTCCGCGGATCTACATCAACTCATTCAGCTTGGGAAAGATGTGTGAAGTGAAATTGGTTCCATTGTCCATCAAAATGAACTGCGGGCAGCCAAGTAGCTGTATAATGCACTACATAATAAACTTGACAGTAGTGATCGCTCCCAATTCATAAATGGCCCTGGCCTCCACCCATCTGGTCAAATGATCAATTGCGACGATTATATACTTGGAATAGTTGGCGCCAGTTGGCAAAGGTCCCACTACATCAAGGGAAACGGTGTGCCAGGCGAACTGGGGCTTAACCAGCTGGTATGTGGTCTTTTTGTTGAATGGCTTTTCCAGTTGACACTGATGGTAACAACCTACCATTTCCAATACATCATAATGCATGCTCTCCCAGTAGTAATGGGGTTGCAAAAACTCCAACGTTTTCCGCAATCCTCTATGTCCTACCACCCAATGGGCATCCATAATAATCGTGGGTCTAGCAGAGTGTTTAGGGAAACTAATTGTCAAGTCTCCAATCTGCTTATATATTCCCTCTCATGTAGAAAAGTATCCTTCCTGAGCCCATCTAATACCTTGATCACTTGTGGCGGCTTGTCATGATATTTTTTCACTACCATATTTTCATACATAAGGTCAGCTAAATATGCCATGATAACATCCGTTGGCAGTCAGGAAAGACAATCCGCATTTTGATGTTTTGCTCCTAGATGGTGTATAACCTTGAAATAGTACACCTGGAGCTTTAGTGCCCAACGCATGAGCCATCCTTCCAGTTCATAAAGATTCTGCAGCCAGCGCAAGGAAGCGTGATCCGTCACCACTTGGAATCTTACCCCATGTAGATATGCCTGAAACTGTTTGTATGCATAAATTACCGCCAAACACTTCCACTTGGTCAAATTGTAGTCTTGTTTATCACAGTTCAAGCTTCAACTACAAAACAAGACATGATTCTCCACGCTGTCATCATCCTTCTGTGATAATACTTCCCCTATAGTGGAGAGGGATGCATCCATTTGTACTATAAGTTGTTTGCCAAAGTTGGGATACTGCAAAATGGGTGCGCTTGCTAATGCAGTTTGTAACACGTTGAAAGCGTTTTGGCATTTTTACGTTTAATTGAAAGAGGCATTTTTCTTTAACAACTCAAAAAGTGGCACCCAAATGCAACTGAAGTTGGAAATGAACTGTCAATAGTACCCAACAATCCCCAGAAACACTTAAATATCCTTTTTGTTACCTGGGCAAGTCATCTTGCTTATTGCTTCCACCTTTGCCAGATGTGGTTTAAGACCTTTTGAATCCAATACAAACCTAAGGTATTCTAAAATGTTTTTTAAAAAATGACACTTCTGAGGCTTGATTTTGATAGCATTAGCGAGGCGATGAAACACTTGTTCCAAGTAGGCAAGGTGCATTGTAAATGTCCGTGAGAACACATTGATATTGTTGAGGTGAACTAAGATGCAAGATAGCTAAGTTACCAAAAATCGTATCCTTGGAATGCTGGAACGTAACTGGGGCGTTTCACAAACCTTGTGGCATGCATGTTGGATGGAATAGCCCATTTGAAGTGATGATAGCACATTTCTTCCATTTCGCCAATGGCAAATCAATCTTCCAATACCCTGAGATAAGATCCATGATGGAAAAAATTCCCGCCTAATTGGTCCAACGCATTGTCAATCCATGGAAGAGGGTAGGAATCCTTTCTCATTACACTATTGAGCTTGTGATAGTCAATAATCACCTGATTCGTGCCATCTTTTTTCTTTACAATGAGAACTGGCAATGCCCATAGACTGTTTGAAGTCTCTAGAATCCCTTGTCTGTTAATTTTATTTACCTCATTGGAGACAACCTCTTCCACCACCTTTGATCATCTAATAGGCCACGATCAAATGGGAGGGTGATCCCCCATATCTATCCGATATACCACCTCTTGAGAGCACCCCAAATCATGATTGTCATGTGCAAAAATATCCCAATACTTTTCAAATAATACCATAGCTTTATATTGCCGTTCTGGCAATAATCCCTTAGGCACTTCCCACAGAACCACGGTCAATACACTGAACGATGAGCTTGCCAGTAGTCTGAAATCCTTCCATGAGCTGAAATCATGAATACGGTGAACTTCCTCTATAGGAGCTAATTGTAGTAATCCACCACTTGATGCTGCTGGATCGTTATCATCCCCTTCTATAAGTTCGCCAGCAGTACATTCACCTCACCCTTCCCAGGGAGTAATAGCGCTGGAGCCACATGTGGTTCAAGCCATGAGTGCTGATGAAGCCCCATAATCTCACCATATATCTCTTTATGGTCGTCAATTTTGAGCTCAGTTCCTACCATGCATTGATGTCCAGATGGTAGACTCAAAGCGCTCGCTGCTTGAAGTGGAATCCCTTTATACTCATAAATCTTATTATGAAGGGCTCTTATTACCCGCTTCATTCACTGATATCAAACAGGAATCACTTCATTGATGTATGATAAATTAATTTGACTAGAGCGGAATGGATTTATTGGGATTCCACTGGAGTTAAAATAAATGAGAATCTGTTGTATCTAAATATTAAGAGTTTCCTCCGCCATATTTATTACAACACCAAATTTCCTCATAAATGATGTGCCAATTAACATGTCATAGTTATTGTTGTTAGAACCACCGCTGGAGCAAAAGCCTTGACTGACCCATATTGTAAAAAAAACATGCTATATTTTCCTTTGAAAACAGTGCTATGCATCCCCGCAGTCCTTTATACTACTTGGGTAGTCCACATCTGGCTTTAACAGAAGCTTAGCCATCAACCTGGTAGAAATTATATTTACAGGGGCCCTCATGACTATGATAGCGCGGATTTTTGTGTTGTGAACAAAAATGTCACATTAAGTGCATTCCAAGTAAGAGGAACCATCAGTGTTTATTACGTGGACATCCAAAGGATTTTTGTTACTCAGAAAGGAGGAAATGCCCATGCTGACATGAGGATGCTCCATAGCAATTTTTTCAACTGGAATTACTACGTTAACCCCTACTAAAGAGGCAACGTTCAAGGGACCCACGTTGCTCATGCCATTTTTTTTTCCAGGATCTGCAATGCATATGGCTTATGCACTACCTGGTGGAACTCAGAACTTGGGGGTGAATAATCACTATTTGGAATGGAAGTAGGAGTTTCAACGGAAGCTGTTGGTATAGCAAATCATCCAGCTGAGTTCTAAATCCTACACAAAGAGATGCTTGGGAATCGTTAGTGACAGTTGAATTGTACTTGGCAGAGGTAGAGCATCCCATCTCTACTCCACTCAAGCTTTTCCCTGCTTGATCTTCTCAATTGGCATTTCATACACCTGCGGTTTTCTAGGACAATTGCCCACATAATGCCATCTTCGTTCAAACTGGAAGCAAGTATTCATAAAAGGTTCACGTATATAACTTGCAGTGGGAGGACCAGTTCAAAGATTAACAGTATTATCTAAGGTCTTGGATGAACTGGTGAAGTGTACATAAACCAAAAAGGATCCGCTGATCTATATGATGGATGAGTATGTTCCAGCGGTTGATAGCTCAGTCACTGTGGCCCATATCCCAAAGAGTATGGTGCGGCGACAGCAGGGGTCTTTTGGGCTACATTAAAAGTGCTGATTGTGGTGGAGAGTCGACATAAGCTGTTCATGATTTAAATAAGTCCTGCATCTTTGTCCAAAATGTGAGATATAGTGTTGTGTAATTCCTGATATGGTTTGATGGTCGCCATAATTGCTATAATGACATCCTAGGTGGATAAAATGTTGGATCTGAGTAACACATTGCTTCCACTGAGAATCATTCATCAAATTCTAGCAAGGACTCATTTTGGTGGAGCTGTCCAGTCAGGAAGTCGGCCTTTAGTTGGGCCATCTTGGCCACGCCCCCAAATAGCTGGAAAACAGCCGCTTGCACTTCTTCATAAGATACCAGCTATTTGGAAGGTAGCAGATAACTTGATCAGCGCTTTCCACATCCAAAGCGGACAGCAACAGTTTCGCTTTCTGCCAATTAGAAGCTCCTTCCACAGCAAATTTGAAGTGCTTAAAGTAGCCATGCAGATTCCTGTCATGACTGAAGGGAGGTAATTTCTAAATTTAAACAGCTTCATTTTGATCTAGGCTCCAGCTGCGAGGAGCAGTTGAATTGGGTCCTGAGTGACTAGGGGAACCACCCCCTTTTGAACTATCATATGGATGGGCGGAAGGAATCAAATCCTCTGAAATGGACTTGGAAGTAGTGTTGTGCGGAGGGTTAATCACAACTCATGATGGATACTCATTAGCTGATCCATAGAATTATTCCCCCAAATCACCACTAACTGCACCACTTCCCCAGCTCCAGCATGCCCAGCAAAATATTCATTGATTAGCTGTTCCATTTTAACCAAATAGCATCGATACCATCCATCTTGAAATTTCTGTTGCAGCATTTCATATTGATGTTGCAACTCCCGATGAAATTCCTGCTCAATGTCCAGTTTCCACTCCACTGCCTGTAGTTGTTAAAGGAGATCCTCCACTGTGTTCTTCATTCTTTCATGCTGCCTGATAGCATTACTTGCTTGTCAATTAGCATCATTTAATTTAGTTAATGAGGGAAGCTTGTTCTTGCACCAATTCCTTGTTAACCTCTCAAAGGGTATCAAGTCATACTTGCATGTCTGCGTACTCCCTTGTCTCACTGATTGGAAGAGGAATGGCTTGACTGCGCTCAGCCTGGCTAATGACTTCCAATTGTGTAAACCAACATATTAGCTGGAGATATTCGGGGACATCAACTAAAGAATGAGCACATCATCTGACATTTATTGATTACTCCACTCGATGCAAAGTTGGCTAAATTCAAATGCTATAGAACTGACATGATCCATCACTCGCCATTCCATCAGTGTTGTCCTTTCTCTATTATGAGCTATCATGGCTTTAAGCGCTTCCGCCCATTCTTCTAGGTATGTCATAAAGCGCTCAGTATTGCTTCATAACGTTATTATATCCTGAATCCATTCCGCCAATAGGCCATGACAATCCAACAGTTCTCCTATCACCTGAGGTAACTCTAGATTCAACTGTGGCACCAAGACGTCCCACCAATGGCGGACATCCCCAACATGGTGGTCCATTTGTACCAGCGCCCCCTGCACCTCCAAAAAAGAGCAATCAAGATGGTCAAGCAGGAGGTGAGTATCATTCTTCTGGGCTTTAACGAACCGCATTAAATCTCCAATCTCAATATTGTGGCGAGCCAGCACATGTAGTAGCTGGCGGCTAGGTGGTTGCACATAAGCAACTAGATACTCCTCAGTTCCATTGGTACTAAGATGATGAGACAACCCCGTTGTAGTTGCGTCCAGATAGGACATATACAAGGCGTAGCAGTACTCTTGGTCCCATTGATTGTAAAACAAACTCAAGGCATGCTCCCCACATCGTCTTCATAGAGTTGATACCCCCGCAAAAGCTATTCCATAATGTCACGCAGTTGCTGAGGGGTCACATTCATGGAGCGACCTTGTTGGTCAGCCATCAACTCAGGACAGGTTTCTAATTGCAAATTGACCATAACATCTTCATCACCTGGCTCAGTTACTGTAAATAGTACTGATTCATCATTAGGTGCTTCCTGCGCTTCCTAAGTGTATTGAGCATGGAATCTGATCAAGTTTTGTTGTAATGAGTGAGGGCTCACCATTTTACCTTAGCGTCAATAAACTACAACTGACCAGTGGCCCCCTTTAGTGAGCTCCACAGTTAATTCTCAACGTAAAGGCTCAAATCCTTTAAGTCAGTTTACACAGGGTATTAGCCACTTAGAAACCAAATCAGATGGTACAAAAATCACTGACTCTAATAAAACCCAATAAATGATATATGGAGAAATCGACCCTATTGACCTTTATAACTCTTTTAATAATCGCAGACTTGTCTGAAACAATCTACTAACAGAAAAAGCCCTCCTCCTCAATCCTCCATTCAACTCTTTAAATATTAGTCCCTAAGCTGGATGCATCCTCAGCTTGGTAGTCTCCTATTTGTTTTCCCTTTTTCTTTAAATTCTCATCTATCTTGAAATCTTGGCATGATTTACCTCAAATCACCAAGTGGCCAACACTTTGATCAATTTACTTTTCATATACTTTTTCTGTCAATCTTGAGACTCATCTTAATTCCCACTCCAATCCACCAGTATGTGTAGCGTATCATCCAGTCATATCAGCTAGTCAACATTAATATTGTTGAGATATGCCAGGGATTTTGCACAGTGTCAAACCCATTGAGCAATCACATGGAAAATATGGAGATCGCCATTCCTCAGAGTACCCTTTAAAATATAATAAAATATTGAGCAATTACCTAATAACACTTTATTTATTGTAACATTTTCAGCGGTTACTTGCTGTTTTGCTCTCTTTCTTCTACAAGCAATCTTCCCATTTCAAACGCCCCATCTTGCTTATATACAAGTGACTTCAGATGATACTGCTCCCTTGGCTTAGACTATTTGGTTAGCTGTATTCTCATTGGCTCTTGAAGAGTATGGTATAATTCTATTCTCTACAGCCTTAGTTTAAGGCAATCTATTCAATATTTGGTGAATTTCATCATCTTATCACCTTATTTAATGCGATCCAATAATTAACCTGTTCAACCTAATATCACCTCATCTCAAGGCGCTCAAATAATGTAACTATAAATCATGGTAGGCGTATTATAGCCAGTCCTCCATGGCTATTTCAGGATTATTGTCCAGTCATATCAGAATCTTGACACTAGCAGTCATTGAAAATTAGTCTGCTGATTGGTCAAGAAGCATTGCTCAATGGACTAGTACCTCACGGTATGAAGTGACACCCACACAGCCTGAGAGTCTATATTCTGGGAAAGGTTCAGTTCTCCCTGCCCTCAGTTGATGGAAATCAGTATCAACTTCAGTATGAGAACCTTAGTGAGTTTTCCAACAGTTATTAAAAGGCATCTACTCCACAGGTACTCACTCCAGCTTTTGTTCCTCTTCATGCCCTCTATTATGTGGGACCTTTATACCTCAGCACAGCTGCCAGTGGGAGAAATCACTCTGGGAACAGAACGCTGCCTTCAGAACTTTGTTCACCTGGCCATTTATCACCTCCTCCAGCTAGTCGGGTTGCAACATCATGAGTCTCCCAACAACTGGGGCTCACCTAAACCTTACACTCTTATGTTATCAATCTTTACAATGTGGCATCCTCATTATGCACAACAACTGAAAGGCTATTATTGATAACCAAAAATTAATTAATGAAGCCCAAGGCCAAATGCTGGCGTTGGATATTGAGATCTCTTGCTACTTTGAGGACCAGCTTAATCAGAATTTCCAACTCCTTGAGGCTGCTTGGAACCAGAACCTGCACCAAGTTAATTGGTATGGACCCTGCAACAACACAATCAGGAGCTGGCTTCTCGTGATTACACCTCTAGGAGTAAAGGACCTGAAGGGCCTAGGGGTCCCAAAGACCCCAAAGGATGTGAGGGACCTGAAGGACCTGAAGGTCTTCATGGACCTTGAGGGCCCTCAGGCCCCATGGTACCTATTCCTGGAGACCCTGTCAACCCTTGCGAAAGGGTGTGTTAGCAACCATAGACGTCTTACATGATAAAATTTGGAATGTAGCTCAGGGATGCAAACTCTTAGTAGACGGAGTCATCCTCAACCTTAAGTTATCCATTGAGGCATTGTAAGACAAAATGTACAACTTTAGCACTTTCATCAAGTCTATCAATATCTACATCTCTTGCCTCAAACAAACTTGTTGAGGGTTTGAGACCTATTTGTCCACCCTCAAGGTTCAGTTTCACCTTCAAGGCGCTGACATTCAAACCTTAAAAGAGCAGGTCGCAAATAGGGCTTCCATTTCCTCTTTCAACAAAAACTGGGACAATATCAAAAAAGGACCTCGAGAATCTAAGGTGAAAGTTGGACCAGCAGGTCTCCCATTACTATGTAAAGACTGAGATCTCTGATCCTGCAATAATTTCTGGCGTTAACACCATATCCAGCCCACTTGTAACTCACTTTAAAACTATCTTAAGTAAAGGTTCACCTCACCAGAAAATCATCACCTACTCCCTGTACGCATATGAGAGTTCCATAAAGGAGGCTACTAACTGACAGAAAGTAAAGCCTATCCACTCCTTTTTTAACAGCACTACCTGGGAGAACATGACTCCCCATTTGAAGGAGTGAAACACCTGGTAACAGGTCCATATGGCCTTGATCCAAGAATTTGGCAGCCATCAAACTCTGGACAACCAAAGAAAGCATTTATAAGTATCTGACTGAATAAATGGGAGAGCCCCATAAAGTTTGCCAGCTGCTTCTACGCACAAGCGCAACCTTTGGTTACTACCAATCATATTAACTTAACTGACGCTATCATCACCTGTCATCTATGCATTGGGCTACTACCCCAATGTTCAAATGCATATGATTGGACAGAATAATGGTTTAACCTGCATTTAAGAATCAAGGAAACAACTAATAAGATCCCTGTGTTGAACCTGCACTCCAAGAATATCTCTTCAGGTCCCTCCAACCATCCTTGAGTTCATGCGGTTAAAACCAGAATTTTTTTGACCTCAATGTACCTACTGCAACGGCTGAGACACAGTGCCAAGATCTGCTAAAAATGACTTACCGAGGAGGCAGGAAAAGGGTCATCTGCATAAGTGACGAGGCGCTCCATGCTGACATCCTTACCCCGCCACAAGAATTCTCCATAACCTCAAACGATCTTGGAGCTATTGTACCTGAGAAATTTCAGTACCCATCAATAAAAATAAATTGATACTGCTTACCCTTCTTATGATGAATCTCCAATGTTTCTCAATCTACCTCCCCATTTGTAAGTCTGGCTACCCACATCACAGTTTGAGTTCATAAGATTCCCTTCCTCGCCATAGTCAACAGTGGCTCCTCCATGAACGTTATTTCATCCAAGTTGATGAAGCGCATCAAGATTGCTCTGGACTTACCACACTATATATGGAGTACGGCACAGATGGCCCACAATATAATCGATCTATAGGGGCTTTACTTCCATACCTATCTGATTTGGGAAGCTCTCTATAGATACCCCCACCGTAGCGCTGTATAGCCCTAGCTATGAACTACTTCTTGGAACTCAATTCTTTTGAGACTACTTAGCAGAAGACCATTATGATGACGGATTCCTATCTCTACTAGAGCATTGGGTCCCCTGATCTTTGAAACCTCCCACAACTCTAAGACGGAGGTCAAGGCCTGAGCCTGCCTACTGGAGAGTGATGGATGAATAATTCAGCTCAAATATCACATAAGGGACTCTTGGGTATGGATGCCCCCACCTGCTGTTGATGGACAAGAAGGCATGCCAATCTAATTATCTAGGGTGACCATTATACCTTAAAGTCCCAAGTCATTGCTGACAACTGGGTCCATGTTAATATCCTCTTTGGATGCCTGCTAGAAATTCAAGGCCTAGACAACCCAACTGCTAAAGAGGTGCTAACCTTCCCAGGAATTCTAGATCCATCTTATGTTGGATCTATATAAGTGTTGTTGACTAATTTTACCAACAAAACCAAGGTAGTAGGCTTAAATGGTTTCATCGCTTATGTCCGCCTCCTACCAGTGGAGGCTGTTGAAGTCTGTAGTTTTGTAAGAATAAGTGACTTTGGGTTGGAGATGCCCCCATCTGTGGCCATTGTCAACACCAGCATCAGAAAGGATCTCACTGAATACCAACAGCGTAAAGTGCAAGAGTCGTTAAAGGATTATTCAGACCTACTTTCAGTTTTGACCTATGACTTTGTGAGAATTAAAGGAATCCTACATCATGTGAAGACTGGGGACGCTCCCCTTCCAGTCCTGACCTTACCAAAAGAGCAAGGTTGAAGAATCCCAGGTGGCGGTGGAGCTTAGACAACTACTCAAAGCTGGACTCCTAGTGCCTTCAAGCAGCCCTTGTGCTTCTACTCTCCTACTAGTTCAGAAATAAGGATGGCAGCCTCTAGATGATGATGGACTATTGATGGCTCAACTTTATCTCCAAAAGGACAGTTATCCCCGCCATAAATTAATGACTCCCTCTGATTGCTCACCAGATCACAGTACTTTTTCCACAATGGACCTTACTATTGAATATTGGCAAGTGGATCTCACCCCTGAGGATCGATTTAATTGTGCACTCATAGCCAACAAATGATTATTTGAGCCCATGAGGATGCTCCAGGGCCTCTTTAACAAGCTGTCAGGATTTTAAAAAATGAATCCTTATGATAGTATCCAAATTAGGGGTTTTGGTTAATCAGGTGTAATTGCTGGCTAATCGCCTAGTTATTTAATATTTAACTGTTATAAGTTTTATTGAGTTTAGGTTTGGAAGAAGCTGCATTTGCTACTGAAATGCCATCTGAAAATCGTTGTGGGAGTTTCCAACATAAAGCTGATAAATCCAATATGAATCATCTGAAATGGTTCCACCAATAAATATGGAGCTCTGGTGACTCATGCCAAGGATCCTCGAAAATACTATTAATTATGAACTTATATATGATTGACCAGCACTTATGCTGAGGATAGATTGACCTAATATTAATCTAGTGATCAGATGAGTAGATCTGGAGGGAATTGCTATGAAGTATGAATAAATAGTTTCCAATCTATTAGAGTTTTGGAATCAAGAGGCCAATGGGATTTCCAGTATCTGATTGGCCAAAGAGCACTTGGGCATAGTAGCCCTGGAAGTATTATAAAAAGTCGATTCAATCCCTCCTAACAAATATCTCCCTTGCACCATTCTTACTTTTACTTAGTGGCTAATACCCAGTATGGTAGAAGTAGATAGGTTAGGGGATCCCTGATAGGTGCAGGTGATCACGCCTGGAGTGGCTGGTGCTGACAGCTCCCATACCTCATGCTTATCTTACTTTTACTTTGTAGTGCCTAATATTCAGTGAGGTAGAAGTAGATAGTATAGGGGTTGGTATGCCAATAAAGGCGAAATAGCAAAGGGACACCAGTCTTCATATTGTGGCCTGGCACACTAGTGGAGCCCAGGGTCAATTTTGCAACAGTGGTGCTCACTACAGGGGGCTTTGCTGGTGGGCTGCTTGAGTAGTTGGAGGTTTGGTTACAGAGTGGTGAAAGCCACTGGTTAAGACCAGCGCTCCTTCATGAGGGCGCTGGGAGGTCTTGACCCTCCATTGGGGTGGGTCATATTGAAGGATATCATTTGGTTAAGTGGAGGGCATTGTCGGGATTTTAACTAGATAAATCCTTCCAATAGTATCCAAATTAGGGATTTTGGTTAGTCAGGCGTAATTGCTGGCTAATCGCCTAGTTTGATACTATTTATATGTTAATGTTTAATTGAGTTTAGGTTTGGCAGAAGCTGCATTTTCTGCCAAAATGCCATCTGAAGATCGTTGTGGGAGTTTCCAGCAGAAAACTGACGAATCCATTATGAACTGTCCAAAATGGTTCCGCTGACAAATTTGGAGCACCGGTGACTCATGCTGAGGATGCTCAAAAAACTATTAATTAATAGTTTATATACAATTGACCAGCAACTTATGCTGAAAATGGATTGACCTGTTATTAATAATTTAGTAATCAGATGAGCAGATCTGGAAGAAATTTCTATGAAGTATATATGAATAGTTTACAATCTAATAGAGTTTTGGGATCAAGAGGCCAATGGGATTTACAGTATCTGATTAGCCAAAGAGCACTTGGGCACAGTAGCCCTGGTAGTATTTTAAAAAGTCGATTCATTCTCTCAATAAGCATCTCTCTTGCACCATTCTTACTTTTACTTTTTAGCGGCTAATACCCAGTAAGGTAGAAGTAGATAGGTTAGGGGATCCCCAATAGGCACGGGTGATCATGCCTGGAGTGGCCGGCGTTGCCAGCTTCCATACCTCCTCCTTATCTTACTTTTACTTTGTAGTGCCTAATACCCAGTGAGGTAGAAGTAGATAGTATAGGGGTTGATATGCCAATGAAGGCGAAATAGCAAAGGGACACCAGTCTTCATACTGGTTGGCCTGGCATACTAGCGGAGCCCAGGGTCAATTTCGTGACATATGCCATCCACTTTCCAACACGCCATGGATGGGATCCTTCAGAATATGAAGCTGTCATGTGTTCTCAGCTAACTAGATGACATCACTGTCTTCTCACAAACTTTTAATTGGCATGTCAAAAATCTTAGGAAAGTTTTCAATTTGCTTTGGAAGGCTTCTATAGCACTTAAGCCTTCAAAGTGCTCCTTTTTCCAGTCAGAAATGGTTTTTCTGGGACACAAAGTTTCAAAGGATGGAAGTTAGACCATATTAGACAAAGTAGATGCCATAGAAATGATGTCACGCCCCAAGAGCTTAAGATATATCCAGGTGTTCCTAGGCATGGTGGGCTATTATCATTAGTTTATTCCTCAGTTTACTGACC
The DNA here is from genome assembly GCA_022478985.1 of Massospora cicadina. NCBI lineage: Eukaryota > Fungi > Entomophthoromycota > Entomophthoromycetes > Entomophthorales > Entomophthoraceae > Massospora > Massospora cicadina. Next base: position 97,559 of record JAKSZP010010598.1, on the reverse strand, counting down.
TGGCCGAGCCTCTATTTTATTCCTACAGAAGGACGTGCCGTTTGAATGGCGGCCTGAACAAGAACAGCTTCTAATGCGTTGAGGGCCTCTTTAGGTACTAAACCCAATTTAATTCACTCATGTTTTGACCATGCCTTCTTGTTGTTCATGGACGTGAGCGATGTTGCTGTCAGGGCTATCCTAGCCCAGAATGTCGAAACACAGGTCAACCATCCAGTGGCCTACTTTAGCTAAACTCTGAGTAAGGCCAAACAGAACAACAGCGTTACCAAGAGGGAATGCCTTGCTGTCTTGCTATCCATCAAACACTTTCAGCCATACCTCTATGGTACTTATTTTACCATTGTCACCAACCATTCTTAATTACGGTAGCTCCAGCAGATATAAGGCCCAGATGGCCGTTTAGCCAGATGGGTCTTATAACCTCAGAGCTTAGATTTCACCATTGTTCATTGTGTGTGCGCAATCTACCAAAACGCCAACAGCCTCTCCAGGATAGCGGTACTAGCTGCTTTTATCACTGAGGAGGAAAGACTGTATGATCTGATTGGTTGACCTAAGCGTTGGGAATTGGAAACTTTTTGAAGTCCAAGATGAGCTCAAAAGGATGACATGAGACACTCAAATCAAGGATGAGCTGCTCTACAAGAGGGTCAATAAGAAATGGCTCCCTTACCTCCGCCATTCTTCCAAAATAAACATTATCCTAGAGTGTCATACTACTGTGGGACATGGGGCGGTTAAGAAGACTCACAAATAGTTGAAGTCACAATATTACTGAGACCAAATAATGGGGACCATCCAAGAGGTCTTGGAGGCATTTATGACTTACCAATCCTAAGAACGAGCCAGTCCTTAATATCAACACTCAGTTGTCACCTCAACGGGACCCTTCATCATTGTTAGCATCGATGAAATAGGCCCTCTTTCCACTGGATTACATAGCCATAAATATATCCTCCTAGCTATGGATCATCTGACCAAATAAGTTGAAGCAGTTTTGCTCCCCACTGCTCTTGCAAAAGCCACGACACTCTTCCTTATTCAATCCTTTATACCTAGCATGAATGACCACAAATTTTACTTCCAAACAATGGGTTAAATTTCACCTCATAGGTAGTTCAATAAATTGCTTCTCTTTTTGGCACTAACCAGAGTTTCGCGGTCCTTAGAACCCATCAACCAATGGGGCGGTGGAACGAGCTAATGGAATCCTTGTCATTATCTTATAGAAGATGACCGCCTCGACCCTGCCCACTGGAATCATAATCTACCCAGCGCGTTGCTTGCCTACCAAATAAGTTACCATGAGTCATTAAAATGACCCCCTTTGAAGCTCTACATGGACGTGCCACCAACTTCCAAGTAGCGTACAGCCATGGCTTAAAACTCCGCTTCTGAGAACTTTGATATAACTATAAGGGCCTTAGCCAATGAAATTATCTGGCTTAAGCCCTAGGCACGCAAGGAATTGTCACCACCACCAAAAGGGAGAAATCCCAATCTAATGTCGGCTGACCCTCCTTACCCGTTTCTTTGAGGTGACCTTGTTCTCTTCTATCACCATCAAACCAGAGGTTGACAGAGTAAGATTGACTTTTTTGGTCTGGACCTTAAAGGTCATTCACAAGGTGAGCTCTGAGTACTCCATTGCTGATGTCAATCAGGGGACAGTGATGAATTGAGTGAATGTCTGGTTCCTCTGGCCCTATACCCCCTCTGACAGGATCTTAAAGGGGCGTTGTCAGGATAAAAGATGATGATCAAGCTGAAATTACTTCTCCTGAATTGAGCCTCGACAGATTGACTCTCAAACTAGCATGATTAGAACATATACTGAACGGACCAAAACTAGATTCGATCAGAAAGCATCATACATACAAGGATTGATGGAAACAGCTTCAGGAATCCTGTCCTCTCTTCCTGAAACACGAGAGGCGCTCCACCACCACAGTCATGAGGATGACGCAGCACAATGAGGGCTTTAGTCAGGTGGTCAATTTGAAGGCAGTAAAATATCCTGATCCTATAGGGCCATGAAGGTCCCCTGAGGCACCATGACACCACATACCCTATAAATATCGACGCTTTCTAACACAATATGTAGTCTATATTCTCTCCATCTTTTCATTTTTGTATCTCTCCGCTAATTTTCAGCTTTGAGCCCATTTTTTGACTTTGGCAACAGTCATAAGAACTGTTAATCTGAGACCATAAAAATGACTTTATAATATACTTCTTGGTAATCCTGACATTGCTTTACAAAGTGATCTTGGGTAGGATGGTGGCGCCACAGTCAGTGAGTATTAACTTAAAGTGGAACATGCTAATATTTTTATTCAATGCTCACTCAGGTAATTTCCCTTATTTCCACCCTGGAACCAGGCAATACACTAGCCGCAGCCATAGCATACTCTTTCACAGATTTTGTGCCCAAGATGCCTACTTGCCACTTAGTCTCATTCCATTAAAGTCATTTTTTGACGGTAAAAGAGCCAAAAAGCTTCCCATTCACTCAGAATTTGATCTGAGTTCCAGTTAACAGTGGATTTGCTCAAAATCAACAGTCTTCTATATCCTACACGGCTGCAGAAGACCATGCTTTAAAGGCGTGTATTGATGACATGGTTAGAAAGGGGTGCTTGATCAAGAAAAATTCACCTTTTTCCTCTCCTGTGGTCTTTGGCAAGAAGCCAGATGGTACTTTTAAGACCATGCGTTGATTATTGACACTTGAATAATGTGACTGTTCCTGATCCCTACCCTTTGCCCTTGGAGGCAGCGATTTATCAAGCAATTTTTATATCAGAGGTGTTCTCAAAACTTGATCTGGTGAACGCTTTCCATCAGGTTCTGGTCAAGTCCAGCCAGTAGTGGCTGGCTATAATTTTCACCTGTATGGCATTTACCAATTTAAAAGTATACCCTTTGGTATAAATAATTCCTCAGATGTGGTTCAGCGCCAAATAGATGACGCCTTGTGGGATCTCAGATTCTTTTGTACAATTGCTTATGTGGATGACATCTTGATATACTCTCCCAATGCTGAACAACACAGCAAGGTTTGGTGCATTAGCTGCAGCCTTCCAGAAAGCTGATCTGATGGATAAGCCATCCAAATGCGAGTTCTATAGGGACAAAGTCCAATCTCTGTGGAATCTGATCTTAAAAAGATGGTCATGCCATCACGCCTCATAAGCTGGATGACGATTGCTCTTGGCCTACCCCTGTCACACAGAAAAATGGTGGAGCCTCCTCAGATCGATTACATATCTTAAGAAGTATTCACCAGCCATTTCAGATCTGGCCTGACCTCTTCACTTCCTCACAGGTAAGAATGGCACATTTGTTTGGACTCCAGAATTTCAGCAGCCATTCAAGGAAATAGAGGTTTTCACCAATAACCACGTCATTTGCCATGCTGATGAAGATAAAATTTTATCTTATCATGTGATGCCTTTTCACAGCAGTGGGGCTGTGCTTCTGCAAGAACATGAAGGACTTAAACAATAGGTGGCTTATTTCTAAAGGAAGTTTAGCGCCACAGAGCAATCCTGAGCCATTTATGATAAAGAGTTGGTTGCAGTTTCTTAGTCCCTGATACATTGGCGGTATCTGCGCCAGAGAGCCAGACACACAGTAGTTGTGCGCAAAGGCCATAAGTTGCTCACTTATTATTTATATTTATTTAGGGAAGGTCAACCAGGGGACAAGCCTTTTTTTATAGTGGGATAAACTAATGAAATTTGAAAATTAAAAGACACCCCAGAGGGTTCAAGTCCCCTCTTGTTGTCTCCAGGATTACTAAGTTTAGGACGGTAGGGGGTTATGCTGGCTTATCCTTGGACGCAGCGTGTGTGAAGGAAAGAATTAACCTTTAAGAACCATATGGGGACCCATGTGTTGATTGTCCATCTGTTACGTGGGGTCATGTGTCCAAACAACCATGCTTGAAAATGCTCTAATATATGGCAGTGGAAACAAAATGATGGCTTCTTGGATTGTAGGAGTTGTTCCTGTAAACAATTCCAGTACTATCATATGGATCATCCATAGTGCTATTGCTACTATTAAAGCCCTGATGGATGGGTGGATAGGAGAGTCCATGTTTATAGCGAACATGTTCCTAGCTAGGCTGTTGCTCACTTATTATGAAAACCTCAAAAGCTGGATCACAGGCAGATCAGAGCTTATTGTGACCTTCTGAGTTTTGATTTTAAGTATGAGTTTGTCAAAGGGGACGCCCATATTTTACCTGATATTTTGGGCCGCAAATCCCTAATGGGCCCCACTGTGAATATGGACTCAGAACTAGTTACAGTTCTTCAACCTGAAAAAATCAAAATGATCTACCACTTCCATCCATTTATGTGATTATTCCCCCACTTCAACTTCTCAGCACAAAACCAAACAACCTAAAAAAACCAAATTAAGGCCAAAACCCATAAGCCACGCCCCAGTACTCCTGATAATCCTTTAGAGATGGAAGTCCCTGTCAATGGGGGCTCTTCCTTGAATGTTATTATCCCAGATACTCCATCTGACACATCTAGTATCTCTTGTCAATGATGGTTTTTTCCTGGATGCTGCTTTGGCATCCCAGTCTAATGATCCTGAAAGATGAGACCTTCTGACAAAGACTGTTGCTGATAAACCCCCTTCTGAATGGTATTCGCAAAACTATAGGGTAACATATTTTCGTGATAAGATATGAGTCCCCTCTGAGATGCGTTCCCGCGTCATAAGGGAACATAATGACCTAAAAACCATGAGGCACCCCAGCACTAAAAAATATTGCAATCTAATTAAGTGAGGGTATGATTGGAATGGACTGACGAAGGAGGTTCCCGCCTGGATTGAGCAATGCTTGTCCTGCGCTAGGTCCAAGTCAGATAGGACAGGGCAGAATGGCCTCCTCCACCCTCTTCAACAAGCAGCAGGACCATGGACGTCACTGTCAGTGAACTTTATTGTAAGCTTACCCAACTCCCATGGGTATGACGCAATCATGGTATTGTTAGTCGCTTTAAAATATATGTTATCTTTATCCCCTGTATGACAACAGCTACAGCTGAGGACATGGCATTATTGTTTTTGGAACATGTGCATGCTCTGTTTGGGGTTCCACAAGAAGTAATCAGCGATAGAAGCCTCAGATTACCTCAAAATTCAGGGATGCTTTGTACAAAGTGTTGAAGATTAAGCCATGCAGATCTTCAGCCTATCACATCCAGTCAAAAGGCAAACGGAGCGCACTAACCATTCCTTAGAGAAGAACATGTAATTGTATGTAACTGCTTCTCAGGATATATGGGAAACGAAACCCCCTATGGCCAATTCAAATACAACAAATCCCTCCATGCATTAATGGGGTTATCACCTGTGTATTTTAATTTGGGGTATAAACCTGTGTTCAGTGTTGGGCCACAGGCGCTTAGTAACATTAATGCTGCAGATCTCTTTGTTACCTATACCTGGAAGGTGCATCAACAGGTTCAGAGCAAGCTTATTGAATCCACCAATGACGCCAAGCGATTTGCAGACAAGAAATGACGTGATGCCCCTATCTATCAAGAAGGTAATTTGATTATTGTGGATACTAAGAACCTGCACCTCAAGGTGCCATGTTGTAAGTCAGCTTGCAAACGCAGACTCCTTTCCAATTTCTTAGGCGTTAATTGATGGAAAAATTCTTGTGGAACTTCCTTCACACTGGAAGATTCACAACTCCTTTCACGCTTCCTATTATCGCCATACAAAGAACATGCCTGTGGAGGTGGATCCCATCATGGGTAAGGGTGACTCAGAGTTTAGTAAAGCACATCTTGAACTCACGAGAGTCAAACGCAGTTTTCAGTACCTAGTATCCTGAAAGGGATTTTCTTCTTATGAAGATAGTTTGATATCCTTAAAAGATTGTAGGAACCGTCAAGGGTTAATTGCCCAGTTCCACAAGGCCAACCCTAAGGCACCTTCAACTTACCCTTAAGTTGACAATGATTGCAGTTATCAAGCTCCCAACCCCACACAAAGTTATGCTTTGGCTAGCGCCCCTAAAGGGGGATGGACCCTGTCCTTTTATAAAGGGTAATGTCAGGTTCTTAGCTCCAGCTACTAAGCTGGATAGGGTCATGAAGCCCTTTAGAACCATAAAAGGTTCAAACCCTAGGGCCCTGCCTCTCAATCAAATCTCTGATCTAGATAGATACCCTGGATTATAGTTGGGTGGCTGCTGCCCCTCCCTGTTTTCCACATGCCTTTCCCACCTTTAACCCTGATTTAAACCCACCCTAGTATCAAAATACGCAAATTTTAATTGAAAAAAGTAAGCAACTTTTTGAAAACTTTAGTAGAACCCAGAAGCCCCAAACCACAGTCCCCATTACCTGCCCCCAATTGGTAGTTCAACCAGAAGTTAATCTTATAGGGAAAACTTAACTAGAAAGCGAAATTAGAGAAAAATATCGAAATAAAGGGTCAAAATGGGGTTTAAACCCAACACCTCATTCCAAAATCAAAAATGTGAATTTGGATATTTGGAAGTCAGGAATTGTCCCAAGAATAGCTTGGAAACTTTGGGTGATACTATCAAGGAGAAATTGGGTATCAAGTCCATTAAATAATGAATTTTGAAGTTGGGAATTGTTTCCCCTTATCATATTTCAGCTTAGTAGCTCTATCCCTTTCCCCATATAAACCAGCACCCTGCTAATGGTAGGTGTTAGTTTTTACTTTTTTTATCTTCCATATTGCTTATATTAAAACTATTATTTGAATAATTGTCTAGATTAGTCATTTTTATAAAGTAAACGAAATATGGGCATCAACTCACTGGGTTGGAGCATGTCTAAAACTTCTCCCAGCGCGCCTACTTTGAGTTCCTTTAAAACTGAGGTGCCATGTGGACTGTGGTTATCCTGTGGGTCTTAGCTTACCCACAAAGGAAGCCAGGTCTTTTTATTGCACGCGGGGTTACTAAAAGTAGAGGGCCCACAACATCAATACTGACTATATGAAAGGGTTCATAGTGAGTAACTACTGGGTGTTGGGGTTGAGGAGAAGGGCCAGCCTGACCTTTGCATACTAGACAAGAGTCTAATACATTAAGAATAGAGGGGAGCATCCTTTTCAGTAGCACTGGGTTTGAGTATTTACAAATTTCCCAAATTTCTCCATGGCTGACTTTCAGAAGTACTTATTAAAATAATATCCAGTTGCGCCTTAAGCTGTACATAAGGTAACCATTGGCTGATTTTAGTTTATAGAGGGTATCATTCAAAGTTGATATTTGCTGACTTTTATCTAAATCCTTTTGGTTCATGAGGACTCATACTTCTACATATGAGGTTGGCTCAGATAATAGAGTCAATCTACTTTGGGCAAGGTTTGGGTAGGTAACCTGGACAAATAATCCGCATTTTTATAATTTATCTAAGGCAATGGATGATAGAAAAATTGTATTTTAATTTTTAGAGCCTATTGGGATCGACAGCCATCAGGATCTATCATCTGCTGGAGCCATTGCAATGAGGCATAATCATTGTTTATAGTGAATTAAACCCCATTTAAACTAGGGTTGAAAAAATCTGATGGCCAATAAAATCGTCAGACATTCTCTTATGTTATCTACCTTTGCGATCAGCTTTGTATAAAGTTTTGCTATATGTGGCAATGGGATGGTATACTAAATTTTCATTGTGATGGGACAGTATAGCTCCTTTTTTTCAGCACTAGTGGTGCCCAACCCATAAAGGGGAAGCTGCCACTCATTGACCATATATCTCCTATAGCAATATCATTAGTATGGGTAAAAAGTAAAAATGGCTTGAAAAAGTTGGGGTGTATATGAAAGGGAGATGGGCCAGAGCTTCAGATAACTTAAAGAAGCAATGTTGCTGCTCTTCTTCCCACTGGCAAGGAATTCCCGTTAATAAGTAAACTAAGGATCCTAATGTATCTGCAAAGTAAGGAATGAGTTGGCGATAATATCTGACCATCCCAAAAACTTACATATCATGAAGGGAATTAAGCGTTACATTTTGGAGTTGGCCGTAACTTTGTTGTCCATTGGGAATATTCCTTCTTGACTTATCTTTTGTCCTAGAAAATCCATTTAATTTTGGAATAAGGAACATTTAAGGGGTTCAATTTTAGAAAAGTTTGCTGTAATTTCAGGAAGATCTACCTAAGGTGAGCTATATGGAGGGTGAAAGTTTGCAAGAAGTTAGTTATGTCATTAAAATTAACCAGCACAAAGACCTGAAATATACTTTAATAACCCTTCCATCACTCTTTGGAAAGTATCAGAGGCCTTTCTTAGCCCCTGCGGCATCCTGGTAGGTTTGAACAGCTTTTCTCTAGAGATAAGTGCACATTTTTCATGACCCTCAGTAGATAGGTCAATCTTCTTGTAACCACTGGCGATATCCATTGCCAAGGAATACTTTGGCCCTGGCATTATATGGAAAGAGTTATCTATACTATGTAGAGGGTACTATCCTTTTAGGTAATGCAATCTAGTTGTTAATCCATGACAGCTCAGTGTTATCCAGAATTTTTATATATAAAGCAGAAGTGAAGCTCAAGGGTTTAAGATAGTACAAGTAGCCCAGATTTTAGTTGTTGTAATAACCCAAGAGCCACATGAGCCTCCTCTGCTTAAGACTATAAAAAGTTTGAGCTTCAAATGGGGGATGATCCTTAGTCTCCAACTGGTGAATTATTCCAGACATTTTCCCATAATTTCTAGGTCCTTCAAGGAAGGTATTATCATACTCTTTTATGAAGGCTTCTAAATTTTGGCGTTGTTCAGGAGAAAGGTTGTCCCCAAAATTTACTCTTAACTAAGAAAATGGTCGTTGGGAATTAATTCCCAAATCTTTGCTAGATTCCAAAAGCACTCATAATGATAAGCTATATAAAACAGAAATTTACATAGGTGATGACCTCATGCCAAAGAACTTAAAGAGCCTGAATGTTTAAATTTCCCAACAATGTGGAGATGGTTTTTTTGTAGACAGGGTCTAAGATACCGGTGTTGTAATTTCATTGCTTTTGCTAAGGTGTAGCCTTGGCTATGGCAAATTGCCACATTAAACCCAAGGTTTAGTAAGAGGCTAGGACTCACTAGCCCTATGGGATTAGTCATAATAATGCTTTGATTTTATATAGTAAAGAGTTAAGAGAAGTAGCAGTGAACAGGTTAAATTAAGTTGGGAGAAATATTGTGGTCTTTAATTGAAGTCTATTTTGTTAAAGTTTACCTATAGCTGAATTCTTCCAACAATCTCTAACCATAGTTCCCAATATGCTGCCAATTCGTACAACTCTAAATCATTCCCAAATTCTTGATCCCATATTATAAGCCCACACTCCACTTCCTGAATCTCCAACTAGCCCTATTTATAGACCAGAGATTTCTTTTTATAAAACATATCTCTGTAAACTATGATCTTACCTCGTATTCCTATTTCTGGTTTCAAGCTCATTAGGGCGCAATCTTTAGGTTTGCACTTTAGTATTTAGGTTCTGTGGTTTGCCCAACCAACCTCAACTGCCACACCCAACAAGAAACCTCGTTAGAGCCACCTTTGTGATGATGGCGTCTCAGTTTACTAATAATTAAAGAGCTGAAGGTGAAGATCAGCTATGAGTGATTAAGGAGAGTGGCTGAACCACCTTGGTGAAGATGGGTGCAGAGCTATCAAGCCACCCAAGTGAGAGGCTTTTTAGCTAAAGAAACTGACTGATCTTCCCATTCCAATAGCTCTAGAGGGTGTAAGGCGCTGTACTAAGTTCTGGTGTCAGTAAAACGGCATAAGAAATTTAGACTGGGCTGCCAGTTGGGATGCAAAAGCCCTAAAAGCAAGTCAGAATGCCAGTGGAATTGCCGCTTGTATGAAGTTGTATGGTGTGGGAAGTTGGCAACAATAAATCGTTGATATGTGGTGAGTGTAAAAAAGAAACCAGCAATAAATCAAACAGATGCAATCCAGGCCCTGTTGGCCTTGTTGCAGGGGGTTCACTACTGGATTAACTGCTTTGGGATCTTTAATGGAAGGGGCCATCATCAAAGTAGAGGCAAGGGGGCAAATCCTTGCTTGAAGGTGAGATATGTGAGGCCACAGGATTCTGATATCCTGATAGCGGATAGCTTCAATAGTGGGATTAAATTCCCAGAATACTTTTACACAATGGATCCAGTTGACTATGGTGGGAGTGTTTGTGATCATCAAAACTGGTATAGCCCATCCAGTATAGGGGCTGACAGGCCACCAAGCTAATGCCCTTGGGACTTCAGCAGGAAGAATTGATGTAAAATAAAAAATTTGGGTACTATCAAGAATTTTATTGAAAGTAATTTTAATTTTATTGCGGGGAAGGCTGACCATGGGATGGACACTTCCAAATATGACTCAGAAGAGACAAAACTTAGTACCAGGGGAGGCACCCCAGAGAGGTGATGCTATCTCTTGTTGCCAGCGGGAACGCCACTTATGGGGAGGGGGAGGAAACGTGTGAAGGGGTCATAGCCACAATTGAGCACGTGTGGAGGAAGGGGTCTGATTTGATGAACCAGACTGGGAACCAGGAGGAGACCAGCTGTCGGTGACACGGTGGGAGGTATCCAAACATCCACGCTTGAAAGTGGTCCACCAAATGAGACCAGAATCTGTGGACCGCTTCTGGGAGGGTGGGGGTGGAGCCTGCGATGGCATCTAAGACAATCGTGTGGATGGTTCACATGGAGATTGCAACCACCAAAGCACGAAGGGAGGGTGGAAGGGGGGAGGCCATTGATAGAGTGAACATATCTCTTGACAGACTGAAGGGATGCATTTGATCCTGGCCCAGAAGACGTTGAACTTCGCGCCATATCACTTTAGAGGTAGGGAACTTCTCCAGGCGGTGAAACAGCGTTCCATACTGGCCACACATGACACAGGATGAGTGTAAAGCGTTAGAGTACTCAGCTGTACGATACACCCGCCTCAGGCAGCGCCACACATGGGAGCGGACTTGAGGTTGCAACAGAGGATGGTGTACATATTTCCAGATATTTTTTGGGTCTCAATGGAGTAAGGGATGTCCATAATGTCCAGGTAGTCCACCCTGGATAGGACATGGGGCCGAATGGGGATCACGCCATCATGGATGGGTAGCCCCTGTACCTCTTGTGTGAACTGAGGAGAGGGGCGGCCTCTTTGGGTTGTATGTCCGCTAATACGAATTCTCCACTCAGCGCTCCGCATGGAGAGTAGGATTCGTTTGTAGTGTGTTTTAGTCCCGTGAGGACCTGTGGCCGATGTGTGTGAAGCGAGGTATTTCATCAGGGAGTGGGGGTTCGATGGATTGTTGAGGCCCAAGGCGCGTGGAGAAGTTGGAACGGGCTGCGCGGGACCAGTGTTGGGAGGGGAGTGTAGGGGTGGTGACGGCTGCAATCCAGGTGCCCAGGATCTTGGCGGCGAGGGCTTTGAAGTCTTGCAGGCCCATGCCACCATGATGTTGAGGGCCAAACATGACCTCTAGCCGCACTGGTGGAAGGCGGCCTGACCAAAGCCATCCTTGCAGCAAGGCGTACAAGGATTTGTAGAAGCTTGGGGAGAAGGGGATGGCATGGGCTCCAAACCAGACTTTGGAGAGGAGCATAGAGTTGGCTAAAACAACCCTGCCAGTAAGGGATCTAGGGTGGGCTCTGAGAGAGGTGATTCGCTTCATCACGTTATCCAGAATACGGCACTCCATTACTGCTGACGCGTATCCACCTGCCTCCATCCACACGCCCAGATGGCGTACTGGTCCTATGGTAGGATGTGGCACGAAGGGGAGCACCAATGGGGCGGTGTGTTTTGAATTAGTAGGGCGAGGATGTGGGCGAGCAGATGGGCCGGGTTGGGAACTAATTGCTGGGGTCCAGCAGTTCTGAAACTGACCAAGGAGGATATTTTCGGTTTTGGAAGCATTCAGTGCCGCGTTGCTTACCCGGGAATACTCCTGGATGAGAGCTTCAAGCGCGCGTGCATCTTGATTATTAGACACCCCAACCACACAATCATCTGCGAACGCCATTATCTTGACTGGGGCTTGGCCTGGCACGTGGACCCCAGTGAGTTGGGCATTCACATTTCGCAGTAGTGGGTCAAGGCTGAAGTTGTATAAGAGTGGGCTGAGGGGGTCCCCTTGTCGCAAGCCCCTTTGAGGGCGGACTACTTCCGCTAGGAAGCCAGGGCCACGCACTGCCATTGTTGCAGTTTCTGTGAGCAGCATTACACAGTTGATGAAGCGAGGGGGTAGGCGGAATTGATGGAGGCAGGCTTTGAGGTATTCCCAGTTTACTCTATCATAGGCCTTTTGTTGGTCCAAGAATACAAGTGCCCCAGAGGCTGTGGACTGACATACATTAGCCACAGAGTGCACGTTATCCCAAATCGACCTTCTGGGGATGAAACGAATTGTTCTGGGGAGATGGTGGCAGATGCTACAGTCCCTAAACGGTTAGCCATGATTTTTGTTAAAATTTTGGTGTCTGTGTTTGTTAGAGAAATGGGGCGCCAGTTGACTAAGTCTAGCTTATCCCCTTTCTTGAAGAGTGTGACAGTGAAAGCCTCATGTCATCCTGGTAGGAGGCGCGTTTCCATCAGGCTTTGGTTAAGTGAGGTGAGCAGCAATGGGGATATATATTTGAAATATTTTTTGTAGAACTCATATGGAATGCCATCTGGGCCTGGGCATTTTCGGTTTGGCGCACCGCGAATGGCTGTCCATAATTTGTTTGGAGTAATTAAATTCATTATTTCTGGGTATTGGAAAATGGTTCAGATAAGAGCTCAGTCAGGAAATTCTGCCACTTCAGCTGGCTGAATTGGTTTGGCTCAGTACAACTCAGAGTAATATTTTTGCGTTTTGATTGCCACTTCAGCCAGTGTATCTGCAATGGAATTATCCAATCTTCACACCTGTGTGCAGGCCATGCTCTGGTGTGGTGCAAATTATTTTTAAAGAAATGTGCGGTGCACTTGTCACCTTTTGTGATGCGTGTGGCCCTGTACTGAACACAAACCCAATGTTTGTGTTGTCTTTTGAGTGCATTGAGGTGGGCAGCTGCCTCCACCCACTTCCATCCCCATGCAGAGCTGTATCCTGTAACTGGGATGTTGGACTCCAAGTGTGCCAATTCTGCCAGAGCGCGCGAGATAACCGCTGATGTGGCTCGTGAGCATCTGGAGGAGAGATGGTGAGAGTGGCGGATGGTGTCATCTTTGAAAGTTGCCCATGTGGAAATGGGGTCCACGCAAAACGGTGCAACAAACTTTTTTGCCAAAGTTGCCTCTTCTACCCATATGGAAAATCCTGGTGACCCGAGCTTGGGGGGGCGGATTTTGAACCAATGTGGGGCCTTAGCAGCTGTGACAGGTAGGTGGTAGGTTAACGAGACCAGTCGATGGTCAGAGAATTCCAATTTTGTTGTCTTGAAGTGGGAGATGTGGGGTTGGAATTTCGCCAGCATTAGAATAAGGTTGATGCGGGTCATGGACCTTAATTGGCCATTGTGGATGTGGGGACGCGTCATGTTTTCAAGCAGTGGGGCATGTTGTGGCAGTGCATCCATTAACCTGAGGGTGGCCTTTAGAACGCGCAGTTCTACATGACCCTGGGGAGCATGGGGTGAGGAAGGCCACCAGTCCGTTGGTGTGTTTAGCCAACAGTTCATGTCGCCGACTAGGAAGGAGTCTGGGGGTAGTGGGAGGGATTTGACCAATGAGAAAAATTCCTGACGCTCACATGCACCATTTGGGGCATAGATGTTAATGATTGCATGTGCTACATCAGCCCATGAGAAAGTGACAACAAGCACTCAGCCGTTTAGGAATGTTTCTGAGGATAAAAACTTGAAAAAATTATTTTTCTGAATTAGCACCCCACAGTGCATCAACCAAAAGGATAGGGATGGGAGGAGCATTGTTTTCCAAGCTTCCTCAGAACCTCATGGACAGTGGGACTCCTGGATGGCCAGGATATCCACGGGTAAATTGTGTTGTAAAAAACTCAGTTTCCTAGCCTGGGATGGGGAGGCCTTGAGTCCAGCAATATTCAATGTCCCTAGAGTGAAGGTTTCCCCCATCGCACCTTAGGTGTGAGGGGGTGGGCACCTGGGCCCACCATCCTCTTCTAGATCCCCACGGGCCTTCACAGCAGCGCGGGTGTTAGCAGCAACGCTATTGGAGTTTTTGTTGATTTTTGCAGAAAGATTCGCATTGGCTTTAGCCTTCACTTTTTGTTTTCCCGACGTCAGATGAATTTTTTGCAGTGCGGGTGAGTTTGGTGCACCGTTGAGCGGGTCAAAATTTTTTTTTCAGTTGGGATGGGTCCCAAGTCAGTTTCAACCAAAGCTTGGGTACAATGATTGGGTGAGATTGAATCTCCCATCGGATCCTCAGATTGAGTGGCCCACTCAGCATAGGCTTCCCAATCTGATTGTTTGATGGATTCCCAAGTTGCTTCTACCACGAAGGTCTCCATGTCCTCTTGGCGTTGTGAGTATGGGATAGTGGTGGTGGCTTTGGCCGCTTCATTGGCCGCAGCCCTATGGGACTTCTTGGCCTTCTTCCGCTATTAAGGGGAGATAGGCTTTACCAGTAGGTAGCAGCCTTGTGCTCCCCATGGGAAGGCCTCCTTGGTGCTTGCGGTTGGTTTGTAGTGCGCCTCTCTGCTGGCCATGGCCGCCGAGGGGTGCTCTTGGAATGTGACGCCCTCCTTGATGGGGCATGCATGTGCCTTATAGCTGAACGTGTCACAGTGGGTGCAAATGGGAGGCGCGCTGTCCACGGTCACCCAGAATGGGTGGGTGGTATGCCCTGCAATATCAATAAAGGTGGAGTGTGGGATCTGGGTTAGGTCCTTTGTGATCTCCTCAGTTGGGGTCAGAACTGCGATGGCTTTGCCAGTGCACAGGTGTGGCATCAGCGTGAAGCGTTGCATTTTGAAATATTGTATTTTGCCATATATGGCAAGACCATCTTTCAGGTGTTGTTCCAAATTGTCACATTTTACCATAGTAGGCAAATAGTCAAACATGAGGAAAATTTGGTTTGATTTTGTCCATCTGGTGCATTTAGTTTTGAAGACCCGTTGCCCTTTGGGGAGGTCAACCACTATGCGCACCACTGTAGCCTCGTCTGCTGCCATTTTGCTTTTGAAACCTAGGTCCAGCCAACCGTGTGACATGGAGTGAGGTGCAATGTACACCGCGTTTGGGAAAATTGTGTGCACATCTTCACAAAATTTTTCCCATAAGGCCATTTTTTGGATGTCCAGAAACATGCAGACTCCAAATTCCACCGACAAAGGTGGCTGGGAGTGTGGCGTGTTGATGTACTGGTTGCATCGTACTTGCCATGCGAGTATCTCCAGGGAAATAGTGACCACCAGTTTCTTAGTATTTTTGTCAATTCCGCCAGATTCTCTGGGCATTTTCAAACGTTGGAAGCCACGGGCCTTCCACCTGATCCTCTTACCTTACTTGCCCAACTGCTCCCTGACATGGGCGCAGACTAATCTCCTCTGTGAGATTATCAAACTAGATTCAGTCTTGAATTGAATAGGTTGCAATAGTGATTGCAACGAGAAAGAAAAGTAATTTTATTGAAAGTAAAAGTCTATGAAATTGATCAACAATTTCCTAAGTGTAAAGCAACTGTTTAAGTTTTGTTCAATTTGGGACAGCTTATCAAAAAAAGGGATTGGGGCCCTAAAATTTGACCTAACCAGGCGAATTTTTTGGAGGGGGAAATAATTCTATTTCCAGCTGACATCTATTGAATCAGCGGCAGGCCAATTCGCTATCAGTTTATCCATAAACTCCTGATCCAAGGCTTTACTGCGTTTATGTCAGTTAGCATGATGGCATCTGGCCTGACATGCAAAGGGAATCCCCAGGGCAATCCCAAATAGGGAAAGTCCCAATGGGTCAGAAATGGGTTTAGGATGGCCAACTCACTCATGCCCAATTGCTGAAGAACTTGTTCAGCCAAATGAGTTCCTTCAAGCACCAATCCCATATTTTTGAAATGGGGGTTTAGAACTTATAGCAACCATACCCAATGGTGATACCTGGTCATTGGGGGATTGTCCCCAACGATTTCATGGGGATTTTGGCATTGGCAACCATACTGCTCAAGGGCTCAATGCCATCAGCGATCTCAACCATGAATCCTTTACTTTTCCTCTTCTGACTATTATTTTCATGCCCATCAGGCTTTATTCCCGTTGATTTCAGACATTTTGGCTTAAATTCTGAGGATCTGGAACCATCATTTTCATAAAATGCCTCCAGATTATAAGGAAGATGATTACCAATAATTTCAGCATAGATACTTAAATTCAGAAAACTAATTTAATGGTGACAAGTGTGGGAACTGGGGGAGGAACCTTCAGAGGAAGAGCTTTTACCCATTGCTCGTCTACCACATGGGTAAGGTCACCGTGGGTGACAAGGGGTACAACCTCCCTCTTTGGACCCTTTTTATTTGTAATTTGTAAAATCGCTCAGTCCATGCAAAGGGGACGTTACCCTGGACTTACAGATGGTGCTGGTTGATCCTGACGCAAATCTCTTGTTTGTCCTATATTTGGATGTTCACTTATTGTGAATTGTTGGAAGCCTAGTAAAGACAATTCCATTGCATCATGGGTTGGTGATCTTCATATTGTCAGTCCTTCCAATAAGCAGGTCTAATCTGTCACAAATGAAAAAGAGCTAGTTTTTAACACTGGAGAAAGTCAAAGCTTCCTTGATATAAGGATTAGGGTGTTCATACAATTTTAAAAGTGGGCAAAAGGAATGTTGATTTGACTCAGAAGTCCACAACTACTTAAGAATCATATTTTATACTAAAGTAATGGAAGAATAGAGAGGTATTTAATCCTTGGCATCCAATGCATTGGGCGGCAACTTTGTTTTGGGCCCCTATGTATAACAATTATATGACAGATAGAGGTGGTTTACTTAATATTGCAGGTATGCTTTTTTGGGCCCCTTCAGTTTTAATTGGGAGTATGAATACTAGTAATATCTAATATCTTGGGAGAAAAATGTATTGTCTTTTTATGGCTGATTATACGATTTAATTTTTGCAAAAGTTGGACTTCAATGAGGAAATAATAACTAGTATTCCTAATGTGATATCAGGGTCAGTAATCTAGAGCTTCAAAAATCTTAAGGGTAAGGCAGTGTATTCTTTAGTCACTTTAGTGAATTGAGCTCCCATTGTTTCATATCTAACCTTGTGGATTTAATCAAGAGGCATTTTGTTTCTTTTTTTAAGTTGGAAGGATGCATTTTAACTGAGGATCCAGCATCATTTATAGTTAAAGCTTTATCTTTATGGTAAGCTACTTCCACCCATATAACTGAGTATTTAAACTAGGAATCAACAGCTAGAAGACAGTTAGTAATACGTAAAGCAAGGTTAATGTAGGATTTTGTTTAGGCCAGGGTTAAAAACCTATTTTTAATTTTTTTGTTAGTTATGCTGGCTCTTAATAGCAAAGCTGACTGTAATTTCTCATTTTAAATTGGCCAATATAAGAATAAGAAATTAAGGTCTTTAATGCCTTATGTAGAGAGGGTACGTTGACCTCAGCTGGGATGGATAATATGAAGTAACTGAAAGTAATAGGCATATAACTGTAAATTTGAGGCATTCAAGCTCTGTCAATATAGGGAGCCTATTGCTATAAGCTGACTGATTTTTTGCTGCGTTGTTCCAGAGGGGTTTGCAGCAGTTGTCCACATTAAAGTTGGGAAGCTTGCAATATCTACAGTACAGGTCAGGAACAGGACATTTTTAAGGTGCACCAATGATACTTGTGGCCAAGGCTTGTGGTTAGGATGAGGAGGCCCCCAAGTTTAAAAAAAATTGAAGGAATTTTTCATAAGGGCTATATTATGCAAAAGGAATATTAGGTTGAGCTTCACCGCCTTGGGGTAGAGATGGATGTTTTGTATGGTTTTAGATGCCAATAAGGCAACTGTAGATAGCATCACATAATGTAAGTTGATTTCCTACAATTAAGGTATGGGAAAAAAGGTAAAATCTGATGGCAAATCATTGATAATTTCCAAAGTTTTAAGCTGATATCGCATAAACGTCTTTTTTAGGTTGGTGAAAGTTAAAATTATTCTAAATTCCAGGAACATAGCAGCCTTTTCACTGTTCCAAGTGTGAAAAATCAATTAAATGGGGTACCACTATATCCTTTGCTACTCATATAAGGCAATTGGTTATGTGCTTACACCGTTGGTAGTCAGTAGCTTCCCTTATTGCACTTTCTTAGCAGTGCATAAGAGGCAAAGATACTTCATTCCCCCAGGGCATACTTGTCCTTGAAGGAGGGCTTAAATGAGTTACTCAGAGGGGTTAGTGGACTGATGACATAAACAGACACTGGAATGTTCATCTTCAGCTAATAAGGAAGCAGTATCCAGGGATATCCTTGAGTATGGAGGACATTCACCTGACTACACAATTTGTTTGCATCATCAATTACAAAATCAACTCATTCATAGGCGGCACAAAGGGACGTTTTTGGTGGTGAAGAGCTGGGCCAACTGTGATGTCTTTCAATTTTTAGAAGATAGTTGTGTCCTAAAGCTCAAGTTGTTGCTTTTCTGTGACGAGCATTTGTTGTTTAACCCCCTTACTGAGAAGGGTAGGTCAGCCAAGAGTTTTGTCAACTGTGTTGATCGCCAAGAAAAATTCAGCATATAGAGGCACCCCATCCTGAGTGAGTTTCACTCCTTGAGCTACGCCTCCTAGTTGGACATTAAGACGTTTTATCTGCTGTATAAATGAGTTAAGCCTGTTACAGAGATCTCAAACAGTAATTATCTTGGGAAGCCTAGGAGGCCCAAGAGTCACAGGGGTCCTGAGGCCCAGGTTGGCCTTGCATTCCATTCTGACCAGGTGTTCCAAGTTCTCCAGGTGGTCTGGGGCCAGTTAATCCAGGGCTTACAGGAGGACCAACCTCACCTGGCAGTCCTGGAAGTCCATAGAAACAAGCGCTGTTCTTGGTATCTTTGTATTGAAATTTGTCTCCTTAAGGTAACAGAAGAAATTGTCCATGAAGGCTCTCAAGTTATCAATCTGGGTTTATAATCCTGTGGTACTAACCCCAATCTGGTTGTGTACAACTATTTTAAATCTCTGGAACTATTGGATAGTTAAAAATGGAGAAATATCAATATTCATTTGTCAAGAAGTGTTAAAAATGCCTGACTCATTTTTGAGCTACCAATTATCAAAATGGTGCTTCAGTTCTCACTACCAAATAAGGCAGTAGAGTGGTAAAATTGGAAAAGCTGCATGCGCAAGGTTTCCAATAGCTGTAGATACTGGAAGTAGTTATTGGCATGGAATCCTGCTGTTTGTAACAAATGATAGCGGTGAGATGAATAAATTGGCGCAAGTGTTGAAGTTTTGGACTACTACAAATGATCCGGTTTTTAATTAGATAAATCAGAGTTTCAAGTGCCTATTGTATGGAGACAATAGACCAAACGGTGACAGTAATTAAGATATAAACTCCTTCTGAAAAACTCTTCAAGGCTGCTCTCTCCAGTAGTTTACTTGTACAACGGCTCACTGCCCTGATATTACTGTTCCCAAGTAATTCATTGACTTAATACAACAAAAAAGTATTAAAGACAAAAGACTTGTTTTATTAACTATCAACTTGTTATGCTAAAGATCGTATTTTATATGTAAAAAATCAAGGAGAATTTATAGGGTTTAATTTTAACACACTTAACCCATGATATCTCACCTCACATTGCCACTTAGTCAGTGGATCACAATGATGAATTTAGAGGGTCTATAAATTATGAGTTCTGCGGTAACTCAGCTCAGCCTCATGGTCAGTATTTTACTGATAATTATTTCAAGACAGTGTTTTCTCTTCAAGACAGTGTTTTCTCTGACGCATCTGAAAATAGATAAACTGTTGCTCCTCTTGAGCACTGGTAGCACATATTAAGGCGATTCATACCATTAATTAGTGATTAATTTAATCAAAAACTCAAACAACATTTAAAACTAATTTCTGCATAAACTAACAAAGCCCATGAGCCCAGTTCATTAAGTCAACTACTATTAAGTCTGACTTAATGAACAAAGCCCTTGAGCTTATGTCATCTAGTCAAATATTTTTAAGTGGAATTTCTAGGCTGGAAATACTAAGCTTTGAATATGATTAGGATATCTCTGGTCCATAATCACTGATAATTTTGATATGATACATAATAAATTAGCATCAGCTATTATTATTTCCACTATCAAAATACCTGATGATTTAGGGTCAGTCAACCATTCAACAGCAAGTAGCAATCCAAACGACCTACCCCAACCTGGCCACCATCAGACATTTAACTAACATTTAAGCCCATCATAGAGGTCAATACTGAGAGTTCTTGTATTCTATTTGCTTGTCCCCTCTGGAACAAAGGACTCAGTGAGGAGAGTTGGGGAGCTTCTGTGAAGCCTGAGATTTGTAGTTGGTACTGCTCCACATAAGGGGTGGGAAGGTCCACCTTCATAGACATGGGTAATAAAAAGTTATTAATTGACAGAAGCTCTCCTGCATAAGCATTAACACCCACTCACTGAGGCAGGCAGGTTCACGGTAGGACAAGGTATCTGACACTGATTCATTATTGATCATTACATTTGATAAGCTATTTGGGGACTCTGGGTGACCTGCAGGGAGCAACGGATTTAAAGGACAAAAGGATAAAACTCAATAATAATAGAGAGTTCAGAACAAATAAAGCCACCAGTGCTAGAATTTTTATGGCCTCTTCTTTTAGCCAACAATCAAGCTATAAGCTTTTTAATTGGTGAAATTTTTTAAAAGTTTGCTTTATCAGTAGTAATCAATATAGTGTGGAAAGGAAAATTCTGTTTATTTGCCAAAATTTATAAATAATGGAATTAGGCATAAAGCATATAGGAAACTTTATGGGCACTTTCAAGCCAAGATCTATACCTATTTTCTATTCAGGTTTTCTGTGGCATCTTGTTACATATTTATAATAGCAACATTTAATCTTCTGGATCAAGTTTGAACTCTGACATTGAGAGTGTTTAATTCTTTAGGTTGAGGATGATACCTGATGGGGTATTATTTAATTTTTTTATTAGGGATGATCCCCATCAGGGATTACATTCAATATTTTGGAATGGGTTTGATTCCCACTGTCAGAGATGATCAAACTTAAGCTCATGTTGGAATCACAACAACGGTAGACAGTTCATGCTCAACATTAATAATCAAATCTTCTATCATCTGGAAATTGGCTGAGCTTATAAAATATTAAACTTTAATCAGGAGGTTTAGCTTCAGTAGACCTGATTCAAATGATAAAGTGGCAAAGAAAAACATATCTTAGTTGCTTGGCCTGATTGGTGTGTCAAAAGAAGCATATAATCTTGAAAACAACTTTGATTTAGTTTATAAAGGAAAACACTGGTGGTACTATCAAAGGCTGAGAAACTAAATCTGATTTTATTAGGGTAAAAGTTCAATTGTTATAAGTGATGGTACCATTTACTGCCTTCTCAAGCTGGATAAGTTGTTTTGACAACTCATCATTGATTTTACCTTAAGAGGGTCGATTGAATGGAATTTGGTTCTAGAATTAACTATTTGCTAAACATTTAAGTTTTTAAAAAAATGGCTTATAATCAGATGAGTATTTTGTTTAGAAATTTTTTAAATTAGGTGGTTTATCTTTAAACTTGATTTTCTGGAAAAATTTATATGTTAAACACTTGGATTCTTGAATCAAACTGATTTTATTATTTTAAACCAAATCTGTGTCCAATATTATTTTCCAAATTTACAATTTTTTTATTTAAAGTGGCTTGGCCATTCGTTTGTGTAGTATTGATCAAATTAAGCAGCTTGGTTGTTTTTCTTTTTGATTATCACACTTATTGGTCAAGTACTTAAACATTGGACTAAAGAATTATAAAAACTTTTGTATTTGTTATCAGCTTATTTTCATGTGATGGTTCTTATTGATTAGGTTGTGCTTTTTGACCGCTAAATCATACTAAGTTTTGACATGGCTGATTCTTTTTGAATAATTTGGTTTAGTTTGTTTGGGGGATTTTTGTTGTTTGATTTGGGTTTGTCATTAAGTAGCAGCTAGTCAAAACCATCTTTAGCCAAAAAATGGGTTGTTGGTGTTGACACACTAAAACCCGTGATAATACCTAAAATGTTTTTATAAAGTTTTTCTAATAAATGATTAGAATAAGATAATATGGTAAAAGAATGAAGTTTGGTCATGACAGCCCTCATATTAGTTAATTTAAGCACATTGTCATAATTTTGGTAAGATTTGGCAAGAAAATGAATTTTTACCAAAGCATTTGCTTTGTTGGTCTGAGGCTATCTTTAAATAGCAGTGGAACTCAATAGTAACGAAATAAAAAATCAGGGGCATTTAGTATACTTGATCCAATCTTTTGTTATTGGAGCAGCAGTAAGCCTTGTTACAGGAAAGCAAAAAGTCACAGAGGCATCTTTATAGCTGTACCAGTTTCCTCATTGAAGCAGCAATAAGCCTCATGGAGGAAAACAAAAAGATCGTGGAGAAATATGTTTTTACTGTTCCACAGGATTTGGCCCTTCTGCACAATTTGTTTTAGTAAAGCCTAATTCTGGTGAGCTTGCATAATCATCTTCAATTTTCAAAATTGGCTTTATATGCTGCTTGTTACATCGCAGCTTGATTTTTACAATATGGTGCGCTCATTTTCTAGCTATTATGCGCAATTTTCTCTACTGTGGCATAATTTCATTAAGTCTATGTTTTCATCATGTTTTTTCTTCATAATTTGCCTCCTAGTGCAGTCACCTCATTATCTTTAAAAGAATAGTGATTTCAGGCTCATTATTGCTTCATGACTTGTAATTTCCGTCTGATTTTCTGTTAAAAAACAAGTTTTACCATTTATTCCAGATTATATCTAAACAGGTGGGTAATGCTGCCAGCGTTATTTTGTAAGCTGCCCATCTTCTTTATAATAAATAAATTAAGTTCATCCAATTTTAATGGTCATGGTTAGCTCTTCTTCATCATCATCTTCACTATCTTCTACTATACAACAGGTAGCTTAATTATCATAATAAAATTAATTTAGTTGTTTTTAATGAATTTTAATGTAAGTCCTGGGGAGCACTCCATGCGCCCCAACTATGAGGATTTCTGATCCACACAAAAAAGGGGTATATAAGGAGAGTGTCTCTCTTGTGTCTTAGGGAGATTTAGCCATGTGGTGGAAGAGAGGTGGGCGACAGTATACCCACTTAAGGTTGCCCCCTTTCCTCCCTACCTTACCACCAAAGAGTTGATGCTGCAAATTGGGGGGGGTGTTTGGAGATGGCAGCAGTAAGAAACCACCATCAGTGGGAGAATGGTGGTCAATTTTCTCCCTCAATAATCACAGGTCCCAATGAGGGGGCCGCCAATGTTATTAAATTGATACCCAGCGTAATTGAGTCATCCATGGTATGCATATGGTTGAAAATTCATTGAATTGTTTCCCTTTCACCAGAAAATTGGGCCCAATCTTAGCAGGTTTAGGCCCATTAAATTCTTTTATTACCCAATGGGACCTCCCATATGTGACCTGGCCATGGGTGCATCAAGTCACCCTTCATATGAAGTGATGCTGATTCATAAAGTGAATCACGCTGGGAGAGAAATTTGGTTGCTAAATTTGAGCAATAGTTGGCAGGTCAGAATAAGATTAATAAAGTGTCAGGAAAATTTTGGATGTTAATCTACCAGAAGCAAATAGGATCATGTTACCCTTGGTTGCTAGTATGTTTGATGGTAACGGTTATCATTAGTCACTGTCCTTCAATTGTTTACTCCATGTAAGTTATCAGGTCATGTGGACAGCTATGCCTATGGCTTTCTGGTTTGCGTTCTGGGTGTTTCCTCATCATGATTGGAAGGCTAGTCTCAACTTTAACAGCTATCTCTGTGACATAATTTGCTGACCGCTAGTTTCCACCATATGTACCATTCTGCTAGAAGTAGGTGATGCGACGGTATCATTATACCACATAAAATTACAATTAGTGCTTAGTTTAGTTATTTTTGTATGGTCAGTTGATGCATTCATCAGATGTTTCCGCACAGTGGTGGTGAAGATCCTGACTCAATATCTCCTCCCGCAGGATTCAGTTCCCACTTCATTTCATCCCCAGGTGGGGTGGATTCGTCCATATCTTTCATTAAAATCAGAAACCAGGTTTTGGATGCCCTGGAAAAGTTTCTGGTGTGGTTTTTAGTCAAATGGCGGCTTCCTCCTCCCTTATGGATTCCTGGTGGATGGAGTTTTTTTGGATGCAGTGAAGGGGGATAAGCATCATTGGGTGTTTGAATTTTTCACTCAGCCAACCAAGCAAAATTTCCTACTCCATTGATTACATTAGTTTTATAAGTAGTTCAGGCGCTGATGTTGAGATCAGCTCACCTGCTATAATTCTTCACATTAGGTGCAGAGGCTTCTGATCTAACCTTATTCATAAAAACTTTCCAGGGTCAAACTCTTAAGCTCAGGATTTATTGGAAGCTTTGATTGCAGTATTCCATGCAACCTTAGATCCAGTTTCCACCAACGATTCTGCCTGGAACACTCAATAAGGGGTTCTTTAATACAGGTGGTTGTGGTGGCTATCCTATCAGCATCATGCTTACGCATGCATCAGGTGGGGTAGTAGGTGCAGTGAACAGATTACCAACTAAAGTGTCTCTGAGTGGAACGTTGAAAGAAAAATTGGCGTGCCCTTTGTCTCTCACTCAGCGTTATTGTTATGAACAGGCTTCTGTGGTGTGTGCCTTAGTTCCATAGGATGCTCCAGTCTCTCCCCATCCCATTGCTTCCTTTTCCCTTGCCTTGGCGCCGGTTGATGAGGCGATTCCTGTGAAGGACCTGGTGCCTCTTAATACACTGGTGCCCATGTTTTCAGAGTCCCAATGCAAAAAATTTGAGAAGGTCCTTTCCATGGAAGGTTCTAATTCTCCTCCTGATTCCAGTTCCCTGGAAAACTCAGCGTTATTGCTATCCAGCTGGTGGTGTCCCATGACTGGCCAATAAATAGGATTTTGTCTATTTTTTGTTGTCTCTGGTTCATTCACTTGGGTACGCACAGGGTGTCAAGTGAGGCACTTGTGGAGATGGGAGCAATTAGGAACTTTATGAGTTAAAACTGGCACAAGGTCTAGCTTTGACCAGGAAGTGGGTGTGCTAGTGTTGGGATTGTCTTCCAATCCAATGGCTTTGTACATGATCCAACGCCCAGTACCTTTTTGGTGCATCAGTTCTATTTTTGTGATCAGCTCACTGCAGTGCTAGATCTGCTCTTTCCGGTTATCTTGTGGGGTGAGGTCATGGCGTCAGCAGCAGGTTAACATCAAACTAGGCTTGAATGTACTATATCTTGCAAATACTTTGTTGTGAATTAAGTTTCCTCTTATCAATATGTTCACAACAGAATGAGGGGCAGGTTCCATCAAATGGCTTCTTTCCCCTGCAGGCCTTCCGTCAAATTTCCCTAGCATAGGTACCATATCAAGATATATTTGATATAGAAAAACTAACTGCCTTATTCCACATTCTGAGTATGAACTGGATTTTCATTTGATGGTTGTGGTAATCAGAATCTATTGTACATTGTATCCCTATATGGTGCAGGAGGACAAGGCATTGGAGGTTTGGTTAGATAATATTCTCAAGAAGGGATGGATATTCAAGCAAACCTCTCCCTTTGCTTCCCCCATAGTTTTCACTCAGAAGTTTGATGGAACGTTACGCCCCTGCATAGTTTATGGACATCTGAATGATATCACCATTCATGAAATTTATTCCCTCCCCCTCAAACAGACAGCTAGACAGGCTATTGAAAAATCCCAGGTGTTTTTGAAGCTTAATCTTGTGAACTCGTTTAACCAAATCTGGGTGGTGGAAGGCCATGAGTGGCTTATAGCGTTTTGACTAAAAGTGAATCTTCTAGTTCCAAATGATGCACTTTGGCTTAAATTGCGCTCCAGTAACGTTCCATTATATGATTAATAATTTCTTGGTGACCTCCACTTCACCCGTGTGGTGGCGTACATTGATGATATCTCATGCATTCCCTTACCCCTGAGCAGCGTGAGAAAGTCCTGGAGGCAGTGCTGCCCACATTGCACAAGATGGAACTCTACGTAAAGCCCTCCAAGTACAAGTTTTTCATGGAGGACGTGACCTTTATGGGTAACTTGGTCCTGAAGGATGGTTACGCCATTCCTTTAGCAAGCTCTAGGCAATTCTTGAGTGGTATAAACACTATGACTCAGAAGCAGTTGCAGAGCTTCTTAGGCACAATCATAGTTTAAAGAAAATTTCCCCCACTCTCTTACTGTTGGCCGCGCTTCTAAATCCCTTGATAGTAAAGAATGTTTTGTTGTGATGAACGGATAATTGCAAATGGTCGTTTGATGCCATCAAAGAGGTATTTTTGGCGCCTACTGTTCTCAAACATGCTGACCCACAAAGCCTATTATAATAATATGCAACGCCTCATCAGCCACCTTAGAGGTGTTACTATTGCAAGCTCATGATGTTTTGGAACATCCAGTTGCTTACTTTTCATGTAAATTCATCTTTTCTGAACAATACTAGCCATATATGATAAGGAGTTGGCTGCCATAGCGTGGTCTCTTACTCACTGGTAGTATCTTCTTAAGGGTGTGCGACATGAAGTGACCGTGCAGTTAGATCATCAGGCCCTTATGTATTTCCAGAAACTTACAAGCTGGCGCATTACCAGGCCTGAACGTATTTCTACTTCTGTATTTTTTACTATAAATACAAATTTGTGAAAAGGTCTTTTTATGTCTTCTCCAATTTGGTAAGTCAATACCTTGCGTTGAGTCCAGTGGAGGCATATGAGCAGGAGCTAACCAAAGTAATTCCGTCAACCCAGCCATAGCTTTTGCTCCTCTTAAAATTTTGGTGGCAGATGGTCTCCAGATGTGCCTCTTGTTTCTCAGGTATTGGTTGTCCAGAATGGACTTCTTGGAGGGGATGGAGATGTTGGACCAACTGGTACTTCTGATGCATAAGCGGACCCATCATTGTTATTGGTAAATTGGGACAATTTGGTTCAGATCAAGTATGTGGGTTCCACCTCTACTCCATGACAGAGTCATTCATGCTTACTATGACCTTCAGTGGCTGGCCACCTGGAAATACTAAATGTCTTATCTGGTAAAATGAAATTAAACTGGCTGGGTATCTCTAAGGATATTCCAGTGTGGATTACTAATCGTGTGGTGTGCATGTGGGTGAAATCATATAGATCAGGTAAAAATGTTTTTCATCCCCTGCAGCAGGTGGAGGGTCCATGGACCTCAGTGTCAGTTAATTTATAATTTGAGATTCTCAGCTAATGGATTTACTGAAATTATAATTATTGTGGACCAAATTACTAAGTTTTCATATTTTATCTCTTGTTAATCATCCAACACCTCCAAGGAGACAGCCCAGCTCTTTGTGCACCATGTGTTCTCAATGTATAGCTTGCCTCAGGAGATTGTGAGCAACTGAGGGCTGCAGCTTATGGCGCATTTTTGACTGAAAACCTGGATATCTTGAAGATCAAGCCATGTCACTCAACTGCATACCATTCCTAGTCAGACGGTCAAACAGAGTGGAGTAGTCAGATTCAGAACAGTATCATCACTGTTACGCCTCTTCCATGCAGGGCACCTGAGCAGATGATCTTCCATTGGCCCAATTTGCGCATAATAATATTACACATATACTGGTTTCTAACCATATGAGGCCATGCTGGGGTATAATCCTTTAATTTCTATTGGACCATGCTTTTTCCTGGAAGTTCTGTCAGTGGCAGACCATGAACAGCACATTTGGAGCACCAAATGCCTGGTTTGAAGCACCCAAATAAGATCATAGGCGATTACAATTGCTTTGCAGAACAGAAACGCCTCCCTGCCATTGAAATCACAGTGGTGACCTCCATCATGTTGGCTATGTTACACCTGCTTATGAAGGTGCCCTCCCAGGAGTTTGCAAGCAAGAACTCTAGGCCCCATGTGGTGGAGGCAGATTTGGGCAATGATGCGTTTAGGTTGACTCCTCCAGTCCACTAGAAACAGCACCTAATTTCCATGTTTCTCATTGGTACTCATTTAAGGAGACATAACCAGTGGTGCTGGAGCCAATCTTGGTCAAGGATATGGAGGAGGCTGAGGTCGAGGCAATCTTGGCCTCACAGATATCCTAACATTTTCTGTTCAGTATATCATAGCCTGTAAGGGGCTTCCATCATATGAGAATAGTAAGTATTGACCATATGTAAGTCCTGGGGAATGTCCCCTGGGCATTGATCAGGCCATTTTCCTATTCCCAAGTAAGAAGGTACCAAAGAGGATGGCTGTACCCCTCGTTACTCAGGGCGATCTCACCCACGTGGTAAACGAGTGCTGGGTAACAGCTCTTACGCTTTTGATCCCTCCCTTGGTACCCACACTCACCTCAGAAGAACTGTTATGGGGAATTAGTGAAATCAGCCAAGATCGCTGAAATGAAATCAATTGGAACAAAATTGAGTGGTAATCAGCCTGATGTCTGGATTCCAAATGGTCAAAAAGGGATAATACTGATCTATTGGCTGAAATTACTGACAGTTTCAATTCAGCTAACACAACAATTAAAAAATTCACCTCACTCCCAACACATTCAGGGTTCATCCCCAATGGGCAGGTAACAGCATCAGGCACCATTGACGATGGTTCAAAGCTCCCTTCTGGAAAATTGGGCATTGTGGCCGATGCAATGCTTTTGACTGAATGAACAGCCCAGCAACTGGCATGGGCAGGTTGGGCGTCCCAAACCCATTCCCAACCAAATGGGCCTGACCCTATGTGGGGTGGCTTTGGGGGATTCCCGCTGCTCATTGGGCCAAATGCCATCACACCAACCATCAGAAATGTAGCTGAGCCTCAGTTTGGACATTCAAGGTCAAAATGACAGTGACTCAGCCTGCTGCCAAATTCTTTGATGTCAGTTCCAGGTGAACTTATCTGACCCATTCCTGAATAATTCGCCAGTTAGGTTGAAATTGAGGGCTAAATCCTGGCTTGTCCTCGCACCAATTGACCACTATTTAATCAGTTGCATTGCACTGATAAAATTGTTGGTCAATTTTCTTCCTTTTACTTTGCAATAAAATTTTGCCTCAAAACCAATCAATTTTTAATTAATTAATTTCCTTCTAGCCGCATCCCTGATGACTTTTCACTGGTGGTCCATCAGTCCGTACACCAGATGGGCTCTACCAGTACTTATGGTCACTATGGCCCCCACCATTGTATATTGGATTCAGCGAGCTAGATACTTCTGGCAATATACCCAGTTGTTATGAACTTTTGACAACAGTATACTGGGATCTTGTGGCCTTATGTCCACCATCTTTAAGCAAGGATCTGCCCCCTTGTCTCCCCAGTCAAACCAGCCCTGTATACCGGTGAACTCTTTGAAACTATTCCTGTGGCTCCGCCCCCTGCAGTAAGACCTCCAGGGTCTGGGGCAGGCTCATTTTGGTTTTTCTTAGGAGTCTATTCACTGTTATCCTACATCAATGATTCATCTTTTCCCAATGTTCAGCTCCATATGACGTCATTCAGTTGGCAATGCCTCTGGCATTCTGGCTTACTTCTGGGTGCTTACACATCCTGACTGGCATGTTGGTCTTAACTTCTTCTGCCATTTCCATGACATAATTGACCAACCATTGTTTCCAGCCACTTCTGACCTGCTCTTCAAGTTGGGCGCTTCAGTGGTTATCCTTTACCAAAGGAATGTGCAATCAGTAGCCTGCTTTTTGTTGGTTGTTTGGTCACTTACCAATTTTGGTAATAGTATTAGCTCTACCTTGGAGAATCTTCTTCAGACCGTCTAAGCTGAGCGGATTTCTGCTCCTCCCCCTCCCACTAGCCCAGAAGGAAGCTCAAGTGTTCCTTCCCAGGAGATAGTCAATCAAGTTCTCAACGCCCTCGCTGAGGTGCAAATGCGTTCAGCAATTGCGCTTAATAACGCCTCCACGGTATCTCATGCTCAATAAGGGCTCGTGTTATTGGACACTGTGGAAGGGGACGCCCGCCGCTGGGTTAGAGGCCTTCTGCGCTCTTCCTCACAAGCAGGAGACCCCACTCCACTGATGGCTGTCATGTCAGCTGCCTTGAAACCCCTGTGTCATGCTTGGACCACCTATTCAGATTGCTCTATTCCAAGGGCGAAGCCCCTAGCTTGGCTTCTTTGATTTCTACCTTCCATGAACTGGATCCTGCACTGAAATTATCTGTTGATATGCTTTAGGCAGTCTTTAGATCAGGCTTGGATTTAGTTTCTGCTCATCATGAGGTCTGGTCCACCATTCAAGGAACAGTGCATCAGATATGTGCCACCGCGACTACTATAATGCCTTACCCCACCATGCTTCCCATTATCAGAAGGTAAATTTTATAATAGGATTACCCAACAAAGATGCAGATGAAGTATCTACCTTCAAACCAGCAGTAGACCCAGTTGCCAATCCTGTTGCAACTCCTGTGTCCAAGTTGGCTGACACTGAGTCACCTATAAATGAATCTTTAAAAAGCCCAGATGAAGGAAGCTGGCTCTCCCGCCCTCATACTTCCATTTTTTGCTCCAGTGAAAGCCCCCAACATTTCCCCTGATTTGCCAGTTATTTCTTCAATCATAACAGAATTGGTTAAACTTCCAATTAACAAAACTTCACTTATTTCTTATTGCCTTTGAAGATTGGTGTTGGCTTGCATCATGTCTCCTTTGAGGCCCTGGTGGATACTGGAGCTGCGGGGAATTTCATGAGTGTCAAGTTGGCCCAACAAAAATTAGAACTGGAAATGGATGCAGGTCCCTCGGTGATGGTGACTTTGTCTGCCTCCCAGACCTTATATATCATCCGTTGGCCAGTACCTTTTTCAATCCACCAGTTTAGCTTCTGTGATCGTTTTTCTGTTATGCCAAACTTGGTGTTTCCAGTGATCTTAGGTGTGGGATGGTGGCGCCAACAACATGTCAAGATTCACTTAGAGTCTGATATGTTGTCATTTACCAATGATCAACTGGAGGGGGATTCCCTCTGATTGACACTCTTAAGAAAACACAAGGCCGCAGTTCTATTACTTCCCTCGTCACTCCTGCGGTCATACCAGCCAATTTTCATGAGGGCTAATGCACTATTAAAGTATCTTCAACTTGGAAAAGGCGGATCATCTGCCTCCTCACACCAGGTTCATTTGTGGATTTTGAATGACCGTGGAGTTGATGAATATCAACTGTCCATTGTATCCCCATACAGCGGAGGAAGAGATTGCAGCCAACACTTGGTTGGACAATATGCTGAGAGAAGGGTGGTTGTTCAAGACCTCGCCAGTCGCATCCCCAATCACTTCGCCAAAAACTGGATGGTTCCCTCCATCCCTGCGTGGATTATGGCCATTTAAGTAAAGTAACGGTTTTTGATCCCTACCCCCTGCCTCTGGAGCAGATGATCAGCCAGGAAATTGCCAAATCCCATGTGTTCTCTAAGCTGGATCTAGTGAATGATTTTACCAAATATGGATAATAAAAGGGCAAAAATGTTTAACAGTGATCTGGATGAAACACGGCATTTTCCAAATCCGCATGATGCCCTTTGGTCTGAAGAATGCTCCCACTACGTTTCAATGTATGATCAACAATGTACTCGGTGACCTCTGGTTTACCTGCGAAGTTGCATATATCAATGACACCCTGGCTCACTCCCCAGCTCCCAAACAACACGCTATTGACTTGGAAGCAGTTGTGGCCGCCTTGCATAAGGCAGGCTTGTTCGTCAAGCCTTCCAAGTGTAAGTTCTATAAGGAGAAGGTTACTTTTTCTCAGGAACCTCATCCTTAAAAATGGTTATGAAATCCCTATCAATAAGTTGGACGCTATCTGAGAATGTCCAACACTGACTACCCAGAAACAAATATGGAGTTTTATTGGGAACCATCATTTTCTTAATAAAAATTTTCCCCAGCACTTTACAAGCTTGCTTCCTCGCTCCACCCCCTTACAAGGAAAAATATACCGTTTTGCTGGGCGCTAAATGCCAACAGGCGTTTGAATCAATTAAAGAGGTATTCATGTCCCCTCCCATTTTGAAACATGACAATCCCATCAAGCCATATATCGTTGCATGTGATGCCTCATTGGTAGCAGTGGGGACGGTGTTGCTCCAGGAGCACAATGGCTTGGAACACACGGTCACCTATTTTTCCCAGAAGTTCACCTCTATGGAGCAGCCTTGGGCCATTTATAACAAGGAGTTGGCTGACGTTGAATGGACATTAAAACATTGGAGGTATCTGTTACAGGGTACTCAACATGAGTTAACGGTCTGTATGGATCACCAGGCTCTTTTTTACTTTTGTAAACCCCAAAAATTGGACTTCAGCAAGCCTGAACCTATCAGGATCTGTTCATCTTTAACTTCAAATATGAATTCATAAAATGTGCGCTCAACGTAATTCCCAATTTCCTCAGCTGCAGCCCTGCCCACTGTTCCTCAGACCCAGAGGAAGTGGATCTCGTTACCATGATTCCTGATGCCCAAATCCTGTCAATTGTCCCCCCTGTCATTTCATCCGTCAATCTAGCTCCCAACGCCCTGCTAGTTGCTCAGGTATTATCCAGTCAAATGGCCTGCCCTGAGGGTGTGGAGTTGGTTGAGCAGTTGGCTCACCAGAACCATAAACACTTCCTATTGTCTTATAGGAGGGGCTCATTTATTTTCAGTCTTGCATCTGGGTTCCCCTCCTTCTGAACTAAGGTTTTTCCACACACATCAAAATCCCCCCACGGTTGGTCATCCTGGCAACAAGAAATGCATTGACTTGATCAAGAGAACCTATAATTGGGCGGACTTGACATAAAAAGTTCCATCCTTGATCGCCAATTGCATTACTTGTGCCAGGGCTAAGTTGGACCACTCCGGTAGAAATGGTCTCTTACACCCCTTACAACAGGTGGAGGGTCCATGGACATTGGTGTCCATGGACTTTATTTTCAAACTCCCTGTTCTAACGGGTTCACAGCGGTGATGGTGGTGCATCACTTCACAAAATTTCCTTTTTTACCTTGTACTTCCATGATTACGTTGGAGGAAACTGCCCATCTTTTCATACTCCATGTGTTTTCAATGTTTGGTCTCCCCAGGAGATCATCAGTGGCCGTGATTCACAGTTCATTGCGCAGTTTTGGAGTGAACTTCTATAAATCCTGAAAATATCCCCCTGTTGCTTCACTGCATATAACCTCAGTCCGATGGACAGACTGAGCATGTCAATAAAGTCCTTGAACAGTACCTGCGTTGCTATGCTGCAGCCATATAAGACACCTGGGCTGATGACCTTCCCCTCACTCAATTCACTTACAATAACGGGACCCACGTGTCCACGGGGTTTCCCCCTACAAAGCAAAATTGGGTTATAATCCTTCATTTTTGGTCAGATCAGGTTTGTGGCCCAAGGTTCAAGCTGCCGTGGACCACGCTGCCCATATCAAATTGACTCAATCTTTAATGCAGGAGCACCTCGCCAAAGCCATTGATGACTAAAAGCAGTTCACGGATTGCAAGCAGCTCCAAGGTCACAATCTAACAGTGGGCTCCTATGTTATGCTTGATACCTGTCATTTAAGAATTCAAGCCCCTTCCAATAAGTTTTCTAGTAAACGCTCAGGCCCCCATTTGGTGGAGGCTGTCTTGGATAACAGTGCATTCTGGTTAAAGCTCCCTGCACATTGGAAGCAGCACCCCATCTTCCATGTTCTCCAGCTGTCACCCTTCAAGGGTATGGTCCCCATGGAACCTGAACCAATCATTGTCGAGAATAGTGAAGAGGCTGAGGTAGAGAATATCCTGGCATCCTGAAAATCACAATGGTCCATACAATACCTCATGTCTTGGAAAGGGTATCCAGCATACAAGATTAGTTGGGTCAAGGCGCACGATTGTTCAAACTGTATGGAACAAATCAAAGTGTTCCATGAATCCCACCCCAAAGCTTTCCTCCCCCCCAAAAAAAGTTGCAACGGTTATGGCAATCAAGTTACCCAAGGCGCATAAGAATGTGGCTCTCATGCAGTTTCCTGGCGGTGGTGCCCTTCCCTTGGAAAAAGAAAAAAGGGGTAATGTAAGTCCCAGGGAACGTCCCCTGGGCGTTGATTGGGCCATTTTCCCATTTCCAAGTAAGAAGGTACCAAAGAGGATGTCTGTACCCCTCGTTACTCAGGGCGATCTCACACACATGGTAGACAAGCGCTGGGTAACGGCTCTTCTGCTTCATATTCTTCCCCCAGTACCCACACTCACCTTGGCAAAACTGTTACAGGAAATTAGTGAAATATGCACTGAGATCACCAAAATGAAATTGATTGGATTAAGATTTAAGTGGTAATCAGCCCAATGTTTGGATTCCAAATGGTCAAAAAGGGATGAAGACTAATCTATTGGCCAGAATCACTAACAGTTTCAATTCAGCTAACACAACAATCAAAAAATCACCCCCTCCCAAAATCTTCAGGGATCATCCCCAATGGGCAGGTAGCAGCATCGGGCACCATTGACAAGGGTTCAAAGCTCCCTTCTGGAAAATCAGGCGTTGCAGCTGATGAAATTATTTTGACTGAACGAACAGCCCAGCAACTGGCATGGGCAGGTTGGGCATCTCAAACCCATTCCCAATCAAATGGGCCTGACCCTATGTGGGGTGGCTTTGGGGGATTCGCGCTGCTCATTGGGCCAAATGCCATCATACCAACCTTTGGAAACGTAGCCAAGCCTCAGTTTGGACATTTTAGGCCAAACTAACAGTGACTCAGCCTGCTGCCAAATTCTTTGATGTCAGTTCCAGGTGAACTTATCTGACCCATTCCTGAATAACTCGCCAGTTAGGTTGAAATTGAGGTTCCAATCCCAGCTTGTCCTCGCACCAATTGACCACTATTTAATCAGTTGCATTGCACTGAGAAAATTGTTGGTCAATTTTCTTCCTTTTCCTTTGCAATAAAATTTTGCCTCTAAACCAATCAATTTTTAATTAGTTGATTTACTTCTAGCCGCATCCCTGATGGCTTTTCCTCTCTCTCTCCCTGGTGGCCCATCAGTCTGTACACCAGATGAGCTCTACCAGTACTTATGGTCACTATGGTCCCCACCGTTGTAAATTGGATTCAGCGAGCTAGATACTTCTGGCAATTTAACCCAGTTGTTATGTACTTTTGACAACAGTATACTGGGTTCTTGTGGCCTTATGTCCACCATCTTCAATCAAGGGTCTGCCCCATGTCTCCCCAGTCAAACCAGCCCTGTATACCGGTGAACTCATTGAAACTATTTCTGTGGCTCCGCCCCCTGCAGTAAGACCTCCAGGGTCTGGGCAGGCTCAATTTGGTTTTTCTTGGGAGTATATTCACTGTTGTCCTACATCAATGATTCATCATTTCCCAATACCAGCTCCATATAACGTCATTTAGTTGGCAATGCCTTCTGGCATTCTGGCTTGCTTTTTGGGTGCTTACACATCCTGACTGGCAGGCTGGTATAAACTTCTTCTGCTATTTCCATGACATTGTAACTGTGCTCATTGTGGTGAACTGGGCGAGGCCTTTCATGCCCTACACCCTGAGGCTCATCATCCTCCATCAAAGGTTGCCATGCTCTTGGCTACTAAGTTGCCAAAGGCCAACATGAAAGTCGTTTTTGCCCAATTCCCTGGTGGTGATGCTCCCCTGTTCAAAAAGGGAATGATAATGTAATTCCTGGGAGCACCCCCGTGAACCTCAACTGTAAGTAATTTTTGTACAGCACTAAAAAGAGAGTGAAGAAGGCGGCTGTTTCTTTCATGTCCCATGGCAATTTAGCAAATGTGGTGGATGAGAAGTGAGTAATGTCATACCCCCTCAAGGTTACCCTCTTTCCTCCCTACCTCACCACATTCAAGTGTTGGTACTGTGAATTTGGGGTGTGTGTTTGGAGGTGGAAGCTTTAAGAAGCCACCACCAGTGGAAGAATGGTGGTCATCCCTCTCCTTTGAAAATCTCATGTCCCAATGAGGGGGCCACTAATAAGTGATAAATCAAGGCCCAAATAATTGAGTCATATGTGGTATTCTCAGGTTCAAAACCTCATTGAGGTGTCTCTCTTCCACCAGAAAATTGAGCTCAGCCCCAGCAGGTTCAGATTCATTAATTATTTCAGTACCCAATGGAACTTTTCAGGTGTGGTAAGGCCATGAGCGCATCCAGTAGCCTGCCAGATGAAGCGTTACCAATCCACCAAGTAGAATTGTGCTGGAAGGGGAAATTTGCTAGTAAAATTTGATGAAAGTTGGCTTTCTCATAATGAGATCAATCTGTCATCAAAAAACTCTGGAATGTCAATCCTTCAGAATAAAATGGGATCGTGCTAACCTTGGTTAATGCAAAATTTATTTATCCCTAAGCCCCAACACTTAATACAACTGTCTCCTCAGGTATGATTTTCAGTAACTTTTCTATTGTTTGTTAAAAAAACAAATTTCTGCGCAAACTTTACCATTATAATTTACACTCTCTATCTGCTAGCCGCTGCCCAATAATTGTCATGTTCCTCAGTCTATACAATGACTGGGCCATAGTAGCCATAATAAAAACGTTGCTGACATCCCTCCTCAAGTGGGAATACCATTATAATGGCCTCATGGGGTTGTACCCAATTTTGGACGCCATATGGCGTCAGGATGTGAAATTGCATTTGAAGATATTTTCTCCCTAAAGGCGAGTTTTAAAACCTATTCATGTGGTTAGAAAACCATTTCACCAGAGTAGATTTGGAGCTCCATGTGGGCCAAAAATAACAACTGCAGAAGAATCTATGGCTGCCACTGCTGCAACGGCATGGTTCAGTAGGTATGATGGTAACAGTGATCATTATTCACTGTCCTTTAATAGTTTCCTCCCCATAAAATATCAGGCCATATGGACAGCTATGCCTCCAGAATTCTGGTTTGAATTCTGGGTGTTTACCCACCCTGACTGGAAGAGTAGTCACAACTTTAATAGACGGCTTAATAACATGTGAATTTCATATACATACTATTTGTAAAATTTAATTTTCAATTTTTTTAGCGCTAGTGGTGCCCAACCCAAAAGGGGAGCCACCATTAATCTTTATTTGCAAATGGCCCAAACAAAGGGATTATTGGAAATATTTTTCCTATTATAGCACCTCAGCTAACAGCCTAGGAAGCCATATCAGAAGGTGAGGAAGCTTTTGTCCAGCGCCCAGTTTAGCTGGCAGACCATGGCGGGCAGCATCAGGGTGGGAGCATCAGCAACATGGAGCATTAGAAGGTATATTTGTGGATTTTCTTTGTTTATGAGGCCAGCGGTATCCATTGCCTCAACATATTGAGCAAGTTGATGCTCAGCTTGTGATGAGAGCCAGCACACAAGTGAAAGACTTGATGCACCGGCGGGTTTTTGGATAATCAGGGGTTAAAAGAGAATTTTTTTTCGCATCAATGCAAGCATGGCTTGCACCAAAAGCGAGCTCCTCAATTTTATACTTCACATCTTCCTCAAAATCATGTGAAAAATTGGGGATAGAAATACCCTCAATAAGGTTCTCCATTGACCCATGAAGTTGTTGGCAAAGTAGGGTGTTGGCTGGGGCAGCTGCAGCCTCAACTGCCATTTATCAATATTCATGTAAATTGTAAAACCATTTTTAGGGCGAAAACGGTGGGCCATGATTCATGAGGATCAACAAAAAATTCCCCAGAGCAAAATCCAGCTTGACATGGTATGGCCGTTTGTCCTTATCAATCCATTTAATAGCCTCTAATGGATTGGATTCAGCTAGCACTGGGCCAGCCACCAGAATTGGAGCAGTGGTAGGAGCGGATTGGCCACGTGCTGTGGACCGTAGCAGCTCAGCTGAAACTGGTTCAGCCATCGACTCAGGATGCCATAATCCAGCCAAATTTTGATTCAAATTTCTAAAATTTAAATTTTGATTGACTGCCGCTTTTAAAGAGGCACCAAATTGCTCCAAGGTTGGGTGCAGGAGGATCAAGTCCATTCAAAAATTGGGCGAAATGGCCACAGGCCCAACTATTAAGGGGATGAGCAGCGGAAGCAGTGGAAGCAGAAACCATATGACACTTGCACTTCAAGTGGTCAAGCTCAAAGCACAAGGGGCAAATGGCGCGGCCATTTTGATGCGTGCCCAGAATGGGTGATCAGGGGCAGATCTGATCACCATGCAGGTGGAAATCACAAGATGGGTATCACAATGTAATGGGCAGATCATCACAAAAGTGCAAGGCCTTTCCAGATGATCTGTTTCATTTGAAACCCATAAAATGTAAAATGGGACCAGTGTTTTAAATGACTAAACCCTTCATAAGCTTGTGGAAGAGGCGTTTGGGGGAGAGATGGGAGGGCAACCCAGCAAACTGGACCACCAAAGTGGTCTCATCTGGGAGCTGGGTTTAAACAGTTGGAATGGAAATTTTTTTAAAAGTGGTTTTCAGCTTGGTTGCTACCACTGCATCATCTTGAATGGAAGATGAGATCAAAGTACCCCTTAAAGGGGCAGAAGTCAATAAAACTGGTGGGTTTGAAAGCTGCCGTGGCCATCTCGTTGATGGCTGCACTTGCATATGGGAAGAGATTCCCATATTCGACCTTGAGGCTGAAACGCAAATTGCTCCATGGGAGCAACAAAGGGCTCTGAAGCACTGCCTGGGAGCTTGTGAGGTGGTGGGCCAAGTCCCAAGGTGGGACATAACGCTCAGTAGCGTTGGGAGGGCTAGCAGAGCCGGCTGAGACGCGCTTTGGCGTCGGCCAAAAGACACCAGATGGCGGCGCATCACCACCTCAAGCTGGGGCAGCAGGCGTCAATTGCATTGACATTGGTAAGTTTTGTCTTGATCAAGTGGTTATTTTTTGTATTTTTTAAAAAAATACAAATTTGACTTAAATTTTGGTATCAAAGTGAAAGAAAGGTGTTTTCAATTCTTTTCTTCATCATTTCATTTATTCTGTAGTATAAGCAATCTATTGTCTCTTTAACAGCACTGTAAGATTGAGCCTAGTCATATTACCATTGGTAAAGCTTCTTCATTATTTTCAGTGGCGCTTAATGGAGTGGTATTGAATAATGAGATTGGGATATTATTCTTTTTAGTTGAATATATAGTTATTTTCCTATTATTAATTGATGTTTAACTGTGTCAACTTAGACTGATCAATAGTAAGCACAATTTCTTGGCTTTGCTGCAGTTGGCAACAAGTCATCAAAGATAGGTTGAATTGTAGTTCCTGGGTTAGACAAACTTATTATTTAGAAATAATTCTTGTATATTAGTTCAGGGGTTCCAGAGTTACTTGGATGGCCAAGCTCTTTTCATCAGACAATGACGCAATGTCCTTAGTCCTAGAAAGTTAAAGCCTAGGATAAAATAAATATAAGTGCTAAAAGTATTTTATTAAATAGATTAGTAATAATTGACATACTAGAGGAGAATCAATACAATGATGAGGAAAAGGTAACACCATGTGTGAGGATGGAATTAGGTTCATAATGAAGGAGATATTATCACAGTTTATGTTAAAGTTGAATAGATCAGGTTTCATTATTCCAGGCTGGGCTGAGATCAATATTAATAAAATAGGTAAGTGGTTTTAATTATATGTAATTGTAAAGCCAAAAGATAGTGAGCTATATTAGATGGTTAAGGTTATTATTTGGAGCGATTGGGTAAGTTAAGCTTTTTATGGAGCCCTATTTTAATACTAATATGATATCAAATTGGTTGAGGAGTTTGATATATATCATTGATTAATGGACCACTAAAAAGGTAATTTAAGTTCAAACTTGTTTTTTAGTATTAGTGAGGCCTAACCTGAAAAGGGGATTGACTATGGATCTTTATTTGCAGGTGCACATTAAAACTGAATAAAACCTGCCATGGTGCCGTGGCGTTGAGCTAAGCATCCATACAAGAAGGGGAAGAGGGGTCAGGGGATTTTTGTCTGGCGCCATTTTGCTTCAGGTGTTGGACAAAGACGGACAAAAATGTGGGTGGATCATCAGCAGCATAAGGCAAAAGAAGATAAAGGTGAGGATATTTTTGTTAATAAGGCACACAGTGCGCATCACCTTGACATATTGAGTAATTAAGTGCTCATTAAAACGAAATAATTTTGGGAACATTAGTAAATGACTTGATGACTAACATTTTTGAGGGTAGTCGGGGTTAAAGAGTTAGGATCTTGCCATGTGGTGAATGTGCGGCCTACAGCAAATATAAGATCTTTAATGTCATACTTAGCATATTGAAGTAAATCTTGTAAAAATTAGGGATGTGATTTTCTCACAAAGTGGCTTTATTGCCACATGGAGGGAGTGGATGAAGCGGTAGTTTATAGTGTCAGGAGCTTCTTCAATAGCTTTTTATGAATTTTTTATATAAACAGGAATTCCACTTGACGGCAAATATGGTGGTGTATGTTGAATCAGGGGATTTGTGAAAATTCAGACCAAAAAAGTCATGTCTAATTATGTAAGCTTATTCTTCATCATTGATCATTGAAAGCCTTTAATATATTTTATTTGGCCAGTGCTGAGCCAGCAGCAAAAGTCAGTCAGGTGGAGGGAGATGTTTGTCCATTCATGATTGACCATAGCAACTCCACTGGTGCTTAAGATGCAATATGCTCAGTTATATTGTATAAAGTTGAACCTGATTGGGCAGTTCTGTAAAATAAGCTCCCAAAGCAGTTGAGATTGGGGGCAGGATCGATACCCAATAGAATTCAGGCACCACAGATGTAGGGGAATTGACTGAGGAGGTCTGGTCAGAGAACGTAGGCTTGGTAGTGAAAGGCACTTGCATATTTATTGGTTGAGACCAAAACATAAAGGAAAGATTATGCAGCCATTATTGACATGTGCTATGGGGGATGAGCAGGGGCAGATCTAATCCTGGTGCAGGGGGTTAAAGCAAGGTGGGTGACACAATAGAAAGGGAATTTCATTGCAAAAGCTCAAGGCCCTACTAGATGATGTCATCATTAAGAACCACAAAATACAACATGAGGTCAGAGCCATAGGCAGCCAGACCCTCCGTGAATTTGTAGCAGAGGCATTTGGGGGAGAGGTGGGAGGGCAACTTTACAAACTGAACCACCAGAGTGGCATCAACTGGGAGCCATGTACAGAAGATGGAAATAAAATATTCTTGATAGCTAAAGGCATCTGAGCTGCTGCCATCACTTGGGCTTCAGAGGAGAAGCCAAGATAAAAAACCCCTTTGAGGGGCAAAAATTGATAATTATGGTGGGTTTATACACTGCTGTGGCCATCTCTATGATGGCTGCACTTGCATAAGGAAAGAGGTTCCCATACTTAACCCCAGAGGCCAAAATGTAGGTTTCTCCAAGGGAGCACTAGGAGGGCTCCATAGCACCGCCTAGGATCATGCAAGGTTATAGGATAGGTCCTAAGGAAGGATATAGTGATCAGAAGCGTTTAGGGGATTATAGAGACAGCCCAGGTGCATTTCAGCAGTGGCCAAAAAATGCCAGGATGCGTCACACCACCACCTCATGTGAGGCATCAGGCAATGAGCACACTGACCTTGGGGTTAGATGGCATGAGAGCAGAAGTTGGTTTTGAAGGAAACTAAAAAATGTGTTAAATCAATAAAGTGATTAAAGCAAAAAAAACCACAAAATTTTTTTGCAAATTTGACATTATTAATAGAGGTTTGTTCAGTGTATTTATATATAATAGTGATATTAATCCTGGACGTAGGCATGATAAAGTGCCAATCATAAAATAAAGATGTTAAATGATATATAATTAAATAGATTAAGTTAAAAGATGTGAACCCAAAGTCAAGGCTTAATCTATACTAAGGAAAAACTAACATGCATCAAGAAGTTCATGTAGTAAGGTTGTTGTCAACCTTTGATGTAACTCAGAGTTTATTAGGATAGCTGGCTTCATAATATTACAGAGACTCATTATAAAATCAAACAATTTTATCAAATTTTATAAGTGAGAATCTTAGATATTATTATAGCTATTATATATAGAACTGTTTAAACTCATCATAGCAAAATTTATATTATATATATGTCTTACCAGTTGTTAAAAATTCACATTACTCAAGTGGCTCAGGAACTTGGATAGTGTTCCAGAATCAACAGTATGATGAATGCTGACTACTTGCTACTCTGCCTTCATCACCAACCTTTTTGCTACATAGTTCACAGCAGCAACTCCCCATATTAGCATAGTTGACAACTTCACCCTCAATTGATAAACTACATAATTAGCGCCCAGAGCTGGCACTTTCAGCTCATCTGGCTATCTTGACTGAGTGCTACAATACCCATCTGGCCATCTCAGCCTGAACAGCCCAGCATCTGTCCTAATCAATCCCAGTCCTTCAAGGTAAACTCCCTTGGTCCCTCGTCATCAGCTAGCTAGTCCAGTAAGTCCACATAAAGATTCCTTATAGCTTCAGGTGGGGAGTGTAGCGCCAACCACTTTTTAGATGTGTCTCCCAGCATCTATTTCTTGGGGATCTTTTCACTCACTTAGAATTTACAAGATCAATTCAGCTTAAAAAAGATAAGATTATGCAAATGAATTTATTAAGATTTAAAGGTGGAGCTTTTGTAGATGATCAGCCCACCTAACTAATTTTTACAGTGTTTGGAGTTAATTTGGATTCAGGGGTAGGACAAGGCACTATATATTGCTAAGGCTTTAACCTTAACTGTTATTGGTGTCACCCACTGGAGCCTCCATATTTATCCTTAAAAGTTCTCTGCGTTGTGTGCTAGTAACCATAGATTAAAATCTTTGGCATCATCTGCCAGTAATTTTTAATCTAAAACTTGAACTCATCACCATTAAACCCTAATAAAAAATAATGTATTTTATCCACAGCTTTAGTCACTGGTAATTTTGAAAAATTAATGATATTGATGTTAATTTATCACCAGCATTAGTCACCAGTAAATTAAAATACATTTATCTTATTGGGGGTTTCCCAATACAGTGGAAATGGCTGATACATTGAAATATCTTGACCTAATTGAATTGGGAGCACAACTCAGAACTGGACTCTTAGATTATAAAAAACAAATGGTGAAATTGGCATGATTCTTTGAAAACTGCCAGTGATCACAAATTTTCATTTCAAAAAGCTGAATTGGGACTGATGTAACCAAAAGCTGAATTAAGTCAAATTAGTTGGTCAGGTGCCTAACGTATTTCAATCTGCCAAATTAATTGTTTTATTTGAAATCAATACAGTTTTTATATAAACCAATTGGAAATTACACTTAATTAAAATCATAATAACTGGTATCAAAAGAACAATAATATAGGTAACATTTTTCAATACATCCACTGGCTTACTGGATTATGTCCTTTTTAGTATAGCTCCTTTTCCAGAAGCTAAGATTTGCAGGAATCCATTGGCAATATGAAAGAGCAGTCCTTTTTAAAATAAACTTCCTTAAAAGTTGTTGTAAACTAAAAGCGTATCAGAATTTGTGTTAATGAAATTGATAGCATGCAACAAAATTATAGTGTCAAGTAGAAAGTAATTGGCAGAATTTATTTCCAAAAAATTACATGCAGATTTCATAAATTTGGCAGCAGCACCTATCATCAGAGAAATTGATGGCAGAGTATATGGGAACTGTTGGCATTCAAAGCTGAAAAAATAATGACGTTAAAGCCACCCCTAACAACTGACATTTTACCTCTGGCTAGTCAAGCAGCACACTAATAAAAATTTCAGCCATAAGCGCCACTTGTTAAAAATTTACAATTATAAACGGTTCATGAACTTTGCTAGTGTTCCAGTATCAACAGTATGGAAACTTCTGACCCCTTGCTACTCTGTCTTCATCAGCAGCCTTTTTGCTACACAGTTCACAGCAGCAACTCCCCATCTTAGCATAGTTGACAGCTTAACTTTCAATTGATTAAATACATCATTAGTGCCCAGAGCTGGCACTTTCAATCAATCTGGCCATCTTGACCTGAGTACGCCAACCTCTATCTGTTCATCTCATCCTGAGCAGCTTAGCATCTATCCTAATTGATCCCAGTCCTTCAGGGTTATCTCTTTTGGTCCCTCATCAACAGCTATCTATTCCAGTAAGTCTATGTTGGGACTCCTTGTAGCAGGTGGGGAGTGGTAGCATCAACCACTCCCTAGATACTTCTCCCATAATATTCCTTGGACATCTTTTCAGTTACTCAGAATATACAGTTGCAAATTAACTTAAAATTATTAGGATATAAAAATGAAGACTTTCTTCAAGTTATAAAGGTGGGGTTTTATAGTTGATTACCCCACCTAACTGAATTTTACAGTGTCTGAGGTTATATTAGATTCAGGGGTAGAACAAGGCATAATATATTTGTAAGGCTACAACTTTAACAGTAATTGCATCACGTTGGGTCATGGAGAGCAACCCCTACTAGCCTGTATTAAATCAGGGCCCTGAAGCCCCCAGTGAGTTAATAGGCTTTCAAGGCCTTAGGTTAATCTAAAATAGGAAAAGAGATAGGCAAAGATGGTGCTTTGTTTGAATAAAGCCTCAAAGTATCTATAGGCTCTCAAGGCTAGAATTGGGATTGGGAAATGGAGTAATTGGGATAGGGAGACCTT
This sequence comes from Massospora cicadina, assembly GCA_022478985.1. NCBI lineage: Eukaryota > Fungi > Entomophthoromycota > Entomophthoromycetes > Entomophthorales > Entomophthoraceae > Massospora > Massospora cicadina. The sequence continues at coordinate 52,672 of JAKSZP010010598.1, read as the reverse complement.
GGCTTTGATAGCCAACAGCAAAAGAAATATAAATAAGTGCTTAATACAAAAGGGGATTGGGATTATCCACAGCCATATTTGCCAGTGAATCCTGAAAGTTTTACTTAATTGGGTGCAAGCGTCAAAATGGGATCTTGCCATGGCCCAATTGCTTTAACATCTTCATCATTAGTCGCTGGTGTCAAATTATTTAATTTAGTATTGTTGGGGCCAATCCCTGATACTTTGGATTAGGCTCAAACCAAGTTAATAAGGAGTTCAATCTGGCATTTTCCTGTAGGTGAGTTGTGACCCCTAGTTGGACTTCCCCCAATAAAGGTAGAATTCCATTACATCACCCATCAAAACTTTAAAATCTATCCTTACAAAAGTCCTCTGTATCATCCGCCAGTAACCATAAAATAAAATCCTTGGCATCATCTTCTGAAATTATAAATAGAAAATCCTTGTCCTTGTCCAATGATAAACCTTAGTAAAAATTATGTAACTTATCCGCAGCTTTAGTCACTGGTAAATCTTAAAAAACTTAATTTATTGTTTACTATTTATCCTTAGCATTAGTCACTGTTAATTTGATATATAAAAGAAATTGGGGCTTGTCCTCAAAACTCTGGTTTGGCTGATACATTGAAATTTTTGACCCATTTAAATGGGAGCACAACATGGTACTGAACCCTTAGATAATACAAAAACCTAAGTAGAATTTGAAATGATGCTTTGAAAACTTCCAGACATCACAAGAGCTCCTATTAAAAAGCTTAATTGAGACTGAAATAAACAAAATATGATTGAGTTGAATTAGTTGGCAAGGTGCCCAAAGTAATTTAATCTGTCAGAATTCAGAATAGTAATAGAAGTTTTAAAAGTTTTAATTAGACTATCAATCAGCAAACTATCCCCAATTGATAGATTGAAATAGATTATATTGAAAGAAACATAATATGGTTATCACTTTTAACGCCAGTACAATCTATTTGATAACTTTGTACACTTTAAACATAAAAACAGAAAGCATTGTGCTATCATGTGTTATTATGATAAGCTGTATTTTGATTTTAGGAGAAGTAAGTATTAGTATAAAGGGTTTTATATGATTTGTAAAAAAAACAAAGCAATTAAATAAACAATATAAGTATCAAAAAATAGACAAACAAACTCTCTACTTTATTTTTATCTAACTGAGGTAAGCTGACCAGGGGACAGACATTACCGAATATATGTGAAACTAAGAGAATAACTAACAAATATAAAAATTGGGCACCCCAGGGTACTCAAGTTACCCCTGTTGCCAGCGGGACTGCCAGGTATGGGTGGGGTTGGTGCACTACTCTGAGGGGGTTTCCCCTGCTATGGAGCAGGTGTGAAGGAAAGAGTCTGTGTGGAGGAACTGAAGTGGGAACCATGATTCTATGAGCGCTTTTTGTCTTGGTCTCATATATCCATAGAGCCAGGCTTGGAAGTGCTCTAGTAAGTGGACATGGAATCCGTTAATAATCCCATGAATGGTTGGGACCGTGCCCTTGAACGCATCTAATGCAATTGTGTGTATTGTCCACATTGCAATGGGTATTATTAGGGAGCGGAGGGTAGATGGGATTGGTGACTCGATCTGGAGTGCAAAGATACTCTTTGATATCAGGAATTCCTGTTTGTTTTGAATCTTGAGCAGGCGTGCGACTTCCTGCCATATAGCTTTGGTTAAGGGCATGTTTCTAGGCGGTGATGTAGGGACCCCTCCCCTCAACATACTGCACATGTTTTGTGGAGGGAGTTGGAGTGGTCCGCCGTCCTATAAATCCTTCTCAAACAGCGCCAGGCGTTTGCTCTTATCCTTGGTTGTAGGAGTGGGTGGTGTGTCATTTTCCACATTGCTTTCTGTGTGGTTAAATTATAGGGAATGTCCAGCATATCTAGGTTTCTATCCTAGCTATGCTTGGGGTTGTTGCGAGCATATCCCTCTGGGGGTGGTTTTCTGGGTTTCTTAATTTGAATTGGGGGCTGGGTCGTCCCCTTCCCTGTATAGTACCCATGTTCTCTATGGTCCATCCCATACAGCGGATAGTTTGGAGGATATGTTTGAAGTGAGGGGAGGTTCCATGCAGACCCGTTGCAGTAGAATGCTTGGCAAGGTATGAAAGTAGTCTGGGTGGACTATGTGGGTTGGTTAATTTGAGCGCCTGTGCAAAGTTAGCCTTGCTGCTCTGGACCAATGTTGTTGCGGGAGGTCTGGAGCAAGGATTTCCTTTATCCAGGTACCTAGGATGTGATTAGCATGGCTCTCAAAATCTATTAGTCCCATGCCTCCGCTTGAGTGTGGGCCAAATAGTGTTTCCATCCGTATAGGAGGGTGAGAGCCAGGCCACAGCCAGCCCTGGATAAGCGCGTGAATTGAGGTTATAAAGGTAGGTGAGAAGGCTATCGCATGGGCCTGGTACCACAGTATTGGGAGGATAAGTGAATTAGCAACTGTAACTCGTCTTGTTAGTCCTGGGGTTCTTCCCTTGAGGGAGGCGACGCGTTTGGATACCCATTGTAACAGGTTACTTTCCATTGTCTCATTAGCATATCCCCCCTGATTCTAGCCAGATTCCAAGGTGTCGGACAGAAGTGGTGTTGGGAGGTGTTGCAAAGGGTAATATAATTGGGTTTTTTCTTCGAGTGTTGGTGTGAGGTTCTGATTTTGTGGCCCAATTGTTTGTGTATTTGCCTAAGAGGATTTCTGTCTTCCTTTTGTTGAGCGATGCATTGCTCACCTTGGAGTATTCCTCTAGAGTTTGTTCCAGATGTCGGGCATCTTCATTGTTTGCTATACCTGCTACGCAGTCATCTGCAAAGGCCAGTATCTTGACTGTTGGTTGTCCTTGTGCAGTTATCTCCATGAGACGTGAGTCAATTACTCGGAGGAGCGGGTCAAAACTGAAATTGTATAGCAGTGGGCTGAGGGGATCCCCTTGTTTGAGCCCTCTGTGTGGTTTGATATTGTTTGTTAGGAATCCAGGGCCGCATACAGCCATGGTTGCAGATTCTGTTAGGAGCATCGCCCATTTTAAGAATCATGGTGGGAGTTTGAAGGCATGTAGACATTCTTTTAGGTATGGCCAGCTAACACGGTCATACGCCTTTTCCTGATCCAAGAAGACCAGGGCACCAGTTGCTTTGGATTGGAAAATGTTTGCAGCAGGGTGTATGTTGTTCCAGATTGAACGCCCTGGTATAAACCCAAACTTGTTGGGTGATAGAACGTCAGATGCAATTGCGCCTAATCTAGCTGCTAGAATTTTTGTTAGAATTTTTGTGTCAGTGTTGGAGAGTGCAACTATGCGCCAGTTGGCCAGGTCCAACTTGTCACCCTTTTTATACAAGGTTATAACGTAGGATTCATGGCCTCCTGGTAATAGACGTGTTTCCAACAAACTCTGGCTCATTGACGCCAATAGGAGGGGGGCAATATGTTGAAAATATTTTTTGTAAAATTCGTAGGGTATCACATTAGGCCCTGGGCATTTCCTATGTGGTGCACCGCGAACTGTTTCCCAAAGCTCCTCCCATGTGATAAGGGATAGTATATTGTAATTTGGTGGTGTACATTGTATCTTGGCAGTTTGAATAAATTCTTTAAAACTTTTTGTGTATCCATTGGCATATTGCGATATAATTCAGTGTAATAGCAGTGTACTTCACCTTGACCTCCTCAGGGTCAGTTGCCACGGTGCCGTTGGTCTTGTGGACCTGTGTGCACATGGGCTGGTTTCCGCAGGAGTGGAATTGGCGGAAAAAGTATGTTGAACAGGTTTCGCCTTCCTTTATGAACTTACCTTTGTTTGATACTTTGATTCTGTGTTGGTGTTCAAAGATGAGATTGTTAAGTCAGGCTGAAATTTCTGCCCATTTGCGTCCCCAATTAGGGCTATAGCCAGATCCTGGAGTATTTATTTCCAGGTGGTCTAGTTCTGCCAAGGTACGCTTGATTGTGGCTGTGTCCACGGTGTACTTGCGTGATGCAATATGTCAGGTTTTGTTAATTAAATCTTTTTTGAAATTTTCCCATGTTCTGATTGAATCTGAAGTGAATGAGGCTGTGAATTCTGGGTTTGTAGCCTTGTTTTCAACCCAGTCAGATATCTCAGGCAATCTTATATTTTCTGGGTGAAGCTTTCTCCAAGGCAACGCCTGTGTGTGGGATTGGGTTGGTGCTAACTGCACTGTAACTAATCAGTGATCAAAAAAATTGATCTTTTTTGTTGTAAATTTGGATATTCTTGAGTGGTGGGATTGTGGGATGAGGATGTGGTCAATACGACTCATTGATATGAGCAGTCCCTCACATATTTTGGGTCTTGCCATATGGGGAAGGATTGGTGAATTGGGGGGAAGAGCATCCTGTAAGCCAAGAGATGCCTTCATTGTGCAATATTCAATGTGTCCAGGTGGGTATCCCCTGGGATTAGGCCATCAATCTGTATTGGGGTTATCCCAGCAGTTGAAATCGCCTAACGTGATGATATCTGGTGGGAGGGTGAGAGTAGAAATTTTTCAAATTTTTTTTTCTCTCAGTTGCAGTGCATGGTGCGTAGATACATGCTAACTAAATTATTTCATCTTGGCATGTGATTGATGCTACCAGGACTCAACCGTGCAAGTGTGATGATAAAATTTGTAATTTTAAATTTTTTGTTGTTTTGGACTATCACCCCACAGTGAGACGTCCATTTTGATTGTGATGGTGCGACCCTGGTTGACCAGGATTCTTCTTCCCCTTGTAGGCAGTGGGTTTCTTGGATAGCCAAGATGTCTACAAGAGGTTTTCGCAGGAATGCCAGCTTTTTGGCTTGGGACATATGAGCCTTGGCTCCCACAATATTTAACATCCCTATTGACACTGAGGTGCCCGCGGCGCCTCAGGAGTGCAGTTGGGAGGACCCTCTGGTCCTATCCCACCGCGGCTCATTTTGGCCATGCTCCGCGTCTGTACTCCAACTCTTTCACTGCCATTATTGTTTCCTTTAATCTGACCCAATGATTCAAGGGAATTGCGGTTTTTTGCATTTGCATCAACTTTTCCTGCACAGGTCTCATGTTGATTTAATGCAGGTTGTTGATTGGATTTTATATTTTTTAGGGTTCAACCTTGTTGCATTGTGCACCGCATTTTCACCCAAATTGCGGTTGCATTGTTCCTCAGTATGTGCATGACTGATGACGCTTTGTGGCTCAGTCTGGTTACTTTGAAAATTTTTGCCCTGGGCATATTGTTCTGATTGGTTGGTTCGGTGAATATATGAAATATCCTCCTGAATTTGTCCATGGTTAATGGCGGGTTCCGCGTGTGCTGCCATTTCAGCCGCTTCTCTCTTGTGGGCTTTTTGTGCTGCTTTACGCTGTTTACTTGTAACTGGGTCCACAATGGAGTATAGTCCATCTTCACCCCAGCGGAATGGGTGGTGTCCATCAGTCATTTTGGCGAAGTTTTCATTATCTTCATCCATAGCTTCTTCACAAAAATCATTTTCCATTAAGCCCTCTTTTACAGGGCATGCATGTTCCTTGTGGCCCAGTGAGCCACAGTGGTTGCAAATGGGTGGTGCGCGTTCCAGTGTAACTCAGAATGCAGCCAAATGGCCCCAATCTATAAAGTGAAATTCTGCTGTGCGGGGAAGACTGGATAAATCCTCTTCCACTTCTGGGAAGGGGTTGATTACAGCAATAGCTTTGCCTGTGCACAGGTCAGGCATTAAGCAAAATTGCTGTAATTTGTGTTGTTGGATTTCTCCATAGGCCACAAGACCTTTGCGGAGCTCCTCCTCAATTACCCTATGAGGAAGGTTGGTGGGGAGCGAGTCAAAGGAGATGAACAAAGTTTTTGCTTTGTTCCATCTGGTGCGCACAGTGCGCACAATTTTTTTGCCCTCAGGGAGGGCAATTTCCACACAGATTTTTGCTGCGGCATCAGCTTCATCAGCTGTTTCAAAACCAATATTGGTCCAGCCATGGCCCATGTTGTTGGTGGCTACATACACCGCGTGAGGGAAAAGTGAGGGCTGTGTATCACATGTTTTCTCCCATAGGGTCGGTGACTCAAGCCCAAGGAAGAGTCTGATCCCGTGTTCCACCTTTGACAAAGGTTGATTGAATTGAATGTACATGTATTGCGCGTGCTTTACAGTAAATATCATAAACCCAGACGGTGTCTGAGTTTGCAATTTTTTTATGGCTTGGGTTCCTGGTCCCCCTCCAGGGCGTTTCTTGCCCTTAGTTGCACCATTAAGCGCACCGCTTGCCGCGATGCTCACCCATGTTGTATTATTTTTGTTATTAAAGTCGCCCATCTTTCCAGTGTGTGATTATCCAAATTTGCTGTTTGAATCGAATCGTAGTAACTAAAGTGATTGTTATGAGAAAGAAAAAACCAGACTCTCTACTTTATGTTATAGTGATTTATCTAGTTTTATATGATATTTTAAAGCCAGTATTGTCTTTAGTAGTGTTATAAATATTGTAGAACAGATCACATTCAATTACAGCTAGTAAATTTGAAGCTATAATCTCCTCTTCAACTTATATACTTATGTTCATGAACATCTTATCATTGTGCTTTATTGCTGATTCAGTTAGAATTGATGGAGTTTACAATTGGGGTAGTTCATTAATCTATTTGCTCTGATTTAAATATATAACAGTTTATGAAATTAAATCTGTTTACTACAATCATATTACTTGTGTATGGGTTTTGAAATTTATTGCATATTAGTACTTTCTAGAAGTTCCTAATATTTTTATTATATATAGCTTCTACATATAATAAACTAATACTAGTAAATATTCACCTTATCAGTTTTCTTGACTGTAAGATGAGGTTTAAAAATGAAACTTAAAGCTGTAAATCTAGCGTAGAGATCAATGAAGACAAAAAGATGGTGTAAATCGACTTTATCAAGCTAGAAGGACTCAGTATTCATAGGGCGCGTTGAAATTGGCGCTAAGGCAAAAAATATTGGTGCACAGGTATTCAATAATAAACTTACAAGACGCTGTAAGAGGATAGCGACCTTGTCAAACTTAATAAAAAGGTATAACTTGTCCAACAAAAGAAATCTTTATTTATAAGATAATTAGAAGCACAAGGTAGTATTGATTACTGACACTGGCTTTAAGGCTCGCAGGAAGGGTCTGTTTTAGCTGAAGCTAGCGTTTAAGTCATAAAAGAGTATCTTTTAAAAAGTAAACAAGGTGAGTCAACCTTGGGACATATATACCACACTGAGTCTTTTTTAGCCTGTGCTGGTTTTGAACTTGTGTCAATCAAAACCAGACCCAGAGTGGAGAAGGAACCACCCCACTAAGCTAAAACTCCTCCGTAAAAGAGGATCTTGTACTTTTGGGATTTCGCCAAGATACGCTCCTTCCACCTGCGTTCCAATTAGTGCCTTCCTGTATAAAAACTGCACCCATTAGTGGTAGACTAGAGGGGTAATTATCCAATTGAAGATTATAGAGCAAATCATTGGAATCTCAGGGTATTTCCATTTTAGTTGTGATCAATCAACTGCAAGTAAAATCCTGGTGAATGGCCATAATAAACATAAATCCTCTTGTTAAATATCTTATGCCAGTGTAATGTGACCATATTGAGGATAGTGATATAAGTAGCGATAGCAGGTCTAATCTACTGAAGCCAAAACCCAATGTAAGTACTGAATCAAGGAGATAAAATTGCACTGGGGTTGTGGTATTTGAACTTCCATATCTGTAGATCCACGGAGCCAAGGTGAAATACCAAAAGTAATTTAGTACAACTTTGGCAACTCCTTAAGAAGTCAAAGGTTTCGTGCTCATGACTTACTATGACATCATATCCCCCTTATAAGTATCAATTAAGTATAATTTTTTGCTAAATATAACATGAGCTGATGGCTGTCAAATAAGCTGCAACATTTCCCCCCACTTGAATAAACATCAGGTATCAGAGATGTAGGGGTACAATAAACTATTGGGATCCTAAGGCTAAGGGCCCAGATTACGAATAGTAATTTTTAGAAATTTTGCATGCACATGATTGACCAAGTAACCCTTAAAGTGATCATTCAGAGTATAGGCATCAGTCAATTTCTTCTCTATGATCTCAAAATGGCTTTTCAAATAGATGCTAGTTTTCTAGTTCTCTTATACCCATGATTATTGTGTGACCAGACTAGATCTCCTACATAATATTTAGTTAAAGTGCAACGGTCCTTGTTATCTTGGACTCAAGATTTAATCTTATGAGTCAACGCATTGGAATAAGCAGAGCTTTGAAACTGAGTTAAGGTTTCTGCAAGTTTATCCAGATATTGACTGGGGCTTATATTCTCATTTGAAACACATAAATACAGAAGTTAGTTAGTGCCAATTGCTTTCCGTGAAGTAATGCAAATGGAGAGTGCCCTGTGGTTGAGTGATAAACTAGGTTATATGAAAATACAGAGGAAGGCAGAAATAGATTTCAATTGTATGCTTTACCAGCGACTAGCTTATGTAGGATACTTACAAGTGACCATTCACCCGCTCAATGGTACCGTTGGTCTCAGAGTGGTAAGGGGTGGATAGTACCCCTCATATACATATTAAATCATTGATCTTATTATTCATCTAAGATGTAAAATTGGTTCCATTATCAGTCAGTAGAATAGGAGACATCTGTGCTGGAAACAATATCATGTAAAATAAATTTGGTGGTGGTAGTAGCCCTAAATCTCTGACCATCTTCTCCTCCACCCTCTTGGTAAGATGATCTATAGCTACAGTTATGTGTTTAAACTTCCCAGAGGTATTGTTCAAAGGGCCTACAACGTCAAGGGAAAATTTATGCCATGCAAAAATAGGCTTCAAATATCGATAAGAGGTGGCCTTCCATTAAGGAACTTCTGCTTGACACTCTTGACAACAGCTGAGCATCTTATGAACAAAAAATGACATGGAATTCCAATAAAACTGTAATCATAAATTGTTCAAGCGCTTTCTTGTATCACCTATTCCCAATTGCCTTGTGGGCCATGAAAATCAATTCAGTCCATTCTAAGGCCTAGGAACCACAACAGCATGTTCATTGATGACCTTATAAAGTTTCTCGTCTTTAATAAAAGTATTCTGTCTCAATTTTATCTAGCTTACGTTGAGCCTCCACAGGTTCATTATCATTTTGCTGTGTTAATATTTTGTCAAACATTTCATCGTCCCTATTGGCCAGTAAAGCTACTGTTAGAAGATGGGACAGGCCGTATGCATTTTAATGCTTGTCCCCAGGGCAATGCTGAATATTAAAATCACACGCTTGTAACTTCAAGGCCCAGCGGGATAGTTGATCTTCCAGCTTTTTCAAATTCTGAAACCAGCGGATCAATGCATGATCCATTATCACCGTAAAGTGTACACCATGAATGTAAATGCATAATTGTTTACAAGCATTGATAAAACAGCTAAACGCTCTTTTTCCATTACCGTGTAGTTTAGTTCATGTACATCTATAATCTGACTACAGCGAGCTATGGGATGGTCCACTCCATCAAAATCTAGTTGGGACAACTAATCCCCTGTAGGGGTGAGTGAGACGTCCGTCTGAATAATGGATGAGTTTTCAAAATTTGTGTATAACAAAATGAGAGCTTAGGTAAAACATAGCAATAATTGATCAAATGATAGTTGGCAATCAGCCGTCCATTCAAATGGACCCCTGTCTTAAGAAGGTAAAATAACAGCTCACCTATATTTGAAATTCTTTACAAACTGGCGGTAATAGCCAACCATTCCTATTAATACTTGGATATCACGTTTATTTCTTAGACGGGACATTTTTTCAATAGCTTTAATTTTAGAAGGCTGAGACCATAAGCCTTGTTTGTCAATGACAAACTCCAGATACTCAAGTTGCTCCTGTAATAAATTACACTTATGAGTTTGATTTTCAGGTCAGTTTGACCAAATGACGAAACACCTCTTCTAAGAATGCAAATGCTCTGTAAACGTTCTGGAGAACATTTTTATATCATCTAGATAAACTAGGAAACTGAAAATTCTTAAAGCTCCTTGATGCTGTCCAGCGCATGTTATGATGTCTCTGGGGCATTTCATAGCCCTTGCGGCATCCTCTTGGGTTAGTATAGACCCTGAGCGGTGATCATAGCACACTTCTCTTGTTCCTCCTTGGACAACTCAATCTGAAAATATCCAGAGATTATATTACATAGCAAAGAGATATTTTGCACTGCCTAACCTGTCTAATGCATCATTGATATGAGGTAGCGGATAGTAATCTTTTAAGTGATTGCATTAATTTTCCAGTAGTCTATCACTACTTGGTTGGAGCCATCTTTCTTTTTTTTTAACCAAAACTGGGGCGGCCCAAGTACTCTTGGAGGGTACTAACATCCTTTTCTGAACCACTTGATAAAATTTCTGGTTGACAACTTCATCTACCGCTTTATATTGTCATATCAGATGGATGTGATATTGGTGTATGATCCCCTAGGTCAATTTGGTGTAACACCTCGTTAGCACAGCCCAAAATATAATCATCCTTAGCAAAAATTGTACTATACTTATCAAATAAGGCTAAAGCATGATCTTTTCCTCTTCAGTTAATCTAAAAAGATGATATCTGGGTACTAGGGAGAATACTGATTGACCTTTAGTGCCTTTAAGCCCTAGTTCTTCTAAGGTACTAAAGTTTATGGATGCTGGATAATTCTTCCATGGATAAGGCATGAATGAGAGCAACAATCTGATGTTGCTTGATTTCTATAGCATATGGATACAAGATGGCTAACAGTACTTGAATTTCACCATGTTACGGCAGAATAAGCCAAGACACAGTGATTGGTTTCAAGTGTGAACGCAAAAAGGGGGCAACTATCTCCCCATATAACCCTTGGGGAATACATAATTTGATTTTGGTTCACATGATAAATTGATGACCCGCGGAATGGTAAGGGTTCGATTAGCATGAATTGGGACACCTTTGGACTCAACAATTTAATTAGGTAATCGTTAGGTGTAGGTTTGGAGCCACTAATATCCTATTGGTACTATACTATTGTTAAACACAAGATTAACAAACTTTATTACAATCCTTTGGGGCCTTGTTCTTCAGGTTATAAAATAAAGAAGGGGTTTGTTTTAACAACCTCAGCGTATTTTCTGTGAATTCCGCCTTTACACTATACCTCTTTATATAGGTGGTCTCAATTAAAAAGGTAAACTATTATTAGGGAAAGCAATGGCAGGAGCAAAGATTACTAAGGAACCAAACTACAGAAATAGCTCTCTATATACGCCTTCAGAGGTGGTAGTCTGAAGATTAGCAGTACCATAGATTTCCCAATGAACTTTATCTGTTTCAATGCCCAGTTTCTTCAGCAAATGGGTAGGCTATAATAATCGGTGCTTACAATACCTACAATATCATGCTTCTTAATCTTGTTTACCATATTACTAATATACATACACTTCAAAAAATAAGCATCATTAGGGTTTATTTTAAGGACATCCAAGTCATCTTCTTGCCCTAAATCATTCTTAAGTTCATCACCTAAGTGGGGACTGGATTCACGCAAAACCTCAATGGTTACAACCTCATGGACCCTAATCAACTTAGGGGCCTCACTAGGAGGGACTGGAAGCTCAAGTGTTTCTTACTGTTGCGCATAAAGCTTTGTTATTTTTCCTGCCTTCACTTTAACTTTTTGTCATTCCAGATGACAGTTGGTCATCACCACTCTATCACGTCTGCCACCCAAACTGCTGAAGGTGTAGCAGCGCCTTCGTCCTTCCATCTCAGTGAAGGAAATTTACAAGGGGGATTCTTATCTGGAATTTTGTTAGAGGAGGCGGAAATAGAAAATCCCAATTCTACTCCGCCCTGCCTTTTCCCAACTCTTTTTTGTCTGTTGATTATATAGAATGACTTGAGGCCTTGGAACTCCGATTAGAGCAACTATTAGCATAGTGAACCCAGTTTCCCACATAAGTAATAAGAAATCTGGCCACTCCCTTGTCTTCTGCCACAAGGGCCATATTGAGGCGGTAGATCATTTTGGAAGGGGGCTCTAGGCCATGGTAAGAGAGCCTTGCAAAGAATTTTGTTGGATACCCAAAAGAGATGGCACACGCTGAAGATAATTGACCATATGATTGATATCATTATTCTCATTTAAGATAGGAACTATAACTCATTACAAATCAAGTAAGGCTCATAAATATGAAGAAGGGCAATTTTGGCATCAAAACTATTGATAACCTTAGCCCTTTCCAGTGTTTAAGCTTAAAATAAAACCACTCTACAAAGGCTTGCATGGTCTTATCTTTGTTAAAACAGATATTGAGAAATTATGTTTCCAGTTAATCATCCACCCAGGTCTGCCAAACTTTTTAATTAGGTATTTTTAAAATTAAGGCAGTTGATGCCAATCATCTGCAATTTAGGAATAATTAACCCGCGGTTTTCAACGTCCAACAAATTCATGACCATAGCTAACTTAGCTTGCTCCAGCGCCTCAACCATACTAATCTTGAAGTGACTGATAAAGTTGTATAAACTTGCATTCTTATCAATTTTTGGCAAATTAGTCATATTACATACAGTTGAGGCTCATAAACATAGAGACAAGGGCCTGGTGTACCACCCTCATAATATTCAGGTAGCCATACAGAATGAGTGACTCTGTCAAAAGCAGTCAGACCAGCTTTTGGGGAGGGCACGAAAGATATATTAGTGGATATAGCGGTCGTCAGCTGCTCTCAGGTCAGAGAAGTTTTACAGATGATAGATTTGATATGCTCCTCTGGAGGAGTCATTGAATTACTCATGGAAAATGACTCTATAGGGACAGGAATGGAGGTAAGGAAGGTAGGTACCTCCCTAGTAATCAGCGCCTCTTCACTTTCACCTTTGGGCTCTGTCAGAATTGTCTCTCGATATTAATAAATAAATTCACCAACGACATGCTAGGACCTTTCTGGAGGCACTTATAAAGGCACTTCGTTGGTTTCAACTCTAAATTGATCCATCATACTGGACAGATACTGCTGTTCTGCCAGGATCACATTTTCAACATTCCAATTTCTCTAATTAGTCACCAGGAGGTCCACTTTCAGATTTAGATTCTCTGTTCTTAAGTCTTGCACCTTCTGTCCTTGAGTTCTCAGATCCAGCTATCAGGGAGTTGATGAGCTTATGCAAATCAGTCTTGGAGCGAATTGATCTGTCCATATTCATATCTAGGACATTGAGGTGGCAATGATAATAAGCCCCATCTATAGTTATTTCTTTTACCAACAATTCTTTTTATTGTAATATGCCCAATAGTCGCCCTATGTGGCTTCTTGACTCAAATTATGCTTGACAAATCATGTCCACGCTCTCCTGAAGAGCCACCCAAAAAAGCTGCTTCACCCTTGGTATGTCATTCTACCTCCGCTTTCAGATAGCCCTTTATCTGCATGAGATTTTAGGTGATATCAGCAATTTACTGAGGGGCTACCCCACAATAAGTTAAAAGGTCATTCCAGAAGTTTTGAGTTACACTAAAAAAATGGCAGTTACTCTTGAAGTCACTTAGGTGGATTCTCCAAAGATCTATAAATGATAGTAAAAAGCAGGTTATAAATCAATTTAATTTTTATTAACGAAAGGATTGAATATTTATAGGTCTCAAAGTGGTTTGGGATCTATCTGATCTAATTAATTTCTGAGTGATCAAATCTTCTATCCCCTGATCAGGATGAGCCTGATTATCCTTTTTAAACTTGATACATTTAGATAAATTAAGCTCCACTTCCAATATTACTGAGTGAATCATCAATAGAAATTTCAGATCTAGTACTAAAAAAAAAGGTAGAAATTTCAGAAATGAGAGAATTTGGCAAAATTCTGACACTTCCCCCTCAAGATTTGATCATGGACGAGTTTAAATTCTCAAAAAATCTAGGATGGATATGATTTACCACTATACCTGTATCAAGATGGACAATCAAATATTCTAATCCCTTTCAAAATATAACTCAATAAGGAACAGACCAATTAGATCCTAATTTCTCAGTTTGCCTACTAGGTCAGGAGTGCTAATACATAACATAATCTCCAATTTGATATTTAGGTAAGGCGGGTTTATGTTGGTTACTTCTTTGGGTCTCCTTTTTAGTGGTTATTTCAATTGATTTCATAGCTTGAGCTTGAAGATGAGTAATCTCATCAGCCAGATTTCTCATAATTAAATCAGATTGTACTGGTATATCTTCTTCAAGTATTGCCTGAACACTTGAAGAGACTGAGGGATCTTGCCCATAAATACATTTGAAAGGCAATATCTTGATAATTCGGTGATAACTTATTTGATATGCAAACAAAGTATTAGGTAAATAAAAGTTCCACTGAGATGGGTCAGTTGAGGCCATCTTCCTTAAAATTGAGACTAAAGTTCCATTGACTCGTTAAATGGCCCCATTCTTTGATGGGTTGTAAGGAACAACAAATTGTTGAGCAGTATAGAATAATTTGGATAGTTCCTGTAAGAGTTGCAATGTAAAATTAGTCCCATTGTCAGAAATAAGAACCTTAAAATACCCATGCTGAGTAATGATGTGCTGGTAAAGGAATAGTGCAGTGGTCTTAGCATGGGGGGTGGAATAGGATATGTCCTTAACTTATTCAGTTAAATGGTCGACAGTCATAATAATGTACTGAATTCCATGCAATCCCTGAGGAAAAAATCGTACAACATCAATACTTGCCACTTCAAATGCCTTAGTCGGTGGAATCACTTGATGCTGATAAGTAGGGTTGGTCATGCCATGACTTTTAAATATGAGACATGAGTTAAGGGTCTCTCAGATGGTTTCAGTCATATTTAGTAGTATTTGGTTTTCAACCACTCTTGAGTTTTCTTTAAACCACTATGACCTAATTGTTTGTGCCCTTCCATAATAGCATGGTATCTTGAATTGGGATGCCAAAAAGGGTAACCACTTGGATTTGACCCTCTTATACAAAGCTTTTTTCTGGATCATAGTATCTTTAGTAATAGTTTTTTAGAAAAGCATGATCTTCAGATTCTCAATCCCACAACTCAGGTCATCCATTGATATTATATAGTCATTCTTCTTTTCCAAAATTCAAGGTTAGTATAGGCAGTTGGGACAGGCCATTAGAATTTTATGTTGAGAACCTGAACAATGTACAACGGAAAAGTCGTAATTTTGCAATCTTAAAGCCCAACGGGCTAATCCCCGTCAGAATCCTTCATATTTTGTAGCCATCTTAAAGAAGAATGGTCAGTAATAACAGTAAAATGGTTAACATATAGAAAGGGAAGAAAGTGCTTAATTGAAAAAATTAAAGCTAAATGCTCTCGCTCAGTTACACTGTAATTACGCCCAACTTTGGATAAGGTTTTTCTGTAATATGTGATGGGATGGTCTATCTGCTCTTCGTCACACTGAGATAGGATAGCCCCAATAGCGACATTACTTGCATCATTATGTATAAGAAAAGGCTTGTCAAATTAAAGATGAATTAAAACAGGTACCTTAGTTAAGGCAGTTCGCAGAGAACTAAAAGACTGTTCCTGAGCTGAGTTCCATTCAAAAGGCACAACTTTTTGTAATAAATAGGATATGGAATTGCCATATCAGCAAACTTGGGTATAAATTGCCAATAATACTCAACCATATTGAGAAAGACTTGTATGACCCACAAAGAGATGGAGGTGGCATTCGTTGAATAGCTTGAATTTTATTACAGAGGGGTTAAATCCCTTTAGCTGATACCTGGTGAACTAAGTACAACATCTCGTTCTAAAAAAAGGAACATTTGGAGGGTTTGAGCTATAGTGAAGAATTCTGAATTCGTCTAAAAACTTCTTTTAAATGTCCCAAATGCTCAGTAAGTTTTCAAAACATGGTAATATCATCCAGATATACCAGAACACAATTTAACTTTAAGTCCAGTAACATACCATCCATAGTCCTTTGGAAGGTTGCTGAGGCATTGCTCAAACCTTGTGGCATATGGTTTGGTTTAAATATACCCTCACTGGATATTAGGGAACATCTATCTCAGTCTTCCAGGGATAAATCAATCTACCAGTATTCATTGGTTAGGTCCATTGCCAAAAAATAGTTAAGCCAGCTAACAACCAAAGGGAAACATTGATCTGTATTAAAGGATAGCTATCTTGACTAGAAATGGCGTTTAGCCTAATATAATCCATAACCACCCAATGTGAACCATCCTTTTTCTTACCAGTAGCAATGGGGGGCTTAAGGACTGTTGGAGGGTTTTAATAATCCAGTCTCCAATAGTTTATGCAATTATTTGGTGACCTGTGCTTCCTCCACTTTTGACTTATGGTAGGTTTTAGCATGAATAGGAAGGTGATCTCCAGTTTCAACGGTGTGAATTATTCCTTTATTTTACCAAAAATCATAAGTATGATTAGCAAAATGTTGGAGTATTCTTATAATAATTTAAGCACTTGTTTCCCTTGTTCTTTAGTGAGGTGTTTCCCTATTGTAGGTCACACAGTAAGAATTTCCTGATTAATTTCCAGCCCAAAGACTTGTAAGCTTCCAAAAGGTTTAACGTTATAAATTCGAGATAAGGGTAATAACTTGACATAGTCAATTGGATTTTCTCGATCTATCACTTTCAGATCATTGGTCTAATTTGCCAATATAACTGGTAACGATCCATAATAAGCATAATCCAATATCCCAGGACAAGGAAAAATATCTTTAACAGAAGGGTTGAAAATGTCTTGGCTTGTAACAAATGTTCTTTAAGAATAGAAAAATGTAAAAAAGTATTAACAATTACCTGAGATTTTGGCGGTATAATTAATTTCTCAGGGGAGAAAATAAATATCCCTTCTTCTATGTCAGCCGTTGTAGGGGGTAATTTTACTTGAGGGTCTTCAACATGGTATTGAATGGAATAAGAATTTTATTAACCCTCTAGCAGACATAACCAACGTCTAGTATGAGCATGATTAAATAAAGCAATGGAATTTTATACACCAAAAGGGCTAGAGAAGATTTGGGGTAATTAATAAAAGCTAATGAACTCCCAAAAAAATTGAGTCCCCAAAAGTAGGTCGTAACTCAAGTTATCAAGGACAATCTCAGGTACTGTAGAAAATTAACTTCTCAATATTTAGTAAAAGTGATGAAAAAGCTTCAATTGATTGAGTACTCTGAGGTCCTTCAGTGCCATATTCCTCATAATGTGAAATTTTGGCATTAACTTAATCCACTTGATAAAATTTTGATGAAACGACGTTAACCAGAGATCCAGTGTCAATGATAGCTTTAGCATTTACTTGATTCACTCAAAAGTCAATACTGGTGATGGTACTTACAAACTTAGAGAATTAAGACAACAAGGAGGGCAAGGAATAGGAAGAACGTTCATCTATATTATACTCTACAGGGATTTGATGTTTCTGCTGCATACTTATATCATTATCAAGGTGGAGAATCTTATTGTTTAGATCTTTTCTTCTTTTAATCAGCTTCCTTTCTATAACAATGGTCCTCAGTATTGAAATATTGGTGACAAGAATTACACTGAATAGCTCTAGCATTCTCAGGCACAGCGTATACTTTAGAGCGACTAGGTCTTGGAGAGTCATAAACTCAGGGGCTATCAGAAAATTGAGGGGGTAATTCCAACAATTCCTCCTTTATGTCAAAAATGCTTTTTTAGTTCTTTTTTACGCTGACAAGGTAAACTTGCATCTGAGTCCTAGAAGTTAAAGCAGACATACCGGCAGTAATAGTTTTATCCAAAATTAAACCAGCCACATGCTACAAAAGTCTGAGCTTCCTGATAGAACCAATGAGCAAAGTTTGATAGATTCATTTTGGTAGGTCTGTATAATCATAGTAGCCTGTTTCTAAGAGAATAAGGTTTTCTCACTCCCAAATTATTTTATTAACGCTTCTTTAATCTGAGACCAAGTAGAACAAGTCATCAAGTGGGGTGCCATGATATCCTGAGCCAATTGAGTAAGGCAATTAGGCAAGTAATTAATCTATTTGATGATCTGTGGCTTCACTTAGAGCCTTCTCTTATAGATAGAGAAAGGAGATAATACAGTCTTCCCCAGGAGAGTATTTATCTTTAAATACAGGTTTAAAAAACTCATTAGATTATTGGCTGTCAAAACATGCACTCCAGGGTGTTCCAATTGAGTGGAGACATAAGAGTTAGAGTCTAAAGCTTGGGAAGAAAATTGAGGATAGGGACCAACTGCCTTGGTATAAATTTTACTTATCTGACGATTCAGGTCATCATGCCCCACTTTCTAATTCATCCTGCAAAGTATCTCATAGATTTGCTCCTGCTGTGCATTGTACTTAAGTTCCAATGCTTCAATTATCACTTGGAGCATCTCCCCTTTTGATCCATAAGCTTGTAGCAGGATGCCAGTACCTTTTCTCATTTACCCATATTATTCAATCTTGTGGATAAATACTGAAGCAACAAGAGGGGGTCAATTGGTACCCCGTTGGAAGTTAAATTGTACTCCTTGGCCACTTTATGAAGTTTCTCATGCAAGCATTCAATCATGCTCAAGAGAGAGTCAATTTTCTGAAGGGATCTTGAATGCCCATCAGCACCCGGTGGTCCCCAAGGTCCATCTGCACCTGGCAGTCCAGGGGCCCTTAAACCCCTGTGGGTCCACAAGTCCATCAGGGCCCAGAGGTCCACATGGCTCTTCACCCCTGGGTGGCTTACAAGGTCCTTCAATCCCATGAGGACCCATAGTTCTGTAATTTTTTTCTACTTTGTTGACTCAAAATTGAGTTCCAGAGTACTAATGCTCCAATTGTAAGAGATGGTTTTTAATTTCATCTTTCACAATTGACTACGCTCAGAGAGTTGTGAAATATCCTCTCTCCATTCCCTCCAAATTTCCTGAACTCGCTTCATAAACTGTGAATCAACAAAACTGGATATCCCGTGATCAAGCTAGATAAGTTGTTAATGTACTTGATTGAGAAGGTCCAATTACTAATAATGGCATTGCGATTATCCCTGCTAAACTCAGTGGTGGACTTGACGAGCTCAGAAACATAATTATTCAAGGACTGGAGTCCTTCTAGTAAGTTAAGCATCCCTTGATGATGCATTCCTACTACTGGTAGTAAGTGGTATAAAGTAGGGTGTACAAGTTGGTTAAAATATTGCTTGGTACCAATCCCTGGCATTTAAGATGTTTTAAATAATTCCCTCGAGATAGAGGGTACAACATTAGTTCAAAATTGAGTGGAATGGATTCCAGGAATTAGGGCCCTTAAGCATCTGATTGATAATATTTTGTAAAACCTCAGGATGTATTTAAAAGTCCATGGTAAAACTTAAGTTAAGACCATAAAATTCCAAGTTGGCACAGAATTTCAACGTAGATGGTGCTCTTGGGATTTAGTTCTAGTTGAACAGACCTATCATAATACACTGCATTGCTCATAAACTTGAGCCTCTTTAGGCAAAAAATGAGAATCCGTTGTAGTGATTGACGTTTTCACTGGTGTGTAACTCAGAAAAATCCCTGTAGTGAGCACCACTCTGGAAGTTTTGATTGCACTTCAAAATGACATGTATTCTCTTGAAGTTACTTAGGTGAATTCTCCAAAAAGTTGCAAGTAATAGTAAAAAGCAGGTTATAAATTGACCTAATTTTTATTATCAAAAAAAATTTAATATTTTAAAGGTTTTGAAGTGGTTCAGGGTTTATCTTATCTAATTAATTTCTGGGCGATCAAATCTTCTATCCCCTGATTGGAGTGAGCTTGATCATTCTTATTATACTTGATACGTTTAGATAAATTAAGCTACCCTTCTGATATTTTTGGGGGAATCATTGGGGTAGAATTTTCAAATTTGATAGAATTTATCAAAATTCCAACAGTCATTAATAATTCCCAACAAGTCCACATTAAGTTGGGCAACAAGATCTTCCACCTGCTAATGAGCTTCTTGAACATACTTCTGATTAGCCAACACAACAGCCTACTGGTCTTAAAATGCGTTGTCCAAGAAGCCCACTAGGAAAGATATAACCCTTTTTAGATCTCCATGAACGTAATGAGTTCACCAATATTAATGTATTATGAGCTATAATCTGATGTAATCGTCATATTGAGGGATGCACATATCAAACTATAATGTACACCTGTTGATCCTAAGTGCCAAATCGTCTAACCATTTCGCTTATGGTCAACTTGTGGAAAATCTAATAGTTATACAAAGATTCCTGATGCTTATAGATTCAAAACTTAGCCATCTGTCCCATGTTCATATTGTTAGCCCCCAGGTTGTAGCCATGTAGAGGCCATTCAGATACTTTCCATACTTGAGCCTGTGGAATGTTTGCTACTCAAACTAATGCATGAGATTCAAGCGCACCATACAGGGGGAGTTATGTCATAGATACCTCCATCCTTTCAATATTAGAATTGCTCACTTGAAAATGGTCAATCAATGGATTGTCTAAGTCCATGGGCTTGTATAAATACTTTTCCTAAGGCCAATGGTGAACCAGTTCCCCTCCATATTCATATTTGAAAATTAGTCTTATGACAAAGTTCGCCCCTGTAGTAAGCACCAAGTGTTAAAAATTAGTGCTAATGCATCAAATTTTGGTGCACAGATATTCACTAAACTTACAAGACGCTTTAAGAGGAAAGTGACCTTGTCAAACCTGACAAAAAAAGTACAATATATATAAAGAAGGGATCTTTATTTATAAGATAATTAGAAGCACAGGGTAGTATCATATACTGACATTAGTTTTGAGGCTTACAGGAAGGGTCTATTTTTTCTGAAGCTTGCATTCAATGACACAAGGAAAAAGTTTCTTGTAAAATTAGGATTCAGCCAAGACATGCTCCTTCCACTAGCATTCCTATTAGTGCCTTTCTGTATACTAAGCTGCACTCAACAATGGTTTACTATAGGTGTAATTATCTGATTGAACATTAGGGAGAAAATCACAAAAAGCTCAGGGAAATTTCATTTCAGTTGCAATCAATCAACTGCAGCTAAGATCTTGGCAATGGCCATAAAAAGCATAGATCCTCCTGCCAAATATTCTGCACCAGTGTGAAGGGACCATATTGAGGATAGTGATAGAGGTAGCGGGAGCAGATCTAATCTACTGAGGCCAAAATCCAACTTGAATACTAGATTGAGGAGATAAATTTTACCGGGGGTTATGGGATTTGAACTACCATATCTATAGATCCACAGCGCAAAAGTAAAATCACCAAAATTAATTTAGTAAAACTTTGGCGACTCTTTAAGAAGTCAAGGCCTGCGTAGCCAGGACTTCCTGTGAAATGTCACCTTCTAAGTATTAATTAAGTATAACTATTAGCTAAATATAGCATGAGCTGATGGTTGTTAAACCAGCTGCAACAGGGAAAGTGGGGACAAAATGCCAAGAAGATTTCTATGGCTCTGTATGATCAATATCTTCCAAATCCTTTCAGATTGACTGCCTAATTAAAACCTTTAATGTTCTTTGTTAATGATGTCCTTGTAAACATGATGATATATTTTGTGCTACCTGTGACTTGGTAATTTGAGTGCGATTCCAGAAGGCATCTCAATCAATTCCCTTGTGTGTGATGCTGATTGATTTACCACTGGTGCCTTCAGTGACAAATTTTGATCAAAAGGGCTTAAGAGTTGACTTATTAGAGCTCGATTCAGTATCAGGGACCTTGACTCACTTATTATCTTAAATCCTGATAATGCCCCTTCAAGAGCCTGTTAGATGGTGATATAGGGCCATAGGAATCGCCATGGACTTGGTTAACCACTATCTCTTAGTTAAATTCTAAAAAGGAGTACTTAGTAATAACTTTTGAATGATACGGTAGGGTCCTGACCAAAGAACGTCAAGCTTGTTCTGTTAACCTCCAGGTCAATGGTGATAGAAAAAGACTAGATCACCTAACTGTAACGTTTTAAAGAGGGTCAGCCAATCTTAGATCGGGATGTCTTCTTTGCTGTAGTGATATAGTTCCCTAAGTAGCAAGGGCTTGGATTAGATAATTTTATTAGCTAATGACCTTATCATCATATTGTAGCTTTCAGGTACAGAGGTATTAGTAGTCTTTGAACACTTCTTGGCAGTCAAGGGGTAAGCCCATATAGAGCATTAAAAGGGGACACCTAGATTATTTGATGGTAACTTATCTGATAAGAGAAATGTTCTGGGAAGAATGTGGATCCAGCGCGTAGGATAAGAGGTGGCCACCTTACATAAAATAGATATATGTTTTCTATTAGCGCGTTCCACTGCCTCATTGAGGAGGGATTATATGAGGTGGTGAAATTTTGGTTAGTCCCAAAAAGCAAATATCATTCTTGAACTACCTGTGAGGTGAAGTTTAGTCCGTTGTCCAAAAGTAGATCTTGAAAGCATTTATTCTGAGTAAAAATCGATCAGATAAGGGTTAGGGACATGGCTTTTGCAGTGGCAGCTGGAATGGATATCACTTTGAACCATTTGGGTAAATGGTCCACAGCTAACAGGATAAACTTGTGCTATGTAAATGATGGTCAAAGGGCCTCCACATCAATGCTGAAAACATTAAATGGACTTAATAAGGCCACAAATAAATTTTGATACTAATGTTTAGCCTATCTTGGGTATGACAAGTCAAACAGTTCTCTAAAACATCTTGGATGGTCTTGACCCTCTGATATTAATAGCATTATTTCTTAAAGTATTTGATAGTTTTTTCAATGCTCCATGTTCACGGTCAAGTGGCCCTCAAGGATGACGTTGGTTTGGAAAGAGGGGCAGATATAATATAGCCATCTCCTTGTCAAATCTTTTATACAACATTCCTTCTTAAATTTGAGTATCTTGTGTCAAATTTCCATAGCTTGGTTTAAATTTTAAGAGTCTCTAATTCTCATCAATCAGGTTGGTTGTTTAGATTATATATTTGGTCTTCTCTGTGATTGAGGTGGCCAGTACTGCCATCCTTGAAAGACCATTGGGATTTTGATGGATTGCTCCTGCACAATGAACTTTGGTAAAATTATAGTTCTGTAGTTTAGTGTCCGCCTCGCTAATCTACCATCTGGATCATTCATTTTCTGTAACCATCAAAGTGAGGCATGGTTCTTGAGAATAGGGAAATGGATGCTATTTGGTAGGGCCAGAAATGTCTAATTACTAATAAAAACCAGTTGCTTGTGCTTGGTAGCACTATAATTCTGTTCAAATTTTGCTCAGGGTCTTTCTGAAGTAAGCCACTTGATGGTAATCTTAGTTTCTATCATGTTGAGCTAGGAGAGCCCTGACTGCAATGTCACTAGAATCAGGTGATAGTAAGAATTTCTGGCTAAAACGCAGATAGACTAAAGTAGGTTTAATACAAAGGGCAGTCCTCAGAATATTAAAATATTATTCTTGTTCAGCCTGCCACTGAAAAGGCACATTTTCTGTAGAAGGTAAATAAGGGGTTTGGCTAGATTAACAAACTGAGGAATAAACTGACAATAATAGCTTACCATTCCAAGGAATACTTGATTTTCCCTGAGGCTCTGGGGCAAGCAATTTCTTGATAGCAGCAACTCTGTTTGGGATGGGCTAAATTCCATATTTTTGAGACCTTTTATCTGAGGAATTCAATTTATATTTGAAGAAAGAGCACTTTAACAGCCTAAGTGTTATGAGGGCTTTTCTAAGAAAAAGGAAGACCTCTTGGAGATGCTTTGTGTGGCTATTAAAGGTTTATAAGAATACAATAATATAATCAAGGTATAAAAGGAACACAGGGTAGCTTTAAATCTCCCAGGATCCCATCTATGGCGCTTTGAAAGGTGGCAGGCGCATTTCATAGGCCCCTGGGCATCCAAGTTGGCTTGTATAGCCTTTCATTGGATATGATCATGCAATTTGGATTGAATTCAGCGCTAGCTCTACTTTCTAGTCCGCTAGTTACATTTATTATGAAAAAATATTGTGACCCCACAAGCAAGCAAAGAGAGTCATCAATTCAAGGCAAAGTAACTGTCCTTTTTGGTAATGAATTTAAGCCTTCTTTAGTCCATCACTATGCAATTAGATATCATCCTTTTTCTGAACTAGAATTAGAGGGAATGCCCAAGGGCTATGAGAAAGGACCAGTAACCCAGCTTTAAGTAGCTGCTTAAGCTCAACAGCCACTTATGATTCTTTAACCTTACTCATATGGTAGGGATTAGTCAGATGGGTTGAGCTCCCAGTCTCAAGAAAGGTGTAAAACTTCATTTATTTCCAAAATTGTATGTGGAGGTTGATAAAAATCGGAGTCTTATTCTAGTCATTGCTCAACTCAGCTTTGTTGCTCACTGTTGAGCTCTCGCTCAATAAAGATGCTGATTAGAGCTACTAATTGTGGGCAATTTTAGAACAAAATACCTTAAATCTCAAAAGTATGTACGTTGTCATTATAAATTTATAGGAAGTAGTCAAACATAAGCAGCTCTGTTTATAGGACTCACTGTCTTAGATTTGTCAGTAAGGTTGGCCAGCAGCACTAATATGGATCCAGCATAAGCAGGATCTAAAATTCCAGGCAGGTCAGAATCTATTTAGCATATTTTATCCAAACCTCATTTTTCTAGAAATTTTCCTAAGTGAATATTGATATGTACCCTGGTTCAACGATGACCTGGTACTTTGGCGGTATAATAGTTGACTTTATCAAACAGATGGTCATGCCTTCTTGTCCATCTACTTCAGGAAATTATCCTTACTCATGAGCCTCTCACATGATATTTGAGACTGTTGATCTAACTTCTATCTTTCCAACTGGAAGGCCAGATTTTCAACCTCTTTCTAAGCGTCATGGGAGGTCTCAAAACCCAATGATACCCTGCCTCCTTAAAGTGAATGGATCCTTTATCTTGGTGATTAGTGGCAGAGTAGTTAGGGGGAAATTGGGTTTCAAGAAGGAGATTGTAACTAAGGTTGTCTAAAACAACATCCAAGGTATTAAATGACAACTTGTTAAAGAAAATGGGTTACTAGGAATTGGCCCAAGGTGACTGAGTACATTAAAGACCAGCTTTTCCATATTCCATGTAGTGAGTTAAGTCAGGAGTTACCCTGATGCGTTTCATTAACTTATACAAGATGAAATCCATGGGGAAACTACCGTTGAAAATGGCATAAACAAGAATTATGTGAACTTGTACAGTGACTCGTGTGACTAAACTCCAAAATTGAGGGGGCAGAGTGAGAAATATCAAAGATTCAACAGAATAAGAGTAAGCAGTATTGGATTTTTTTATCAATTAGTACTAATTTTTTCTCCCTCAGGCATAGAAAACATCAGACTCATTTTGGTTGCTAAATTTTTTTGAGGCGGTGCAGTGATAACAGCAAGAAGCGCTTCATCCTTCATGATAACTGCATTTTTCCCGCCTCCATGGCAATTCTCTTCCAACAACTCTTAGCATTATGACAGAATCTGTTGTAACAGGTGCACCAAGGTTTGGGGTTCTTCTGGTTCTCAACAACCTGGACTTGAGGACATCTGGAGAGGTAAAAGCAGAGGATAAAGATACTTAAGGTTGATGCATAGATTTTGTTAATGTTACTTTAATTTCCCAGATACAGATGAAGTTGCTCTTTTCCCTAATCATATGCAGTTGGACTTTAGGATAATCTTACAACATTTAGACTACCGCAGTTATTGTTACATCCAGCATAATACAGTTAGTAATAACCAAGTGCTGTGCCTGGGCATAGAATTGGATGACAAACTCCAAAAAACTTTCTCCTTTTCCCAGACTAATGGCCTTAAACGTCTTCAAATGATTGGCCAAATTCTAGTTGCTTCCAAACTACTGTATTAAAGTCCTACGGAATTGTTCCAACATGTGACATTCTTTAAATGTGGAGTCATAATCTCATGAGCAGTTTTATTCAGATTGAGTTGATGTGCTTCACTTTCTGCCTGTCAGTGGCCTCCTCCATCAAGCTCTCATAAGATACAAAAAGGATGAGATATTTTCCTAATCAGGGTAAATTTCTTCTTTAAACTAGATAGAAAGTCAATCACAACATGAATGGAAAAGGTATTGGTGGCAGGTACTGGAGCAGGCTTAGAAGTCTCAGTTTTTATATAGTTGCAAGGGTAATAATAATCTAATCGCCATCTCAACTCTCTCAGGTCCTTCTGAACTTCATCACAATAAATTTTCAGAGAGGTGAGAGAGGCTTTAAGGGAAATTTGCTTCTTCTGAGCTTAAATTTCATCAAGTTGGAGTAGCATCTGATTTTCACAGTCACTTAAGCAAGTTTCAAAACCTTGACAGGTTTGCTCAAGCTGCAAGGTGTGACTATTGGTGAGCTTGACAAATGCACTGAAGTTATTCATTTTATCTGAAATTTCATTGATTGAGACTCTGGGATTGTGGGGAGTGAGTACTAAGAAATTGGATGGCTCTTGAGGTCCATGGGGACTTAGGCTCTTCAGGCCCTCTTGCCCCTCAGGCCCTCAATTCAAGAGCGCTATTGCATGAGGTTAACTCCTGGTAACATTGCTGGAGCAACCAAATATTGTCCTTAATCTGATTGAGGTATTGGCTCTAGGTGGAATTAGGAACTTGTACTTTTTGGATAAAGATGATCCTCAAGGTAACCCAAGATTTTACTATTTAACATAACAAGTTGATTGAGAGCATCATTAATTAGTTGAAAATTATCTCCAATGGCTTCCTAATTGTTTTGAACAAAGGAGGAGGCAGAGTTATGAGATTGAAAATATTTGAGTGCAGGACTTATATGTAAACCCTAATTGTCTAGCTACTTCATGGTGATATAGACCAACTATATGTAGGGCGTGGTGTATAGCTTTATGGATTAAACTTCAGATATAGCGTTCAGTTACCAAATCCAGTTATCTTAAGGGTAGTAGAGCTAAGTTATACAAATTTTGGATTGTGGAAGTCACAGAGGAGGCTTGTGAATGATTAAAGAGCATCTCATAGAGTAGATGCCATTCAACAGTTATTGAATGATCTCATTGATTTTCTCATATTGGAGTTGATAATTATCTTGATCAATGGAAAATAGGGTGAATTGGAAATGTCCTTAAATTCTAGGTTTTTAGGCTGCAGAGGAGATAGGCTGTGCTGAGATCTATTGATACATTGAGTTATGCTTCTTGACTTGTCAGAAGATTGACCTTCTCAATTGCTATTGAACTCTTTTCTTTGTGATAGAGATTTTTACTGTACATCTTGGAGGCCCAAGTAGTGGGCACTACTTATGTCAGCTTATCAGTTCTCTTGACTGTAAGCCAAAGTTTTAAATGTGACTCAAAGCTGCAAAACTAGTGGAGAGGTTGATGAAAACAAAAAGATGGGGTAAATAGAATACTTTATTGAGTTAGAAGGATTCATTATCTATAGAGTGAGCGGGGTCACAATGCCAAGAAAACCTACATTGCTCCATATGATTAGGATCTTCAAGTCCTGAGGATTGACTGCCTAGTAAATGCCTCTATTGTTCTTTTTCAACGTTTTCCTTGTGACTTCATTGATAGGAGTTATGTCTTTCATGATTTGGGAAGTGGAGGTGAAATTCCAGAAGGCGTTTCAATTGATTTCCATGCACATGATGCTTCATGATTAAATTTTCCATTGTTGCCTTCAGTGACTTGTTTCATTTAAAGGTTTAAGAATTAGATTATTGGAGCTCAATTAAAAGCAGATATCTTGACTCACTCATTATCTTACATCCTGACAGTGATTGATTTAAATATAATCTTTCACATAAATTATATTTATAGCAAAAATCACTTAAATTATAAGCACATTTAGAAATAGTGTTAAAATGTACCAAAACCTTGAATACTTACCTAAAATTAATTCTAATGTATCTCTACTATTATCTCAGTTATTAGTAGGGATGCTCTAAGAGTAGTAATTTGTTACACCCAATAAAGTATTGCTTAACATCATTTTCTACTTTTTCTCATATAGTAGTTTTTAGTTCTATTAGCTCTAAAATTTAAGTTATAGATTGCAGTTGCTTCTTGAATAAGGATTTTATCTATCATTAGGCAATGGGTCAGACTCTGCATAATTATTTTTGACTCTCAAATAAAGCTTATACATGGTTGCATCAGGCCATAAAGTATCATCCTTCCACTTTTTCATTTATTATACCCTTTGGATTATAATTCATATAAAAAATGTCATTACAAAAACTACATAGATTATTCATTAATTCTACAGTTATCTTGAGTTGGGATGTTTTTGCAAAATTATATTGAGTGATAAGTATTTATAGTAAAATGCTTCTAAACAGTTTAAATTTCCATATGAAAATTTATGTGAGTTCTGAGGCCTAGCCCCTATGTCTGGACCATGTCAGGCAGCCTTTCAGGTACAGATAGGGTCTTAAATCCACCGGTAAACCATTTTTTAAAAGATGATCTTGTGCATATAATTAATTAGCACTAGCCCACCGCCTTTACTCTCAAGGACCCCCTACCTTCCCGTCATTTTATATAATACCCTTTTTGAAGAAGATAATTAGGAACTCTAGAGAGGTCTTATGCTGGATCCATATTAGTGCTGCTGGCCAACCTTACTGACAAATCTAAGACAGGGATCACTGGAAAGGCCCAGGGTATCATCAAAACATAGTCATTCTTACAAAAAGGTTAAACTAGGCCAAATTCCAGATATATTTCAGTTAAATTCAACTGTATAGAGCTATTAGATTTTCAATTTGATGCCACATATTGTCCAGGATGAAACAAACGATTTTTTATCCAGCTCCCCTGATTCATGGGTTCAAAGAAACTCCAATACCTATAACTTATTTCCCTCACCAAAATGCCAGATCAATTTTGAGTAAATTTTTGATAGACAGACTCTAGGTTGCATTCAATTTTCTTTACTGATAAATATTGCCTTGGACTTTCCCCTTATATACAGAAGGTATAAGTGGTGTTGACCCTTCTGACCTAAACCCAATCTCTGGATCTTTGTTTATTATCCAACTCATCCACAAAACCTTTCCTTGTAGTTTATCCTGAGGCCTCTCATAAATTTTTTAACTTTTGAAAATGCACAAGCCCCCTATAGTCTGCTGCTAGGGCATTCCATATTTTTCTTTTTCAGTAAAAAATAATGTTTGCCATCATCAACTTATTTTCTGTTTTTTTGTGGACTCTACCACAGTTTAACCATGATTTTCAATCTATAAAGTTATTGGGTGCAGCATTTTATATTAGGGCTTGCTACCTTTGTTTCTTTAATAAGAATTTTAATACATTTATCCCTTAACAGCCAATATGTCATTGACATTATCCAACAATAACTTATCACCACTCATAAGTTCTTTTATTACCACCCTCTTCTAACCTAATTCAGCCAGAAGCTTACATCAGAAGATTATGAGGTGCTGTATCTTCCTACCCCCCATACTTAGGGGTTCCCTCACAAAACACATAGTTTTCTTATCAAAGCGATTTGTCATGTCATGGAAACCTTTGGTACATTCCTGCATTTTTTTCTCTTTACATAAACACTAAGACTTTCATAATTAAAATCATATAAACAGCTGTACTTCTAGCCTTCTGGGCTATATACTGGGTCATGAACCACCCATTTTTGAGCCCAGTCTTATTTCAATAAACTGCTTCCATTATGATTGACAAGACCGTTTTTATTGCAAGTATTAGGAAATTAATGCATTTGTAATTTATTGTTCAATTTTATATGCTCTTAGTTAAAGTACCTACCTAAGAACTTTCTGTTTCACTGTGTTCAAAGCTAGAACCTCCTATATGCATCTATGCAAGGATACCAGTTGACATTGCCTTAAAAATTGTATGGCTTGATATAAATTTTGCTTATGACTGTAACAAAATAAAATGTCTTCTGGAAAAAGATGACTTCTGTAAGAATAAAGAGTACTTATTATGTTCATTTTTATTGTATATTAGACGTCTTGAAGCTACAAGATAGTCAAGTTAAAAAAACCCAAATACATGTTATATTGCTACTCAGGACTTCTACTAGAATTAAATAAATATAACAATTATAAGCGTTAATGACATATGACTTAGTATATAATGAGCTGTTATATATCATAGAAGCTAACTTATATTTTTAGTGCGTGAGAAAATCTTTAACTTAATTTGGCAATTATTGCAATTCTGGGTATTAATTGTAGGCCAGTCCTTTTAAAGCTATAATGCTATTAGTTTTTATAGCGTCAGAAATTTTCATATTGTGATATTTCTAATAGTGCAAATGTGCACTTTGGCAACGGCAGGATGGTGAGACTGAAAATGTTTCATAATGGAACTTAACCTTTATTATAGGTCATGAGTTTTAAGAGAACTATATATAATAAGTTAAAAAAGGTGTATAAAAGTTATTTATTAAAAAAGATAAATGATAATTTAAATAGTAATAGGGTAAAAAAAAGAATAGATTAGAAGAGGGGAATATTCCAACAAATGAGCTGGAAGTAGACTAGGATAAGGAATCCTAAACTGATATTGGGAAGCCAATAGACAAGGGAACATAAATATAGTGTAGTTACAGCTGAGCGAGGTAATTATTGCATAAGGTCTTGCTGCTGTACGCTGCTACAAAATTAAGAATAAATTGGAGTGTTGAAAATAATCAGAAAAGGTTAATAGAGTGCTAAAAAGTTTATTTATCCATAATATATTTGGTTGTAAATTTGGCATTATTCAATTGGAATAGCTTATTACTTTAAAAAAATTAATAGTAATATTAGGCCTTAGGCAAGGGTGATTAGCCTGGCAGGTAAAACTGCTTCCACCCTAGTGCAGGTTTCAAGTTCGAAACCTGTACTGGCTAGAAAAATTTCCAGACCATCTAGTACTAAAAAAAAATATTAGGCCTTAGGCCTGAAAGCATTGATCAATAATTTTAATTATAAAGATAAATAATTTAAATAACAAATAATTTAGGTTTGTAAAGTCAAGGCTTCATCTTAACTAGGGAAAAACATGACAATATGCTGATTTTTTCAGAAAAAAATTTTGACTTTAGGAAATATCCATTTTTTTACTTGCTTTTTGTGACAAAACGATTTGTTGTATAGTGTTTTTTCATATTCTAAACAATTAGAAATTACCTCATTCAATACCAAATTCATATCTTGTCAATATGAATGGTTAGGTCAATTTGGATGTTTTTGCAAAATTAGGGTTTTTAATTCAGTGCATTTGAGTTGGCAAATGTAATAGAGGAATTTTCATATATATAATTGTTAGAACTTTTATATAAATAATGATTTAAGCTCTCTCATTTTGTTTCCCCTACTCCAAGATGGGATCAATGGGATAATCCTCACTTTGAAATTCTTACCCTGTCAATGCCAAAATAAAGCAAAAATTAAAATTTAACTTCTTTTTAAGTATCTTTTTTTAGATTTCAAGTTAATCTCAAGTTTAAATCTCAAGGTACTTCCAACCTTTATAGATCTTTGCTCCCATTTCAGCCACATATTCAAAATCCCTGTTGTAACTGAGTTGTCCAAAGGGGAAGGACTGAATCTGCACCTTGGCCTGCAGTTTGAACCAGGTGTCAGAGCCCTGATTAGTGTGAACCAGTGGACCAAGCCCTGATGAATCCCCATGTGGCAGAGGTTGGATCAGCTCCAAGCCTTAACTCAGAGTTCTGGTGGTGAGGATGAGATGTGGTGTTTAATGGATTCCATCAGTGGTAGAGGGTGGTTGGACTAGTTCACCTTAATGTCTTAGCTGATTGGGCTAAACAAATGATAAACCAATTTTGGCATTAGGGCATATAAACTTTGCCCTTATTGGATGGAGGAAACTCTCCAAATTATAGTTGTGTTGCTGGCTAATGGGAGCTTGAGATTCTCAGTTGTTACATTTTTTAACTCACAATCTTGTCTGTGTTAAAATCTTGCATCTTTCATTTAACTTACTTTCTGACATAACCTATTGATGAAATTTTGCAAAGTTACTAAGTCAAATGACAATTTAACTTCACCATAATGTTTTATTTCATAGTAAAATAAAAAGTTTTATATGTAAGATGTGAAAAATTTATGTTTATGATGGCAATCAATATATAATGTTACATCTGAGCAGTTTTATATTTGGTTGATTCAATAGTTTAAATGGTTTTTCCAGGTGGTTGATGGTCATTTAGCTAATCATCAAGTTAATCATTTTATTTAAAGGTGTAAGATTGCAAAATTTCAGAAAAACAAGGCTAAAAGGCCCAAAATAGTTATTTTTATAGCACTAATGGTGCCCAACCCAAAAGGGGGAGCCACCATGCATTGGCCCAAACTAGTTATTGTTCTCTTAGATTAAATTTAATTTCTAAATCAAGAATTGATTTTAACTATATTTTAAATATTATATGACTTTTTGTTTTTAATCTACATCCTTATAAAAAAATATCTCAGGTGGGTAACCATGGGATAAATATACCATGCTGAGTTTTTCTATCTAGTGCTGGCTATGACCTGTGTCAAACAAAACCTGCTTTAGAGTGAAACTATGAATCACCCTGCCATGCTAACCAGCACATGCATACTTATGAACCTTGTAGCTAAGCTGCAACATAATTATAGTTGTTTATTATGTTGAAGAGAACAGAGGTCCTTCACTTATGCACTTGTATTTATGGTCATTATATCTATAGTCATTGCTATTCAGTTCACAATTTTTATAGTATTTTTAATTTACTATCACGCTAATGAACTTCTTATCTCTGCATAGAATCCAAATTTTTACAAGTGATTTTATCTGCTCTTATTGCAAGAGTTATTTGTTTATTATATACTTGTTGTACAAATTTAAATGTTGTTGCAATTCCTGATTGCAGATTTCTTTGTACATTAGAATTACAAAAAATGTTTACTTATTGTATTTTTGTATATCATTATTTTCAGGTAAAACCTCACTCTATGGGAACTTGGTTAGTCTCCTGTTGTAATTAGTTTAAACAATCATCTGGTTTAAATTATTTTTATTTAATTAATATCATATTAATATAACAAATAGATACCAGATTATAACACTTCATAGTTATTTCGCCCTGTGGGCTATAATTTTATAAGTAGTGGCCTGACATATTAATTTAATATTATTGAATCCATAAATCCTCACTGGCGCATTTCTCATTCCCTTAAATTATGGACCACAAATGCCATAGCTTAAATTACTCTATTGCTCTATTTTTTAGCTTAATATGGTATTTTTCCTGTGTCAACATAAACACATCAGCAATAGGGTCCCTTATAATTACTATGGTCATTAGCTTTAATTCAATACATCCAACATTTTACCTTTTTATAAAAATGTCCTGAGCCCATGTTGTTTCTTTCCTGGCCCAAATTGGATATTACAGTTTTATGTACCATTCTTAAGTTCTGCTTAGTAACCATGAAAGACATCAATGAGAACTCAGGTAGAGAGAACATATCTTAGGAGGATTGTCAGTTAGAAGGGGATTTTTTCTTGTAAAAGCTGTGAGAGCCTAACTAGAAGATAATCAAGAGAGCCTGTGATCCTCTAACATTATTCTATACTTCAGGGTGCTCTCTTGTCT
The DNA here is from genome assembly GCA_022478985.1 of Massospora cicadina. Lineage (NCBI taxonomy): Eukaryota > Fungi > Entomophthoromycota > Entomophthoromycetes > Entomophthorales > Entomophthoraceae > Massospora > Massospora cicadina. Next base: position 19,041 of record JAKSZP010010598.1, on the reverse strand, counting down.
TCTTAAAACCCCATTACTGTATATATAAGGTTGTTCTGTTAGTTCTTTGTCAATGTTACTGTCCTCAAACAGTACCTTTTATTGTTGTGTGAATATAACTTGTGCACTTGAAATACAGTGCACCTATGTCAATTTCAACATTTGGTGCTTACTATAGTGGCAACCTTGTTTCTCTTCGCACCATTGTTTGCAAATATGAATTCAGGTAGCTTAGTTGTAAACTACCTTTTAGTAGAGGTAGCGTAATCTTTAGATGTTAAAGTGGCTGACCATGATGCCTTGCAAACTGTAATGACAAAATTTCTTAATTATGAGAGAATTTTTGAGCTCACATTAGCCTTATTTCAGGTATCATATTAATCATTATCATCAAGTAAGAGTCTTAATAAAGGATATAAAAGTTCATCAGCGCTTCCTTGACGGCTTTGATTTTGAAGGAAGGAGATGTTCACTCTGCTAATGATTTGTATCAAGAGTTTTTTCTTTGCAACTTGAACTGAAAATGCAGGTACAGAAAGTATAGTCCGTTATATATCAAAGTATTAATTAGAATATGGATCTTTTGGCACCTAACTAAATTTAGTGATGTTGAACCTATGTTGAAAAAGGAACGCCACCATTTTCATAAATTGATGACCCAGTTTAGTTGGAAATTCGTTAGGATTGTTTCATGTTCCTCCAGGGTCAAGTTGCTATAAATAACGTTTCTGATGAGACTTTATAGTGATGGCAATGTGACAAGGTTATGTGTAAATTGCCTGCTGTTTTCCCATCTGTTCTGACTGTTGGTGTTTCTATACAGCCTGCTACTATGGCGACTCAAAGACATGTCACTCCTTCTCCTCCTCTTTGAGTTTTTTGTGTGCCTATATGGGCACCCAGTACAGGCAACTTTGTAAGATAAACCCCAGGGTACTGCCCCAGTTCACTGGGGATGCGTGAATCAAGGCCCATTACTAAACTGCAACCTCAGGTGGGGTGGCTTGCACCACTTGAAAACTAATATATTCCTTGCTGTTTGTTATATCAAGTATAAAAGGCTATACATCCAGTTTGGAGATATGCCTCCCATTCCTTATTGTGAGGAATGAGACCAGACTGACCCCAAGTTGGACTTACCTGAGGAAAAAGGATTGCCATAGCTTTCCATAGCTTTTTCTAACATTTTCATGACTATAACCTTGGGGATTGTTGCTTGAAATACTTCTTAAGGGAAGCAATGCTGGTTTCTGGCAAGCCATAGACCATACATCCCCTCCCCATGTAGTTCACTAAACCCTGAACCCCTCCTTGTCTTCAAGCAGACTTAAGAGGAGAATAAGCAATCAAGATCTCTGTCCTTGAAAGATGTCTAGAGATAACTTGCATCTTGGTTGGTACACTTCATACCATAGGAGAACACTTCTTCACACAGTTTTACAGCTGAACACTCTGTGAAGATATTTTTGTCTTCTACTTTCCTCCACATACCTCACAGGCGTACAGAAGGTCATCCTCCTTAAACTTACTCCACTTGCACAGAGTGGCCCCAGTGACCAAGGTGTTTCTACAGAGTTGGAAGTGAGAATGCTGACCTGGTATAGGTCAGCATCCCTGTCACAATTTTAACCAAATGGATTCCTTCCAATAGTATCAAGAATAGGGGTGTTGGTTAGTCAGGTGTAATCGCTGGCTAATCCCTAGTTTAATACTAAATATGTTATAATCATCAATTGAGTTTAAGTTTGTTGAACTCCGTGTTAGCTGCCAAAATGCCAATTTGATGGTCATTGTGGGAGTTTTTTTGCGAAAAGCCAATGAATCCATTACCATCTGTTAAAATATGGTCCCCTCAACTAATTTGGAGCACCAGCGACTCATGCTGGGGATGTTTGAAGTTCTATTTAAATATTAATGCATATACAATTGACCTAAAACTCATGCTGAGTATGCATTGAACTAATTTAATAAAATCGGTAACTGAGATGAGCAGATTGAGAAGGGAACTGCTACCTGGAATGACTAACAATTTATTAAAAAAGTTCTGGAATCAAGTGTCTGATGAGTTTTCTAGTATTAATTGGCCAATGAGTGTTGGGTGCAGTAGCTTAGAAGTAGTATAAATATCTTCCTTCCCTCCTAATAAACATCTCTCTTTCGCCTATTTACTTTTAGTTATTAGTAGTTTTTCAGCCAGGTTAGAAGTAGATGGGACATGAGATCCAAGATAGGTGCAGGTTATCACATCTGGAGTGGCTGGCACTGCCAGCTCCCATGTCTCCTCCCTATGAGGAACCATAAGGAGCCTGGTCAGCTGGGCATTAATGGTGGATGCTGACTAGCCGCCAACCAGTCTTAAAACTGTTTGGCCTGACCCACTAGCGGAGCCCATGGTCAATTTCATGACAGTGGTACTCACTATAGGGGGCTTTGCTGGTAGGCTGCTTGAGTAGTTGGAGGAATGGTTATGGAGTGGCAAAAGCCACTGTTTAAGACCAGCTCTCCTTCAGGGTACTCTGGGGCCTTGGCCCACTATTGGGGTGGGTCATGCTGAAGGAATACCATCTGGTTAAGGGGATGGCAATGTTGCAATTTTAATCAGATGGATTTCTTCCAAAAGTATTAGGGCTAGGGGTGTTGGTTAGTCAGGTGTAATTGCCAGCTAATCGCCTAGTTCAATACTATTTAATTTTATAATTATATATCGATTTTAGGTTTGGTGGAATCTGCTTTTGCTGCCAAAATGCCAATTTGAGGGTCATTGTGTAAGTTTTAAATGGAAAGCTAATAGATATGTCACCATCTGGGGGGGTGGAAGGCGAGTTGGTAGGGTTGTATGACTACCAACCTGAAGGTTGCGGGTTCAATTCCCGCCCTTTGCACATCAATTGGGGTGCCATATGAAGGAATCTATTAGCGGTTAGTAGGTATAATAACACGAAAACCTTACCCAAGACGTAGCCAGAAAAATTTGAGTCCCAATCTGGAGGTGAAAAAAACTTTCTACGACAGAGTTGACCCTGCTCAAATTTCATGTTAATACTTTCTTTCTCTATTTTTGGTAATGTCCATCCCCTGGTCAGCTTGCCTCAAATAAATAAAATATGTCACCATCTGTTCTAATATGGTTCTGCCAACTAATTTAGAGCACTGGCAACTCATGCCAAGGATTCTCAAATTTCTACTTAAATATGAATTTATGTATGATCAACTGGCAACTCATGATGAGGATGGATTGACCTTATTTAGTATATGATCGGTGACCAAGATGAGCAGATTGAGGATGGAATTGCTAACCTGGAATGACTAACAATTTATTAAAGAGTTCTGACATCAAGTGTCTGATGAGTTTTCTAGTATTAATTGGCTAATGAGTGTTAGACAGTAGCCCAGAAGTAGTATAAATAGCCTTCCTTCCCTCCTAATAAACATCTCTCTTTCGCCCATTTATTCCAGTTGTTAGTAGATTTTCAGCTAGGTTAGAAGTAGATGGGACAGGAGATCCCCAATAGGCGCTGGTGATCATGCCTGGAGTAGCCAGTACTTCCAGCTCCCATGCTTCCTCCCTAGGAGGAACTGGCGGAAACCTGGTCAGCTGGCCACCAATGGCGAATGCTGACTAGCCGACAACCTTGCAGTGTGCAGCGTGGGATTGCCCTAGCTTCCTAAGATAGGGATGGACTCGCTGGGGCATGCCATATGGGTTGGTGAAGGGTCACAAGGGGGGCAGTGTGGGAGTTCCTGAGCCACCCAGTATGGGGGCTGGACTCGCTGGGACACACACTGAGGACAGCTGGGGCAAAGGCAAAGTTGTTGGTGGTGTTTGGGGGTTGAATGCGGACTTGTAGGGGTTGATAAACCCAATGAAGGTGAAATGGCAAAGGTCATCCAGTCTTCATACTGGTTGGCCTGGAACATTAGCGAAGCCCATGGTCAATTTTGCAACAATCCTCTAACCCTCCACCCACACAGGTCCATTAAGCCATGTCACTTTTTATATGTGATCCAGGACAAGAACGTTAAGCAGAGCTTTTTGTCCTGTAGTACCCAAAACTTGGCGGTTGTGAACTCTTAGAGGCAGACACCATCATCACCTCCCACCTTTAGCCAGTCTCAAAGGATGAAGAGGCTTTCCCATCTGGGGTACCTCCAGCCTTCTCTTCCTCACTGGAACACCCACCAATCCTGCCCTCCGCAACCTTCTGAACTGGCTTCCCAAGCCTCTAATGCAGCCATAGAAGGAATTTCTTCCCTCCAGAAAGAAGGCAGTTCAGTTGCTTCCACAACATCCCATGCCTTTCTTACCAGCACTTAGAGGCACTGGCAACATTATTAGCTTCTTTCACCCTAAGCACTCTCTGCCCATTGTCATCATAGGTCCCACCAGTTAATTCCCCGTTAAAGTGCTTGAAGGCCTTGTGAAGATGAGGATCCTTCTCCAATCCCCAGACTCCCCAAGGGAAATTTCCTGGATCTTTTTTATGGATCTTTTTGTACCCTCTAATTTCTCATTGCTGCCTATCCAATCTCTAAAGTATTTCTTCCAATAACCTTGTAGATTTCCCACACTTGGTATGGACTTTTTTTCCCCAGCTGATACCATAGTCCTTGATGTTCATATCTCTGCAAGCCTTAAAAAGGTCGTCCTCCACCATTGTAAACCAAATCAAAGACTTTACGCCCCTTAACGACCAATTCAATCCACTTCAGCTGAAGTGCTTTGATTATACTCTTGGAGTTAGTCAGAGAGACGCCTCCCTTCTTCACCTCCCAATACAAGTTAGAATAACTGATTTTGATGCTCACCCCATCAGATTAACTGTATCACTAAACTCTTTATTCTTCTTACATAAGATTCCAGTAGTTAAACAAATCTGGCAATGTACCATAGTATGGAAAGAATGAAAGCGTTTATGACAATGGCTCTACCCCAATATGATAAATTGAGCCATTGCAACTTCCAGGCCGCTTTCTTAAGGTCATTTTCAACTTAGGCCATATTTTATGCGGCGATGCCCATCCAGGAATGAGACACCCAAGGTTTTATAACCCTCCCTGTTGCCATCCAGGGTATTGAGATCTTTGGTGCCATATCAAACGTCGCTGTTATGCCAATGGCCAAGTCCTGAATTTCAAAAATTGACCTTTGCGTTTCTTGCGCTTTGGTACACATTCATAATATTCATATCACTTTTCTCCTCCTCTGACAAGGGAAAAACCAAGTATCATCTGCAAACATTGAGTATGAATACTCCTCATTATTGATGGTAAGTTTTTCAGGTAAATTACTGAGAGCCACTGAAAGGGTATCTGTTTTAAGGACAAATAACAAGGGAGATAGAGGGCCACCCTAACGCATGCCCTACACATAAAAGGGTTAAATAGGAATCCATTGATATTGGCAACCAATGAGGCTTCTCATAAATTACTTTTAGCAGTCTTAACAAACTCCCTTTAATTCCATTTCTACATGATACTTTCCAAAAAAAACTCATGATTTATGTGATGATAAGCTTTCTCTTAATCAAGAAACAGTAGCCATCCCCTCTGATCATAATGTTTACTTGCCCATTCTTCTATCAGGTAAAGCAGCATCAAATTGTCAATGATAGGCCTTTCTGGGATAAACCCATTCTGTTCATTCCCAACAACTTCCTCAACTACCCTCTTTAGTTGTATTTAGGATCTTTATTAAGATCTTATAATCAACATTAAGTAAATTAAAAGACTTATAGTTCCCCTTGAGAATAGTATCGCCCTTCATATACAACATCACCACCACACCTTTTGAAAATGGCGGCTCAGTAGTAATAGAGACTAGGAGTTAATTGTAAAGTTCATTTAGCATCTCAGGCAATTTTTCCCAAAACAACTTGTAGAGCTCAAGGATCAACCCATCCTCCCCATGAGCCTTGCATTTTTTTCATTGTGGATGGCGTCAGACACCTCTGACTTGCAGATCTTAGCACATAACAGCTTCTGAGTATCCACCGGCATTACCCCAGTCCACTTGTGAGCAATTTAGCTGCCTCTAGATCATTCTTAAGTGGTCATAAAGGTCCTCATAGTAAGATGCGGTCACTTTAGCCATGTGAGCTGCATCTGTCACCTCAACTCTCTCATCAAAAAGTGACAAGATCATTGCTGAGGGTCTGAAAGCACCTACTGCCTTGTGGAGTAAAGCCACATTGCTATTAGAGTCCTCATCCCACCTAGATTTTTTTTGTTTGAGGCGATCCAACATGAAGGCTCCCATCAATTTTGAGAACAATTCATCCTTTGCCATGTAGGCAAATGCCCACATGACCTCATCCTTCTTTTAAGTACTTTCAAAGCTCATCTCCAAGGGTTCATATCTCTAATGCTTGGCCCCTAGCTGTCTTCCAAAGATTTCATATGCCATCTTGAGATCTGCCTTCATCTGCAACCATTTTACTGGTGCATCTGTCTTCCCTACAATCTGGCCTCTCCACCGTCTCAACTTCTTTCTTATAACTTCCTGCAGTGGAGACCACTTTATGAGTTCAGGTTCAGTCTCCAGATCCCTTTCCCCAAAGAAGCAAACTGAGAGTCAATGATCTGAAGTTCTAGGGGCTTTTGGCTTGAAGCGCCTGGATCATGATTCTGAAGGATCAATTGCAGCGATTTAGGAGAAGCTGAGGCACTGACACTAGATCAATGCAGGAGAAATGATCCCCCTAATTGTGAGTCCACCTAATTTTTCTTTCCTCACTACAGCCCGCCTTCCATGCATCCAGTAGGGAGAGATTGATCATTAAACTGTCCAGCTCATGGGCTCCAAGATCAGAGCTCCAGTTTCCTGAAGCCCCAACCTTATCATCCCCAAAGCAGACGCAGTTTATGTCACCCCCATCACTACTGACCCCTTATATTTTCTTCTTGGATACTTAGACTGACCTTCTGGAAGAATGCCTTTCTTTCAGACTCATAATTGGGTGCTTATGGACCAATAACCCAAATTGATTCATCTCTAAACACTTACATTACTGCCACTGCCCTTCCTGGAGCCAAAATCCTTTTTTCCATCATCTTGACCTTTTCCGCCATCAGACCAAAATACATCATTTGGTTAGTACACCTCAATCTTCCCCTCCCCTTAAGGGTAAGTCTGAGTTTGGTTGATCCACCAAGTGAGAATAGAATAGTTGCTTTGGAGGAATTTGGTAAGACCAATCCTCTTCTAACCCAAATTTGGACTTAGTCTCAGTGAGAAAGCTGATATCTATCCCATGATGTTTCAATCAGAGTTTCACTCGCTGCCATTGTCTCAGTACATTCAGACCCTCCGCGTTAAAAATTAATCTCTAAACACCATAGGCTCATAAAAATAAAATTTTGTTATCATATCCAGGGGTATCATCCTCTTCTACCTCATCTGTTTTAGCGAGATCACATTTTCTCCTCCCTTTTCCAGCACTAGACTTGGCTGAGGGTGATGTCTGTTTGGTCACGGCATCCACTGGAGTCTAATCATAATTATAGTCCTCAACTGACTCCTTCCCTTTTTGATTGAGGCTTTGGGTCAGAAGGCTCTTCACCACTATTGCTAGTTGGCAGCTTCCCCCTAAGCTCCACCTCTTCCCCTATGGGCCTAGTGCGCACCATCACACCTAAATCAACTGTGGTAGCTCTCCTATTTTGTGATTGAGTGATAGGGCGAACCAAATTTTTTTGGGAGAAAACTTCTCTAAATGTTCTTTGTAGATTACAACAATGCTCCGCTAAGATCAATTTGTATTCTTTTAGTTTCACGCACCTTCCAGGTTCTACTAGACTCCTTAATGACCTTCTTGGCACTTTTCAATACCTCTGTAACTGCCTCCAAATTGGTGTTTCCAGACGCAGCCAACTTCTTTGCATTGCTAACAACTCATCTGAAATTTCCAACACCTCCTTTATAGCTAGATGCTCTTTCTATTTGTTCATCATGGATGACTTCCACTCTCTAGGCCCATTTTTTTAGCCGCTGCCTCAGAAGGTTTAGCCTGAGGACATTTGGCTCTGATGTGCCACTTCAGGTCACATATGAAGCACCTGTCCAAAGGTATCACAGGATCACCCCAAGTCCTCACAATGACTGAACGAGGCAACTCCCTATATGACTTTGAAAGTTCAATTTTCAAAACCAGTCCTTGGATCCTAGGGTATACTTTTTTCATGCTATTGTCCTTCTGCTTCGCGTTCTTTACCAATTTATTCTTAATAAAGGAGATCACTTTGCCAAAGCCTTTCAGCTAAGACATCATGGCTTTTCTACTGATAAAAGGTGGCACATCCTGAAGTATAAACCTTCCAATACCAGTACCAATGTCAAGACATTTGGCCTCCTCGTGATTTATGATCATACTGGAAGCCAAAGTTTGTTCTTTTTGATCTTTAAAGTGAAAAGTCATAAGTTTAACATAGGATTCAAATACAAAATATGGAGTGGGGTGAATTTACACACCTTAATCACGCAGCCCATAAGCATCTCCTTTGACCACCCAGTTTTGTTATTTAACCAATGTAATGTATATACCTGGTTGGATTACATTGGTTAAATAACAAAACTAAAGCTAATGTAACTAAATGATTCAAACAAACTGCTCAAAATGAACGGATTGAGTGAAACGCACCTAACAAAACAACAAACCAGGTGGGCAGCGGAGACCACTTATCCCTTTATGGCGGAAGGAAGGGGGGGATTGAGGGGCTCATCTTCAGCAAAAGCTACCTCTTCCCAGAGTAGGGTGCATGTCAAGGTAGATAGCAAGGGCAATGGGGCATTGGTGGTATGTGGTTCAATATCTTTGATGATTGGTACTTCTAATTAATTGCCAACCATAAAAAATGGCAGTAATATATTTGGCTAAAGCTTTTTCAGCTTTAATACAGGCGTCTAGTAGTTTAAAAAACGTGGTAATATTGGTTTGGGTAATATTAGTTTTCAGATTCCGTGCTGATGTTACCACGTTCTGGATAGCATTGGTGACATTTTTGTGTAGTTTAATATTATTTTACTTTTTGGAGTAAGAGTTTTGAGGATAGCAGGAGGTGGAATTCCTCCTGCAAGCGCTGCCACTGATTTGGAGGTGGCTTTGAAGAGGGGACAGCAATCTAGTGTGGCGGCTGCTTCTACTGCAAGCTGGTGGTCACTATAGAATGGTTCAGTATTTGGCTATGGGGCATATAAGTGAGGGGAATTCTGCATCCCATTTTGCATTACAGAACTGGTCGACTTGAAGTGATGGTTCTTCAATGATATTACCTGATTTGTCAATTTCATCCAAAAACTCCCATGTGTTTTGGTTGAATTGAATTGGGGAATTGGCGTATGGTTGAGGATTAGTTGATTCGTTGGAGGTTGCATAGGATCAAACTGGGGTCCAATCCTGCTCTTGATTGAAAAAATCATGTGTGGCACTGGGGCAAGGTGGAAGCATATTGGTGGCTTTAGGTGCAGCTGCAGCAACAGGCTTTGGGGGAGGGGGAGGTAGGATTGTACCCCATGCCGGAAATGGCGCAGGGTGGGCAGCGGATTGGCGGCCATTGGACAAACTATCAGTGCCATCAGAAGCAGTTAGATATGGGCGCTTGCATTTTGAGTGGTCTAACTCAAAATAGGATGAACAAATAGTCCATATGCCCTCAACGTGGGCCCAGGATGGATGGTCGGGGCAGAGGGGATAGCAGCAAGAGGGGGAATTGACAGGGCAATTTAGTTCATTTCAGGCTGATTGTGGCATATGACTGAGGCCCAGCGAGGCGTGTGTCTCCATTTGGGACCACAAATTGCAAGATGGTGTTGGAGACATAGGCTGCCAAACCTTCCATCAGCTCCTGGTGGAGCACCTCATGGGGAAGGTGGGTAGGCAAAACAGTGAACTGAACTGTCAGAGTAAATCCTGACATTAGTGGAATTCCTTAGATTACAGATATTGTCAGTCAGATCAATCAATATGTGATGAAGTTAGACCAAATAATTGCATATCAAACGAATGATTATAGTGAAAATGTTAGATTAATCATTTAATTACTTCATTTTCAATAGTATTGAGTCAATCAATTGCACCAAAACGAATTTATGATAGACTGAGACGATTCCCACTGCTTTTTAAAATCACATGTAAGTCGCAATCACATAAGCTCCAGAGAAGAATAGTGCACTGTTTAAAATCAATTAAGCTTAGGTAGGTCCAGGTAGTTGGATGGTATATAAAACCAAGGCATTCATTTGGTTAATATTTGCGGTCAATTAAAATATTCTCATAATGCAAACACTATTAATCTTATTTACTAAAGTGTTATCAATACCGATCTACCACCCAAGCCTACAAGAAACTCCCTTCCAACTTCCCCTTTTAAAGCCATGTCTTTAAGCAACTCCCATACCAGCTTACCCACCATTCCTTATACCTGGACACCTCTAGTGTCCTTGTCATAATGGGCTAAATCTCTTGGGTATGCTGACTCATGGTTAGCAAACCCTAACCAGGTCAGTAGTACACCAGTCCCTGACATGAACCACCAAAGTGGTGTCCGCTGGGTGCCAGGTCTGAGTTGCTAGGAGAGGATTATCCTGGAAGACCAGGGGCACAGTTGCTGCAGTGGTAGCATCAGCTTCACAGGTGAAGCCAAGATTGAAGTACCCCTTATAGGGGCGGAAGTCATTAAAGCAGGCTGGATGCATCACTGCCTGAGCCATTTTGATAATGGCTTGGTCGTTGTAGGGGAAAAGTTATCCATATTTGACCCTAAGGCCAAAATGCATGTTGCTCCAGGGGAGCACCAGGGGGCAGCGGGGTACCACTTGGGCTTGAGTGAGGTGGGCATCAAGATCCTTAGGAGGAACGAATTGTACCAGGGGTTTGGTATGACTGGGTGAGCTAGTCTGAGCGCATTTTCCTGTTGGACAGAAAATGGCAGGGGGGTTTCGCTGCTGCTTCACACTGTGGCAGCTGGCGAGGAATCTGATGACATCAGAGTGAAACCATGGCAGGCGATTAGGTTTTACTTTTTTAACCATATAAATTGCTCATAAAGTTACACTGAGTGGAAATAGAGTTTTTAGACCACCCAGTTTTCACTTTCATAGAATGATCCTTTTAAGGCTATCCACCATACCAAACATCAAATCTTTTGAGGGGCCAGAGTTCCCCGCTGCAAAGCTTAGTTTCAGACCTAAATTTATTAGAAGACACTTCTGATCAGGAGGTCAAAGCCTTCAGGTAAAAAGGAGCCACGTCCATTTTGATTTGTTAATAGAGTTCTCTACAGTTTGTTTTGTAATTTAGTTGGCCTCTGCAGCCCCTTTTTTGTTCAGTAAGCATTGCACCCTTTTGGTTAAATTCATCAGTTTGGTATGTGAGTACTATCACTTTTTGAAAAGACCAGTGTAGGTCCACATAAGCCACTAAACGCTATCCAGGTATCAAGCCAACCTAGAAAACTGCTAAGATTTTTGTAAACAGGTGCACAAGTACAGCCAAACAGGATTATCTCACCCTTGTACTAAAGACCTGCTTTTGCAGTTCCCGCCTCATAGGAGAGTAGTATGACAGATGATATGGCTGACTCTTGTCCATGTTCCATCTGAAGGAGAATGAAAGCACTCACAAAAACAGGTTGAATCATATTCATTAGTTTTCTTATCACCCCTCTTTTAGGCCACTGTCAGCGCTACAGTTCTTTGGACTGGCGCTGGGGTTTGCAGTGGCTCAAAGCTGGAAAATTCGGAAAGAGCACCGAGAAGGAAATGGGAAAATGGGTTAAAATACCAAATAATTTATTAAGCTAAAAGGCTTTGATATTTATAGGGTGTATTGGGACTTGGTGCCTTTGGGATTGTCAGGGCCTCATCCATTCAGGATCCTTACTGATCTTCTGGAATGGCCTCCTCATGGGCGTCCTCAATGGATAGCGTTGCTCACCTGACTGAATGGGTGGAAACTCCACCCCAAGTAACTCAGGAATAGGGGAGGAGGATCCTGAAGTAGATTTAGCTCAGGTAGGTTTGATGACTGATTCAGCACGGCCTGGTTCCTAAGAAGGGAATTTGATTCAATTTTTATCTCAAATTCCCACAATGCCCCCCTCAAGATCCTGTCAGAGGTGGAAATACAGCTGTAGGAACTGACCATGCACCCAATTTACTACAGTCCCTTGGTTAACATTGGCAATCAAGTACTCATACTTCACCTTATGAATGACTTTATAGAGGCCTGACAAAGTACGTCTATCTTGTTCTGTCAGCCTCCAGGTCAATGGTGATAAAAGAGAATTAGGTCACCTAATTGAAAATCTGGTAAGGAGGGTCGTCCTATTAAATTAGGATGTCTCTCTTCCAGTGGTGGTAATAATGCCTTGAGCAGCTTGGGCTTGAAGCCAGACAATTTCATTGGCTAGAGCCCTCATAGTTAATTTGGAGTTCTCAGGGGTGGAGGCTTTGAGAAGTGGCTGGATGCTACTTGGTAGCCAAGGTGCCCGCCCATATAGGGCTTCAAATAAGAACATTTTGATGACACGGTGATAGCTCACCCTGTAGGCAAGCAAGGCGCTGGGTAGATAATGGTTCCAATGGGCAGGATTTGAGGCGGCCAACTTCCATAGGATGAAAAAGAGTTCTGGTAGCACGTTATATGGCCCTATTAGTAGACGGGTGGTAGGGGCAGCAAAACTCTGAGTTTTGCAAATAACAAAGTTAGTTCTTGTACTACCTGGGAGGTGAATTTCAATCCATTGTCTAAAAGTAAGGTCTGGGGGCACCTGTGCTGGGTGAAAATGGAGTGAACAAGAAAAAGAGCGGTAGCCTTGGCAGTGGCAGCAGGGACTGAGATTGCCTTGACCCACTTAGTTAAGTGGTCTACAGCTAGGATAATATACTTGTGGCCATGCAATCCTGTGGGAAGGGGACCCACCACGTCGATGCTAATGACATTGAAGAGTTTGGTCGGGGCAACAACTGAGTGCTGAAATTGAGGGTTGGCTCAGTCATGGGATCGGCAGGTCATACAAGCTTCCAAAACCTCTTGGATGGTTTCTACCATTTGGTCCCAGTAGCATTGTGATTTCAGCCATTTTTGAGTCTTCTTAACCACCCCATGTCCCACAGTAGAATGGCATTCCAGGATGACATTGGTTTGAGAGGAGGGGAGAATGTAGGGGAGCCACTTCTTGTTGACTTCTTGTAGAGTAGCCCATCCTTGATTTGCGTGTCTTGAGTCATTTTGCGGAGTTTGGCATGAACCTCAGAAGTTTCCAGTTCCCATTGTTTGGGATGTCCTATCAGGCCATAGAGACGATCTTCCTTAGGGGCCAATACTGCTAACACTGGCATCCTGGAGAGGCCATCATCACTCTGGTGTATTGCGCCTGCGCAGTGGATGATGGTGAAATCATAGCTTTGCAGTCGTAGAGCCCACCTGGCTAGCTGACCATTGGGGTTTTCATTTGTTGAAGCCACCAGAGCAAGTAGTGGTCTGTAATAATAGTAAAATGAGTACCGTAGAGGTAAGGCCAAAAATGTTTGATGGCTAATAGGATGGCTAAACATATCCTCTCATTAATGCTGTAGTTCCGCTCATCCTTAATTAGCATCTTACTAAAATAAGCCATGGGGTGATCGACCTGGTCCTCATCATGTTGAGCCAGGATAGCCCTGATGGCGACGTCACTTGCGTCCATGAACAACAAGAAGAGTTGATCAAGGTGAGGATGAACAAGAACAGTTTTAGTACATAAGGCCATACATAAAGCATTAAAAGCCTGTTCCTGCTCAGGCCGCCACTCAAACGGTACATTATTTTGCAGGAGATAGAACAGCAGCTCGACTAGGTCAGCAAACCGTGGGATAAACTGATAGTAATAGCCCACCATGCCAAGAAATACTTGAATATTGTATAAGCTTTGGGGGCGTGACATCTTTTCTATGGCGTCAACTTTGTTGAGTATAGGTTGAATGCCGTGCTTAGAGACCTTGTGTCCTAGAAACTCTAGCTCAGTCTGGAAGAAAGAGCACTTTGAGAGCTTGAGCTTGATGGAGGCCTTCCTGAGACGTTCAAAGTCTTCCCTGAGAGGCTCTACATGTCCATTAAAGGTTCATAAAAAATGGTAATGTTGTCCAGGTAGACAAGGACGCATGAGAGCTTCAAGTCCCCAAAAAATCCCATCCTTGGAACGCTGGAACGTGGCTGGGGCGTTACAAAGGCCTTGGGGCATCTGGGTGGGCTCAAATAGCCCCTCATTGGTGATTATAGTGCACTTGGCTTGGTCTTTGGGGGTGAGCTCAACCTTCCAATATCCGCTGATGAGGTCCGTGGCCAAGAAGTATTAGGAACTGGCAAGCAGATGGAGAGAATCATCAATCCGAGGCATGGGATAACTGTCCTCCTTGGTGATGGATTCAAGTCATCAATAATCCATAACCACCTGGTGCTTGCCATCCTTCTTTTGGACCAGCAGAAGAGGGGAGGCCCAAGGACTATGTGATGGGACCAAGAGCCCAGCGTTGAGTGACTGTTTAAGTTCCATCACCACCCGAGCCTCTTTGACCTTGCTCTTTTAGTAAGGCCAGGATTGAAAAGGGGGAGCGTCCCCAGTTTCTACGTGGTGGAGGACTCCACTCATTCTTCTGAAATCATAGGTTGAAGTTGAGAATAGGTCTGAGTATTCTTCCAATGGCTCCTGAACCTTGTGTCGCTGTTTTTCAGAGAGGTCCTTCCCAATATTAGCATCAACCAGATTAACCAAGGGTAGCAACTCCAAGCCAAAATCCCTCAAATATCCAAAGCTTCAAACATCGGCAACAGCCCCTATTGGTAATAGGCGGACATAAGTGGTGAAACTGTTCAGACCTACAATTTTTGGTTTGTCAGTCAGGTCGTCTAGCAACACAGATATAGATCCAGCATACACTGGATCAAGGATCCCGGAGAAGGTCAGCACTTCCTTAGGAGATGTGTTATCTAGGCCTTGGATTTACAACAGGTACCCTGAGGGAATGTTGACATGGACCCAGGTGTTGATGATGACTTGGTATTTTGGGGGTATAGTAGTCACCTGGGCTAAATAGATTAGCATCCCTTCCAGTCCATCGACAGCAGGAGAGGGTAGTTGGACTCAAGAGCCCCTGATATGATACTCAAGCCAATTGATTCGGCCTTCAGTATCCAGTAGGCAGGCTCAGGCTTTGACATCCGCCTTAGAGTCATGAGTAGTTTCAAAAACCAGAGGGACTTGATGTCCTAGAAGGGAGAGAAAACCACTATTGTAATGGAGCACCGCTGAATAGTCTCAAAGGAACTGAGTCCTGAGGAGCAGGTTATCACTGGGGCTGTCTAGAGCAACCACGGGGGTGTTCACAGCAAGCTTTCCAAAATTTAACAGCAAGAAGGAATAAGCTCCTATAGATTGGGTACACTGCAGGCCGGCTGTGCCATATTCCATGTAGTGGGGCAGGTCTGGAGCAATCTTGACCCTTTTCATCAACTTGGAGGAGATGACATTCATGGGGGAGCCACTATCAACTATGGTGAAAACTGGAATCTTGTAAGCTTGGATGGCAACTCAGGTAACCAAACTTCCAAATTGGGGCGGTATTATGAGGAACATGGGAGAATCATCAGAAGAAGAGTAAGCAGTATCAACATCTTTATTGTCATCAGATACTGAAACTACTTCTTCTGGTATGACGGCTTTAGGTTGATTACAGAGGATAATTGAGGCTGGGTAGGGATGTCAGCATAAAGCGCCTCGTCCTTCATGATGACAGCCCTTTTCCCGCCTCCTCAGCAAGACATTTCCAGCAGGTCTTGGCACTTTGTCTAAAACCATTACAATAGGTGCATTGAGGATGTGGATTCTTCTGGTTTTTGATTACATGGACCCTAGGGCAGTTAGAGGGAACAGTAGACATAGCCTTAAAGTGTAGGGTCAAGGCAGGGATCTCGTTGAGGGCCTCCTTGATCTCCTGAATACAGGTGAACCAATTCTTCTGCCTGATAATATGCATTTGGACCTCAGGATAGGATCCCAAGGCAGAGATGACAGCGATGATAGCGTCATCCAGGGTGATATGATTCGTCATAATCAAATGTTGTGCTTGGGCATAGAAATGTTTGGCAAACTCCATAAATTTTCTCCTTTATTCAGTTGAATGCCCATGAACGCTTGCTTTTGGTTGGCCAGATTTTGATTGCTGCCAAACTCTTGGATCAAGGCTGTATGGACCTGATCCCAGGTGTTACACTCCTTCAAATGGGGGGTTATGATCTCCCAGGCGGTGCTATCTAGACAGGAGTGGATATGCTTCACCTTCTGATGATCAGTAGCCTCCTTCATGGAACTCTTGTAGGCGTACAAAAAGGATGCAATACTTTCTCATCCAGGAGTGAACCTTTCCTTGAAAATAGGTTTAAAGTTAGCTATGATGGGAGTGGAAAGGGTGTTAATGCCTGGGATGGGTAACGGCTCTGAGATCTCCATTTTTGCATAATCCCATGGAGCCCGCTGATCCAGCCACTGCCTCAAGCCTTCTAAGTCCTCTTGGATGTAGTCCCAATTCTGGCTGAGGGTGGAAGCAGAAGCCTTATTGGCAACCTGCTCCTTTAGGGATTGAATCTCGGTGTTCTGTAGGTGGAGCTGGCTTTCAAGGGTGATCAACCAGGTTTTGAACCCTCGACAAGTTTGTTTAAGCTGGGAGGTATGAGCGTTAGTAAGCTCAGTGAAGGCACTGAGGTTATCCATCTCATCTGACAATGCCTTGATAGAGACCCTGGGGTTGAGGGGGACACTGTCTGATTGGAGCTTGCATCACAGTGCCACCTTTTAGATTTGATCCCATAAGGCAGCCAGGGCTGTCATTACATCCCTTTGCCAGGGGTCTTTGGGTTTGTCCAATATTAAAGGGCCTGGTGGCCCTTGAGGTCCACGGGGTCCTTTGGGTACAGCTGGCCCTTGACACCCCTCGGGGCCTTCTGGCCCAGCACCCATGGAGGGGTAGTCATGAGAGGCCAGCTCTTGATAGTGCTGTTGTAGGGAGCGTACCAATTATTTGACTTAGAGGAGATGCTGGGTCCATGTCGCCTCAAATAGCTGAGCTTTTTGACAAAATTGCTCCTTGAGGTAGCTGGATATTCCGCTGTCCAATAATAAAATTTGATCACAGATCTCATTGATTAATTGTTGGTTATCAATAATAGCTCACAGTTGTCATGCACAAAGGAAGAGGCAGTGTCATAGAAGTTAATGATGTAGGAATGTAAATTTTGGGTGAGTCCTAGTTGCCAGGAGACCTCCTGGTGGTGTAATATGACTAGCTGAAAGAGGTGATGGATAGCGGGGTGGACAAAGTTATAAAGGTAGCGATCAGGCCCCAGGGTAAGTTCCCCAGCTGGCAATACAGCTAAGGCGTAGAGGTCCCACATTGTGGAAGGTATGGAGGAGGCACAGGAGTGGCTGGAGTGGGCGCCCATGGAGTAGATGCCGTTTATTAGTTTATGGATGACATCATTGAGGTTTTCATAATGGATTTTGTGTTGGCTCCCATCAAGGGAGGGCAGCCAGAGTTGAAAGGTGGCCCAAAATTCTAGCCTCTCCAGCTGTGAGGGCAGCTTTGCATATCGCGAGGTACTAACCCATCAAGTAACGCTTCTTGACTGACCAGTCATTTGGTCATCAGGGCTGCTAGTATTTTCCATTTTTTGTGATAGACGTTTTCAATTAGAACAGCTCAGAGCCCCCTGTAGTGAGCACCACTTCTGTTGGCGCTACAGTCCTTCGGACTAGCGCCAGGGTTCACAGTGGCTCAAAGCTGGAAAATTTGGAAAAAGCACTGAGAAGGAAATGGGAAAAATGGGTTAGAATACCAAAAAAAGTTATTAAGCTAAAAGGCTTTGAATATTTATAGGGTATATTGGGACTTGGTGCCTTTGGGATTTTCAGGGCCTCATCCATTCAGGTTCTTTACTGATCTTCTGGAATGGCCTCCTCATGGGCGTCCTCAATGGATAGCGTTGCTCACCTGACTGAATGGGTGGAAACTCCACCCCACGTGACTCAGGAATAGGGGAGGAGGATCCTGAAATAGCTTTAGCTTGGGTAGGTTTGGTGACCAATTCAGCATGGCCTGATTCAGAAGAAGGAAACTCAATTCAATTTTATCTCAAATTCCAACAGCCACTATTGACTCTTCTGTGGCGCCTCTCTATGTTCTAGTGTTGGCTACTCACCCTATTTTTACAGGATTTCCTTGGTCATGGCATGTGAAGACCCCAGATTACCCTACCTACCTCCCCCTCTCCTCATATTCATACCCCAGAAAGCTATACATGAGCAACGCCAGACCTTCAGCCATGAAGCCATGAAAATCAATTTATAGTTAACCCTGTAAATTTACCAATAGAATAAGAAGGCAAACATGCAAAATTTTCTTAATTTTTGAGACTATTATGGGTGGATCATTTGATACTGATAAGTTGGCAGTGTTAATGAATTTAATGGACTTAAAAAAGTCAGGAGTTAATTATGCCAAAACTAAAATAGGCCAGCGTGACCTACACTATTTCTATAGATCTTATTCATCAAGGAGTTTGCAAGAGCTGAAAGGATGGCCACTCACAAGATTAAATTATTTATTATTTTTTCAGTAGAGATGAACCTATACATTTATTTGCTTACTGTTATTATCTGGAGGCGCAGATGCTGTCTGGAGATTATGTCATAAATGTTTTTTATTCTCAGATTGCTCTTTGTCATACCTGAGAGCCCTACAAGGAATTGTATAAGGTTCAGATACCAACACTTAATGGGTTAATTATATCATCCAAATGGTGAAATATCTCTACCAATGCGCCATCACTTTTGAGGCGCTTAAACAAAAGTCTGTAGAAGCCTCATGACCCATACCTCTGGGCAATCCCCATAAAGCAATAAATAGCTTGACCTTCTGGCCCTTATTTTGACTAGTCTGATATTACTCAGATTACCTGTTATTCTTGTAAAAAATTATCATTATGCAAATCATTGCTCTAAGTTAAGTTCTAAACTTAAGGTTCAATTGGTAAA
>JAKSZP010010597.1:0-213843 GCA_022478985.1 Massospora cicadina | reverse complement strand
TTATCTGGGCCTGCCGCCAGGATTGGCTGAACTGGTCCCCACACTGCCAAGCACCAATGGAGAGTGCCACTCTTCAGTGAATGCAACAGGGTTTGGGGTTCCCCCTGTCCCCTCTGATGAGGTGGCTGATCAAATCCTGGGCATCCTGGAAAAGCTCCAGGTGTGCCTCACTGCTGATGGTGGGAAGTCCCCAATTTTCTCTAATGCAAAGCAGAGCGTGGCCCTCCTCGATGCCCTGGATGGGATGCCCACCATTGGGTCATGTGAGTGCTCCTCTCTGCTGCCAAGCCAGGCAACCCCACCCCCTTGTTGGCATTGGTCACCTCAGCGGTTCAGGCCCCTGAGTCAAGACTGACACACCTCCTCCAATTGTTTACTTTGGGACAGACAGCCATGGACCTACCCTCCGTGATCGAAGACTTCAAGGTCCTGGCTCTAACAGTCCCCATCCCTGTTGAAATTTTGGTCTCCGCATTCTGCATGCCCTGGAACCCACCGTGGCGGCGCATCCAGTTTAAGATCCTCCCCCTGGATCCTTAGAGGTCGCGTTTTTCTGTGGCTCGTGCAATTGGGGCCAGGCCCTGGCATAACCCTGTGTGTCCCACTGCTGCACCGAGCACCATGCACCACACCTCCCCCTGCCAGTGGTTGTGGCCAAAGAAACTTTCCCCTGGTCTAGCTGCCCTTTGCTCCCCCTTGATGACTGCCTCGCTTAACTCCCCCCCAGGGGAACTCTTGCTTACAGTACTGCCGGCCCCCAGCCCAGATCAGGAGGCTGGATTATTGGGCCTCCAGTGTTTGGAGTCTTCTTGGTGTGATGAGATCATCCCCCAGTTTTCAGAGTCTGTTCAGTGTGATGAGATTGTCCCCCATGGTGAACCCACCTCCCCCCTGAAGAGAGTGGAGCGGGTGTGCATATTAACCCTCATCTACCCATGTGGGACAAGGAAGTGGTAGAGACCCCAGACAGTCGCACTCCACCCCTGCGGTCCCAGAAAAGTTTCTCCTAATGTTGGGTTATGGCCCCTACTTGAGCCCTTTCGCTGTCTCATCCCAATAAAGAGGACCAAGCATACTTCTTGTTTCCCATTTTCTTTCCCTTGGAGTCAGGGGTAATCACAGTGCAAGACTGCTTGACACTGGAGCGGTGGGTAACTTTATCAACTTTACCATGGTGCAGTCCATGGACCTAATGATGGAGGAAGCTTCGTCCATTCTGGGCGCCTCATCCAAGTCCATGATGTCCCACTGCGTCTGACGTCCTTTGCACTTCTAGTTCATGATTTTGGATTCACTGACCACTTCTCAGCGGTAAAGGACTTGCTCTAACCTGATTTTTGGGGGTGGGCTGGTGGCGCCGCTAACAAGTTTATATCAATCTTGCAACCAACTACTTGTTGTTCAAAAACCTCAAGTTGAGTGGTGATACTAATTTGCTAAATACCCTTCCCCAGGGCACATCTCCTGATTCCATCACCCCACCGGATTTCATCCTAGCTGACCTCCCTCCAGACTTCCCTCCTGCCTAGCCACATATAAGGCCATCTTCAATATGTCGCTGGCATCCAAGCTCCCGTCACACTCCAAATATGACTTGACATTTCAGCTGACAGTCAACCTAGTCAAAATCAACTGCCCCCTATCTCCCTATATGGCGTAAGAAGCTAAGGCTCTTGGCAGTTGGCTGACGACATGCTAGAGAAGGAGTGGCTCATCAAGAAGTCTTCCCCGATGACCTCCCCCATAGTTCTCGCCAGGAAAGCAGATGGTCCCTGCGCCCCTGCGTTGACTATGGTCAACTCAAGAACATCACCATCCCTGACCCATACACCTTACCCTTAGAGCAGAACATCGCACAGGCCATTGCCAAGTCTCGTGTCTTCTCAAAGTTGGACCTGGTAAACGCCTTCAATCAGGTGTTTGTGGCGAGGGGACAGGAGTGGCTCACAGGTATCTGAACTCGGTGGGGCTTTTCCAGTTCAGAGTAATGCCGTTTGGCTTAAAGAATGCGCCAGCCACCTTCCAGCGCCTCATTGATAATGTGTTGGGGGAATTTCATTTCTCATGTGCGGTGACCTATATCAATGACTTTTGGTCTATTCCCTCACCCCGAACAACACGTCAGGGACAACAAAACAGTAGTGGAGGCTCTCCACAAAGCAGGGGTTATTTTTAAACCCTATAAGTGCTAATTCTTCAGGGATGAGGTTATCTTATTAGAGAATCTTGTCCTTAAAGATGGGTATTCCGTCCCCCCTGCAAGCTGGGGCCATTCAGTATTGGCCTACCCCAACCACTCAAAAACTGCTTTGCAGCTTTCTTGGCACCTTCAACTTTTTGAGGAAATTTTCCCTCGCTCTTGCCCAACTGACGAGCACCCCTGCACCCCCTCAACGGGAAGAACGCCCCCTTTACATGGTCTCCCAAGTGCCAGCAGGCTTTTGAGGATATCAAAGAGGTGTTTCTCACAGCCCCTTTCCTACAGTATGTCAACATGTCCCACCCCTTCATAGTAGCCTACGAAGCCTTGTCAGTGGCAGTGGGTGCCATGCTGCTGCAGGAGCATGAAGGAGTCAAGCACCCAGTTCCCTATTACTCTTGGAAGTTTACCGCAACAGAGCAAGAGTGGCCAATATACAATAATGAGCTAGAGGTGGTGGCATGGTCACTCACCTACCGGTGATATCTCCTTCATGGTGCCTTTCAAGAAATTACTGTTCAGACGGACCATAACGCCCTGCTCTACTACCGCAAACCTCAGAAGTTAGGACATTGGCAAACTCGCATTTATCATGACTTCTTTGAGTTTCATTTTAAGTATGAATTCATCAAAGACCCACTGAACATCTTGCCGGATATGCTCATCTAGAACCCCTCCCTGTTCCCCAACGTGGAGGAGGACCCATTAGACCATATGATGGTAGTGCACCCTCCCAAATCCTCTCATTGGTCCCCTTACTATATTCTTCGCTGATGTAGACCCTCCCACTCCGTTCCTCACACATGTCCTCACTTCCCAAACCTGCTGCCCTAAAGGAATTGAGGTTCTGGCTGACTTAGAGTCCATGAGTCGAAAGAGGACTCCATATACCTTGCAGGATGGAGCAATCTGGTTCCACGATTGGGTTTGCATTCCTCCTTATCTACGCAGCTGTGTAATTGAGGACACCACGTCCCCCAGACCGTCAGCCACCTCGGTATCAAAAAGTGTGTAGATCTTGTAGAGAACCTATAATTGGCCTGGGTCCTTAAAAAACACTCACGATTAGATCTCTCATTGTGTCACCTCTTCCCGGGCAAATTTAGCTTATTCTGGAAAGAAGGGACTGTTACACCCTTTGCAGCAGGCTGAGGGGCCATGGACCTCGGTCTCAGTGGACTTCATCATGGAGCTCCCACCCTCCTGTGGCTCTGATGCAATAATGGTAGTCATGGACCAATTTACCAATTTGGCACTCTTCATCCCTTTCCTCTCTTCTATTACTGCGGTGGAGACCACGAATTTATTTGTCAACCATGTGCTTGCCATGTTTGATCTCCCCAAGTAGATAGTGAGTGACAGGGGACCCCAATTCACAGCCCAGTTCTGTGAATAATTATTGACCCTCCTTCACATCAAGCCCTGTAGATCTACTGCCTACACTCCCAGTCCTATGGGAAGACTGAGCGGGTGAACCAGGTACTGGAGAAGTACTTGCACTGCTATTCGACAGCCTCACAAGGCACCTGGGCCAAGGACCTACCCCTAGCACAGTTTGCGTACAACAACTCCCTCCATTCCTCAAACAGCTTCTATCCCTTTGAGTCCACTCTGGGGTATAAACCCTCTTTCCAGATTGGTCCCCAACTCTCCTCAGCAGTTCTTGCCACCAAGGACCACGTAAGCTCTCTCTGAGAGATGCACAACCTGGTTTGAAAACACTTGACAAAGTCCATTGAGGACTACAAGAAGTTCGCTGATCAGAAGCGCCTTTTAAGGCATGAGATCAAGGTTAGTTCCCTTGTCATGTTAGATACCTGAGACCTTTTCATGAAAGCCCCCACCCGCAAGCTTGCAGCCAAATGCTCAGGACCCTTCGAGGTCAAGAAGGATTTAGGCAATGGAGCCTACCACCTAAGACTGCTGCATACTGGAAGCAGCACAATGTCTTCCATACCTCCCTTCTAAACCCCTTTAAGGGGCTAAGCCAACGTCCCCTGAGCTAATTGTCATCGGGGAATCCCAGGAAGTGGAGGTGGAGGCCATTGTTGCTTCCTAAAGGTCCCACCAATCCATTCAGTACTTGGTCGCCTAGAAAGGTTACCCCTAAATATGAGAGCAACTGGGTGAACGTGTACGATTGTACAAACTGAAAGGACCTAATAGAGGATTTAACGCCTACCACCTGACAGCACCTCGCCCTCCCCAGAAGATCGCGGCCATTCTGGCCATAAAGTTAACAGAGCGCTACAAGAATTATGCTTTGATTTATGCCGCTGGGGGTGGGATCAGCCCTGTCAAAAAAGGAAAGGGTAGTGTAAGTCTTGGGGACCAGCCCTTACAACCGGATAGGGTTCAGCACCCCTTCCAGACGAAAAGGGGCCCCAAGGCTCCAGTGGACCCTCTGTCACAGCTGGGCGACCTAGCCCATGTGATAGATGAGCACTGGGTAACGGCTTTACGACCCAAAGACATCACACTCCCACCTCTTCCCCCCTCTTCAATCCTGGTAAGTTTGATAGAAAGGGTCTTCAGGGAGATGGCACACATCAGGAGGCATGGAGAGGGCCCTGGGACCACCCACTCCCCAGGCATACAATGGCCGAAGTTTGGGAAAAAGGCAAATACTAACATCAGAGCTTGACCAACAATCTTCCAGAATGGGGAGCCAGTCCAGACTGGCCTGTTTTGGAAGCCAGATCAGAGTGCAGCTCAGATCACAAACCCTGCCCCAAACAACTCGGACTATCTGCCCCAATGCTCCAAAATGGATCCAGGGAGTTTGGATCACATGATTAGCCCAATCGAGGAACCAGCTCAAATCACATATAAACCAATCCATGACCCCTGCCTATTGGGATGAATCTGGACCTAAGCCATGAAAACAGGCTGACTCAAGTCACTAGGACCTGGATTGGTATTATCAACTTGGCTTGGCCCCAAGAATTTTGGAAAAACTGCAAAAATTTTCTAAGCTTTTGCCAGAATTGAGAGCAGTCTTCTACCCTCCTCTGAGCTTGCCAATCTAATCCCTTCCCCATCCCCCAAACAACCAATCCATCAATACCTCCCCATGCATATAGTCCCATATAAAAGGCAACTGCCCCCGCCAAAAGCAGTTGTCAGTTCATTCTTTGCCTTTAGTTGATTAAATCTGAAATATCCGCCTAGATCACCGCGGCCTCCATCTGTCTTTTGAAAATATATACAAATCCTGCCATTCGATCTGACAGAGCATGCTGTCGCCCAAATCCTCCTGCTGATGTTTGCTGACTGGGTTATCCAGTCACTCAATCCCACCACATGGTGGCAGATCATAAAAGTGATAATCTGCCTCGTGCCTAACAACCAACCTGCTGCTTTGTTCATTTCCCACATCCGTTTAATGGAGACCCTTCCATCCATTCAGTTGCTGAGTCTTCCAAAACCGCTCCCCAGTTGGAGCAGCCCCAAATCATCCCTTGCCCACCACACGCGGGTTTGGCTTCCATAACCGCCTCTGCCACCGCTGGCCCAGCCCACCAGTGGGACCTAGAGCGCCCCCTCCAGAGGAAGCTTGGTCCCAACCCCTCTCATGGGGTTTACCATACCTCTGCACATATTTCAAATAATGTGGTGGCCTCTGTGCCATCCCTCACTGGCGCACAAGCCCCCCATATGAATCTGAAGGCCAGCAACCACAAACCCTGGAGGAGTTGTCATCCTCTATTTCTCTCTTGCCCTTGGGGGTTGCCCCTGCGAGACTCACGGTTGCCCCCAACGCAACCATCTGGTTTGCCTTGTGGGCCTTTGGTATGTTACTGAACTTTTGCTTTCCTCTCGTCTCCTGCAGATCCCCACTTCTATTAGTCACCTAGACTGCTATGCCTCTGGTATTCTGGGGCCTCCACTAGGTGCTTGCGCACCCTGATGGGAGCCCAGTCTAGTTCTTCTTAGCTGAATCCGTGACAACCACTATCATAAAAATGACTGTGGGCTCTGCTAGTTGGAAGGCAACTTGTATTGAGACTGGTCATCCTTTGCCATTTTGCCTTAGGTGATGGGTCCAGAAGTGTGGGAATCCAGTAAATTTGTGCTCGCTGGTGCTAGATGCCTACTGGATTCCACAAGAATTTATAAAAAGTTAAAATGAAACGCTAATAAAAATTGTTTTATCAATTTTATTTTAGGCACAATGTGGGTAAAAATGATGATCCTCGATATTCAACTATTTAGTATTTAAAAGACTTTAAGGTTGAGGGAATTTGGGGATATGTTTGGAATAGCTTATGCAAATATGAATTAGTATATATGAAGGAATAACTTATCATAACTTTGGAACTCGCTTCAGGGCAGCAGAGTGAAAGAAGAGGAATTTTGATTGGCTAAAATGTACCCATGAGGTAACGTTTATATGAACTTAAGCCAGCCACTGTCTAAGAAATTTCTTGCTCATTGGGGGACCTCCGCCAAGCCTATAAAAGGGAGGTCCCTGTGTAGGTGTGTTGAAGGACTTTAAGTGTTGTGGGGAGTATCTTCTGATGGTGGCCCCAAAGCCCATTATGTGGTCAGAGTAATCTAACAATTCAATTTTTCGTTTGGTGCCTGTAGAGGTTTTAATCTTGTGAAACCCCAATTAATGAGGTTACACCAAGAATTGGACTAGGAATTTTGGCCAATTTCCTTAACTTTATCCTTTTTATTTTTATTAAACGAGCTCTTACTACATTGGAAATTCACAAATGGCCGACATTTCCCCCCTTTGGTGGAATTAGACCCTGGATATTCTTATTTTTTAGCTGTGTGGGCAAATGTCTGACAAGCAGATCCAGCTGACTCCTTGGCGTGTCACTTGCACCATTCAGGTTTTCCCTAGCCTAACCCTCAACCCACGAAATAAAAAACTTAAATTAAAAGGTAGATTAGTCAAAGGGAGATTTTTATTAAAAGGGAAACACCAGGTATTTATAATATTTACAAAAGGGCTACTGCGCCCACTGCTATCTATTGGATCTGCATTGTTTCCTCCAGCCAACCACTCTCTCAGCATTTCACTGCGCTTACTCACTTCCATGGCATTGACCCTCTCACCCCATCCTCCCTGATGACCATATATTAGTTTGGCTCATCCTCAGCCTTTAGTCACCAGTGAGCCATATAAATGATTAATATAAATAAACGTCAAATTTGGATTTGACCTTCAATTTGATTATTATTTTCCAGAAACATCTTTGGTCGCTCAGGCAACTTTGGACATCTGAGCATCATGCTGATACATGTTTCAACTCGTCATAGTCAATCATTCACATCGCCTTTCTTGGGTGATAATTCATTTAATTAGATATGAGACACCAAAAACACCTTCAGCTGCCTCTCACTTGAGATCATTAATTTCCACTAACATTGAATAATTAGTACAATTAAGTATACTCAGCATAAGTCACCAGTACGCCAATCTAGGCAGCAAAAATCATAGTTGGACAATTTATGGATAATACATCAGCTTTCTGATAGGAATTTTCATAATAGTCCACTAATGGAAGTTGGCGTCAAATACATATTCCGCTGACATATACTAATTGGATCATCCTTGGCTATTAGTTGTCAGTGATCCTTATACTAATTTAGGGCCACCGATTGGCCCCACACAAACCTAACTTTCCAACTCAGCAGATCTAATTTTGGCTCAACATAATTGGGGAGCAACTAACCAGCACTCATAATAAACACCACCTCTTCAGACAATGAGCTATTCTGCCAGAATTTTCCATTTAATCCCATTTGATGATAAATTATTGGTGGATTCCTTCTGGTTAAAAGCATGACATTTCCCCCACTTAACCAGTTGGTAATTCTCCTACATCCTGCCTCAGTGTGTGAGGTGGGCGCTCAGGGATTTCCCCTCCCCCTGTAGTGAGCACCACTGCTACCACTTCAGCGAATTTGTTGAGATATGCTGGGGGATTTTTTACAGGGTCAAAACCACTAAGCAATTGGACAGACAATATGAAGATTGTCAGCCCACAGACACACCTAAAAAATGTAATAAAATTTGAAGCTATTGCCCCAGACAACACTTTATTTACTTAATATAATATAACTACAGCAGATCCTCTCTGTTCCGTTCACTCCAATTTAATAACAATTCCCCTCCTTCAATCATCCCATCTCACTTATATCTCAGCAACTTCAGACGGTACCATTTAATCAGCTTAGTAATTCAGTTCCACTGTATTTGATTGGTATGGAAGATTATGGTATTCACAATTTACTATCGCCTTATTTCAAGGTGATTGTACTCAATATTCATCAATTGTCGACATAACCTTATTTCCCTATTAGAAGGTGATCCAACAATAACTTCTTAAAGTCGCCTTAATTTAAGGTGTTCAAATAACCATAATCAATACCATGGTTGGCAGAATCTCTATAATCCGCTGTAGATATTTCTGGCTTATTTCTCAGTTATATCAGAATCTCAATAGCCACCATCACCCCACACCACTTCACCAAAGCCCAATAAATCCCCAAAAATGCTCACATTGAGGCAGCACCAGACCATTTCTTTTGGGCTCATGTCAACAATGATCAACGGATTTTTCCTTTCTGTTTTGGATTTGACCATTATAAAAAGTCCTGCCCCAATGCCGCTTCATCTGGTTCTGTCTCTGCAACTTTGTCAGCGGCATCTGAATGGGGTACTTTGTTGCCCCCTCCCACCTAACGCTTTCACTTGCTGAGTCAGAGTGGGAAATCTGCACCTACCACAACCCATAGCCACGTTCACTTGAATTCAACCAAGTAAATTAGAGTCAGGCTTGGACCACTATTTGTGCCCAAGCATTAAACATTTGCCCACTACCACCCACCCAACTTCTGACTCCACTCATGTGAATAAAAATCTGTGGGCCCTATTGGATGAGGTTGACAAATCAGGTGCAATAGTTTGTAAATCAGTTGTTGAATCAGGTGAGGAAGCCCCAGATGGGAATTACTGGGAAGATTTTTCCTTAGATTTTGACAAATCTAACCCACCCAGACGTTATGCCATAAAATCCAATGTTATCCCCTTCCAGAGTGACTACCATCTTGCCTTAGCAGCGGTTGTCTCCCCCCATTGTCATTAGCTCTATATTGCAGTAACAAAGTCTGTTGAAGAATTCCACAAAGGCCCAACTGTAGTCAACTTCCCTCCTGATTTCCCTGAAAATGCGTGGGATGAAATCACCAAATTGGTCAAAACCGCTGAAGCCTCTGCCATTCCTATTGCTGAACTATTGACCTTTGACATATAAAACTGCTATCACCAGGCAAAACGTGGCCAGTTTTTTCTTACTTCCTGATGACCGCTCTCAAGCTGAACATCATATTGCTGAATTTGTCAAAGCAATCGTTGAGGCCAATATTGCACATATAAATCCTTTTATAAAGCACCTCAACTCCCACCTTGCTGACGCCCAACGTCCTTTCTCTCAGCCTCAATTCACATCTACAACGCTTCTCACCCTGATGTGGTTGATGCATAAGCAGTTGTGCTACCCATCCCTTTCTCTTCTCTGCCGTGGTGTGTTAGTAGTTCTCTGCTCCCTGCCTTGTTGGAGGTTTTATTTTATTTCAGTTTTCCATTTTTGTTTCGGTTTTTTTTTTTTTTAAGTATTGGTACTGTCCATCCCCTGGTCAGCGTGGCTCAAATAGAATATAAAATTAAGCTACAAATATTACCAGGTTGTATGATTAGGTAGGATGCCTAATAGGATATCCACCCTGAATGTCTATGGTCTTATTAAATTTCAAATGTTAAGAATGAACTTGCTGATCTCTTTCTGAAAAGTATAGAAACTGCTACCTAGTTACCTTGGGCTTAGTGTGGTGGCGGAAATATGATATAAAAACAAATCTGAAGGCTAAATATTTGGCCATATTCCTTGTGAAGTGGGCAAGTGATAGTGATGAACATGTCTTCAAATGAGTCCTCAACAAACTTGCCTCTATGGCATATGTGCAGAACTCCCCTCAAGACTATTCAAAAGCCCAATATGAGAATATCTTGATCTCCCTTATGAAGAGTATAGAATCTTCTTTTTGATGCACCAAATACATATGTGTTACCCAATTACTTTGAATTATTTGCACTCTCAAGATGAACCTGGACTTGGTGCATATACCTCTCTATTTTACTCCACAAGGTTTAGTGAAAAAGCATCTCTGGTTTTTGGCTCACTAAACAACAGAAAAAATGGTTTATCTTCTCTCTGACCTCCCTAGTATTTTCAACACTCCTACTTTTAGAAAAGCAGATGTCACTATAAGCCCATGCATAGACTATGGTAGCTTGTAGAATGTCATCATACCCGACCTACATGCCATCTCTATGGAGATCCAAATTATAATGTTTTTGGAGAAAGCAAATAAATTCACTAAGAAGGTTTCTTAAAAGCTTTAATGAATTTTTACTAAAGAAAGACTTATTTTTTTACTGAATTATGAATCAGGAGGAGATTAGCAAATTAAAGTTGTAAACATTTGAGCTGCTCCCTCTAGTTTTCAAGTCTACTGCACATGTTTTGGTATGTACGTTGAGCCAGATTAATGTTATAATAAACTAACTGAGCTGACACAGTATGGAGACTATCGTCCTAGTTGAGTTTTCCATAGCCAACTTCAATTCTATCTTAGACGCTAGACTGGGCTAACGCTCTGCCTTCTGTACCTAGAAGAAACTCTGATAACTCTTTAACAACAAGGGAATTATACCCCTTCATTTTTTCTCTCTTCTTGCAGGAGTCACAGAAGACTTCACAAGCAATACTTAACTAAGAAGCTTTTATCCTTCTGTCAGGATTTCACCAATTTCTCTTATTTCCGAATATTCTACTCCAATGATTCCCTGGCACTATTGGAAAGGGAGCGTAATTTATCTAAATTTATTAAGGCTAAAAAGAACAATTAGTCTCTTCCCAATCAAGGGAGAGAAGATTTGATTGCTCAACAATTTATTAGCTTGGATAGATCCCAAACCACTTTGAAACCTATAAATATTCAATCCTTCCAATAATAAAAACAAAGGCAACCTTTAACCTGTTTTTTAACTTTAATTATCGCTTTTTGGAGAATCACCTTTGTAACTTTGATAGAAAACCTGCCCATTTGATAGTGTAATATAAAACTTCCAGACCTTCAATTTTAAATCCACAAAGTCCAAAATACATTAAATGTATAACTGTTAATATTCAAATCTTTAATTATCTTTATTTCTCGTTATGCTTTATTATACTTTAGATCAGAAAAAATAGGGAATTTAGTGCCAAACTATTAAGTTGGTATTTCCTTGGGGAGATGAATGTTATTACCAATATAGACCCTCCTAAGTTGCACCCTACGCAGATTTTTTCTCCTACATCAGGTTTCACTGTCTACTAGAATTATGACATTAGTGGATCAACCATACTAACTAATTCTGCAAGTTGAACTCATATGCATTATTGACGCTTCTAAAACTTTTAAAATACTTAGGTTAATAGGTGAAAAACTACAATTAATAAATATAAATTTAAATAACTAGTAATTAAATTGGGAAATTAAATCATACACCAAAATTGATTTGGGATCATCCCCACCAAACATTACCATCTGGTAAAATCAAATCCCAGTGGATTAACTAATTTACCATTAGGACTAACCGCAAACAAAACTTATCATCTTCTTATGATAACTCATTCACTAAGGTAAATCACCTAGTGGGAAAAGCATACTTGTCATAATAAGATTAGTCTAATGATATGTTCATAAAATGTCAACACTAGGTCATGCCGTCTGGCTACAAGAATTCTTATAAAATCTTTTCACATCAAATTAATGTGGAGTTAGGAGATTGTAGGTGTTTATGGTGGCCTATATGGACAATACTTTGGTTTTCTTCCTGATCAATCATCTCATGAGATCCACTTGTAGCAAGAAATTGAACACTCGAGAGTGATTGACTTGACGTTTTAGAGGAGATATTGCAAGTTTTTAAGTCTCAGGTCTCTTTCTTGGGCAAAAAATTTTTTGAAAAGAGTCATAAGATTACTACAGACAAGGAGAAAACTATTCATAATTTGCCCACACCAACCTCAGTGAAGAAATCAGGAATTTTTGGGGGACATAACCTCCTCAAGAAGTTTATCCTAGTCTTTCAGAGGTTGCCGCACCCTTGTATATGGCCAGTGGTGATAAATTTTCTCATAAGTCTTCAACATTTGAGGACGCTTTTTGAGCTGCTTATTGCTCTTTTCTTCCACGTCTGTACTTCACCACGTGGACCCAGACAAGGAATATATAGTGGATAGTGACGTTAAACTTTGCTATTGCTACTGATCTGTAAAATTGAACATTGATGAATTTGCGCATCCAAAGGGGTTTTATTACACAAAATGTCCATATCAGAGCTAAATTGCGCTGTATATGACAATTAATTATTGAGAGTAGTGGAAGCGTTAACTTACTAGAGCCATCATCTATGTGGTTCTTCAAAACCATTATGGGTCTAATCTGACCATAGGGCTCAATTCAATTACCTTGCTCTTCATGTCTTAACACCATTTCAAACCCTCTGGAATTATACTCTTGCACAGGCTTTGTTCTATAATAAATTTATAAAAGGCTAGGAAAATGGTTTAGGTGATTCTTAAAGTCATAACCTGGCCCTAGCTTATGAATTTAATGAAGTAGAGGTCCAAAGACCCAATCTGTTGTTTCTCTGGGTAAGATTACATCTAATTACTCTTTCACTACTACATACGCCTCTGTTATTGATCCCTAAAGAACCTAGAAGATTATAGTGTCTTCAAATGGGTTGTCATTTACCAACCCCTGTTCTCAGACTACAACCAAATCATTGTAAAATGTGACATAAACCAGGAGGATCTAATGAGGGGGTACCATGTTAATTTAGAAATGGTATGGTCTCAGGATGCTTATAAGTATTAGATGGACCTTTTCTCCAATAAATAATCAGGCAGATTCAGGATGATTTACCCATGTGGTACCTTGGATAAATAAAACCTTGGAATATATCCGCCATACTTATAATTGAAAGGAAAATCAGCACATGTGGCTTCATATTACAGGGAGTGCCTTGTGTGAAATAGGATGAAACTAAATTGTCAGCCCCCAGCTGAGTAGTTGGTACAGTTCCATAAAGCATAAAAGCTTTGGACTTAATTTTCAATTTACTTTTATTGTGGAGCTATTACCTTGAGAGAGTTATGATGTCGTAATGATTGTGTTGGATAGTTACCAAATTTGAACACTTCACCCTTACCATACCATTATAATGGAAGCTCAGATGGCTAGTTATTCATTTATAACGTCTTTTAATCCCGTGTTGTATGAAAAGAAATCATCAATGACCAGGTGCCTCATTTCACATCCATTTTTAAGAAGAGTTGTCAACTCTTCAGATTTTATATACCATTCAACTGCCTTCCCCACAATCAGATGGGAAGGCATAATGAGTAAACCAATGCTTAGAGAAATTTTGGGGTGCTATATTACTGTCAATATTTCTGATTAGATCTCACAACCATCGTTGGCTCAATTCCTTTAAAATAATGTTCAGCACAATTTCTGTTGGCTAAACCCCTCTTCACTAGTTATGGTTTTCCTCTCCTTTAACATGGAACTCATCTTTGGGTTTAAGATAAAAGCTGTCCTGAGATTTGCCAAGCCATTAAGAAAGTACACTAAAAAGTAAATGACAGATTGGTCCCTTCCATAAATAACTACAAGGAGAGCGCGATGGAAAGAGAATGGTTGGTCCTGAGTATAAGGAGGGAAATCTTGTGATGCTTAACGCCAGAAACACAACAATAAAGCAGTCTTCTTCAAGAAACTGGGATAGAAGAATATAGGACCCTACTGCATTGTTAGTAAGATGGGTCTGCCTCCTACCAGCAGCATTTTCCGCCTAAGTTCCAAATCTTCGTCACATTTCATAAGGGCAAGTTGACACTGTTTGAGTTTTCTTCTGAGTCTCCAGAGTCGTACCTGGTGGATGTGCACAATAATGGGAGGTGGAGAAATAAAGGACTCTTGCAAGATGAAAAGGTGGCTTGAGTACATGGTATTATGAAAAGGTTTTGATGCCACAAAGAACAGCTGGATTTTAGCCCACAAATGTGCCCATGTTCAGGAACTAAATAATTTCTGAATGAACTTTTCAGCCATTACTAGCATAAGCAATTCCAACAATTACCACTGTTGGGAAGTTGATATGACTGGATGATATGCTACCCATACCAGTGGATTGGAGAGGAATTGAGATGAGTCTTAAGATTTATGAAAAAAGGTATAAAAATTATAATTGATCAAAGTGACAACCATTCAGTGAATCAAGAGGATTTATGCTGAGATTTGATCCAAACGAGAGTATTCAGAAAAGGATGAGGAATAGAAGATTACCAAGCTGAGGCTTCATCCGCCTGTGGTAACTGAGGTATAAAGAGTCTCCTGGAAGATAACATGAGGAGGCTTTTACAAGGAAAAGAAGAGCGCATTAAAGTCTGCGAGTTATATTCAAAATAAAGTAGAAATAAGGGGCGATAGCTCCATACATAGTTTAGTGAGTTTTATTAAGAAGTCAGCGATCCTCATATCCAATTTGGTTGCTCAGTGGCTAATACCCTATGCAAACCAACTTGGCGGAATCAAGACTAGATGCTGAGAATTAACAGTGGTGCTCACTACAGGGGGCCACTAGGTGACTGTAGCTTTTCAGCAATAAAATACAATGATGAGTCCTCATTTATTCCGACGTAATTTAAAGGATTCTGGGAGCAGTATGCTGAAGAAACCTGGGAGGCACCTAACCACAAAACAACATTATTTACTGTGACTGAACCAGGGATGATGAAGCTATGATCAATCTGCAATTGGAAAACTGCCCCGAGCTGATGACCAACCAACAGGGAGCTCCACAAATGTGACTCCCCAACAACTGAGGAACATTATGGAGTGGCTGTTGCACAGATATCGCCTATACAAAGATGAGACTGGGGAAAACGCCCTGAGTTTATTCTATAATCAACACGACCAAAAAAATCGCTACACTCTGTAAACGTCTTATTTGGACGTGACTACATCAGGGTTGGCTCGCCACCTTGGTACCTACGGAATTGAGGAATATATAGTCGCTTATGTTCAACCTTTTATTTGCCAGCTATTACATGTGCTGGATCACTATAATATTGAAATTGAAGATGTTTTATAGTTTGCGCAAGCACAGCAGCACAATACTCGCCTCCTCTCAACCACCTTGATCATTCATTTTCAGAAGTACAAGGGGCGTTGGCACAGATGGATCATTATGTTTGGGTCGTCCACCGTTGATTGGACAAATTGGTACCACATTTAAATTTATAATTACCTCAAGTAATAAGAGAACTGCTGGAGCAGCATGGCCTATTGGCGGAGTGAATTCAGGACTTAATGACATTGGGGAATAATACTGAGCACTTTATGATTGAGCTAACCAAATGGGTGGAAGCTCTTAAAACCTTTATTGCCCAGCTCAAGGAGAAAATGACCCTTATGGAATGGCAAGTGGCGGATCAAGTCAGCTCTCTATAAGCTGAATTAGCCCAACTTTGCATTAAATGGAGTACCCATCGAATGACAGATAACGCGCTTATCCTTTGGTCAACATCTTCCAAATATCTCCAGCTTATTCATCAGGTTACCAACTGGAAGTTGTTAGTCAGGATGAGCGCCTATGAGCCTTCCTTCATCCTATTTGGTGAGACAAGAGAGTATGTGGCCATGCAAAGGCGACTTAATATCCATCAACGGGCCAATGAGGGATGGTATGGGAACAAGACTCCCTCGTTAACCAAATTAACAATGCCAATCAACAAGCGAGTAACACTAGCTGGCAGCAAACCCACCTGCTGAATATAATTGAAAAAGTTCTTTTGCAATTACAAGCCATGGAACAAAAACTGAACGGTGAGAGGGAATTCTACTGGGAGTTGCTACTTCAGTATGAAATGCTGCAACAGGAATTTCAGAATGGAGGGTGTAAATGCTATTCAGTGAAAGCGGAGCAGTTGATCAATGAACATTTTGCGGGGCATGCTGGAGCCAGAGGGAATGGGGCAGTTAGTAGCGATTTTGGGGAAGAATGCTATGGATCAGCAAACAAATATCCTTCAGGTGGTATGATGGACCCCCTGCATGACATCACTTCTTCTGAGTCCTTTTTGACATATTTAAGTCCATCCGGCCATCTGTATGATAACGCACAAAGGGATGGTCCCTAGTCACTATGAAACCAATTTGCCTGCTCCTTACAGCAGCAATCTAGAGCAAAGCGAATTTGTTCATATTGAAAAAATACCATTTTTCAGTCATGACGGGAACCTACATGGTTACTTTGAGCATTTTGAATTTTCTGTGAAAGGGGCTACAGATTGACGAAAAGTGAGATTGTTGCTGTCCGCTTTAGATGTGAAAAGCGCTAGTCAAGTTACCTGCTATCTTCCAAATAGTGGTATGCTGTGAATAAGTTAAAGCATTTGTTATCCGGCTATTTGGGGGCGCTACCAAGGTGGCACAACGGAAAGCCAATTTTTTGACTATAAATTTTCCCTGAAATGAGACCCTACTAGAATTCTCTGAGCGTTTTTTGGTGGAAGCACACGTCTTACTTGAAGCTAACTTTTTTCCAATGAAAATGTTGGTATAACGATGATGGTGGCTGTCAAACCACATCAGGAACTATCTAACGCTTTGTCTCACATGTTGGATGGAGATACTGGACTTATTTGAATCATGAACACCTTACATCAACTCTCTGCCACGATCAGCGCCCATAACGTAGCCAAAAATCTCTGCTGCCCCCACTCCAACCCCTTCAGGATATAGGCCGCAGCAACTGGGTTATCAGCCTCTGGAACGTATTTGTCCCTCATATGAGTCAGTGGACCCTTTTCAGCCCATATATGCTTCACCAGTTCATCTGCAACCTTGGAACCATACTGGCAACTTCCGACCTGGTCCTTCCAACCCAAACTATATACATGAACCTTTTATGAACAATTACTTCCAGTGCAGACGAAGAGGCATTATGCGGCCAATTGCCCTAGAAAACCACAGGTGTATGCAATGCCAACTGAGAAAGTTAAGCAGGGAAAAGCTTGAGCGGAGTAGAGATGGGATGCTCTATCTCCGCTGAGTCCAACTCACTTGCCCCCTAATCCCCAAACATCTTTTTAGGTAGAAATCAACCCTCAATCGGGTGAATTGTTATACCAGCAACTTTCTTTGGATACCCCTGCTTCTGCTTCCATGATTTAAGGCTCACCCCATCTGGCCAAGCTTTGCCATGATGTGCAGAAGCCATATGCATGGCAGATCCTGGAACAGATTGGCATTAGCAACTCGGATCCTTCACCAAATGTCACTCCTTTAGTAGGGTTTAACATAGCCATTCCGGTGGAGAAAATTGCTAGTGAGTATCCTCAGGCTGCAAGGGAATTTCCTCCTTTTTGGGTAAAACAAAGCCCTTGAACGTACAAGTAAAAAACACTGATGGTATTTCTTAATTGAAATGTAGTTACTGCGACATTTTCCATTTGAGACAGAAATATGCGCTATCATGGACATGGGAGCACCGGTGAACATAGTCTCCACCCAGTTGGTGGCTAAACTTATGTTAAAACTGGATGTGGACTATCGAGTAATATATGGGACCGCGGGAACGCACAGCACTGTGACAGAAGGGGCATACAGCGCGTTGCCTTTGTGATTCAGGTCAGTCCAGGTATTCTCTCTGGTGGTGGTTTTGCCAAATAACAACAATGATATGTTAATTGGCGCGGATTTTATGAGGTATTTGGCGTTGTGATAAATATGGTGGAGGAAACTCTTACTATTTTAGGCCAACAAATTCCTGTGTATTTTTCCACTTGTGGGATCCCAATGGATCCAGTCCACTCCAGCTAGATCAATATAGCATACAGCGACGGAGTGATTCCTGTCTATTATTTTTGACTGAGTCACTAGACAAGGACCCTCCCCAACAAGATATATGAGTACAAAGGGATCCCACTTTGGGCAACGAGTGCTCTGAGCCTACCATCTGGACACCAGAGCATAGTAGGGACTGGGCTTGAAATCAAAGTCCCTAAGGGGCTTTATGAAGAAATTATAACGCCTCACCACACTCGTGGCTTGAACCACATGTGGCTCCAGGGTTACTGCTACCAGGGAATGGGGAGGTGAAAGTGCTGCTAGAAAACTTACAGAAGAGGGCAATGATGATCCGGTGGCACCAAGTGGTGGCTTATCTACACTTAGTCCCTATAGAGGAAGTTCGTTGTATTCATGATTTTGTCTCATGGGAGGATCTTGGACTACTGGAAAGATCATCATTTGGAGTACTGACTGTGGTACCATGGGAAGCGCTCATGGGATTATTGGCAGAACAGCAAGATGAGGCAATTGCACTATTTGAAAAGTATCCAGATTTTTTGCACATGACAATCATGATTTGGGGTGCGCTCAAGGGGTGGTACATTGGATAGATATGGGGGATTACCCTCCCATTTGATTGTGACCTATTAGCTGTTCAAAAATGATGGATTGGGTTGTATTCAATGAGGTGGATAAACTTATCATGTAAGGAATGCTAGAGCCATCAAACAGTCTGTAGGCATCCCCTGTGCTCATTATAAAGAAAAGGATGGCTCAAATCTAGTGGTTATTGACTATCATAAACTCAATAATGTAACAAAAAAGGATTTACCCTATTCCTGATTGACGATGTGTTAGACCAATTGGGTAGGGCGAACTATTTTTCTGCCATGGATCTGATCTCAGGGTACTGGTAGATCAACTAGCCATTAGTGAAATGGGAGAAATGTGCGATCATCACTTCAAGAGGGTTGTTCCATCTGACTCACATGCCGCAAGGGTTGTGTAATTCCCTGGCTACATTCCAGCACGCCATGGATATGTTCTTAGGTGGTTTAAAGCTGTCCTGCGTCCTAGTTTACCTTAACAACATCAATGTGTTCTTGCGGACATTTACAGAGCACCTGGCTCACTTAGAACAAGTGTTTCAGCACCTCGCTGCTGCTAATATTAAATTCAAGCCTCAGAAGTACCATTTCTTTAAAGAACAATTGGAATGCCTCAGGTTCGTTGTGGATTCAAATGGGCTTAAACTACAGCCAGCTAAGGTGGAAGCGATAAGCAAGATGACTCACCTAGGGAATAAATGGGACTTTCAGGAGTTTCTAGGGGATGGTTGGGTATTACTGACTGTTCATTCCCAATTTCAGCTTCATTGGGGCCCCACTTTTCGAGTTGCTAAATAAAACGCTTCCTTCAATTGGACGGAACAATGTTAGAACGCTTTTGATGTGTTGCAAACTGCGTTAGCAAGTTCACCCATTTTGCAATATCTCAACTTTGACAAATAGTTAATAGTACAAACGGAAGCATCTCTCGCTGCTATAGGGGCAGTATTATCCCAGAAGGACGATGATGGCGTGGGTCATCCTGTCACATTCTGTAGTCAAAGCTTGAACTGTCATGAACAAAACTACACCATAACCGAGTGGGAGTGTTTAGTGGTGATCTACACTTACAAACAGTTTTGGGTATATTTGAATGGGGTAGTATTCCAAGTAGTGACGGATTATGCTTCCTTGCACTAGCTACAGAATCTTCATGAACCGGAAGGATAGCTCACGCGTTGGGCTAAGAAGCTTCAAGCATATGATTTTGAGATTTTACATCGACAGGGTGCAAAACATCAGTACGCAGATTGTCTTTCTTGGTTGCCAATGGTCGCCATCACTGCAGACTAGCTGACATAATGTACAAAAAGATGGTGGCAGACAAATATCAGGATGAGCCGCCGCAGTTGATCAAGGTGTTAGATGGACTCAGGGAGGATACCTTTGTATGAGGGGAAGAGCTATATAAGTGGATTGGAGACTTAATGCTGAATTTTCCTTGGCCTCCAGCTAGACCCTCGAATATTATGGATGCTCATTGGGCTACAGGACATGGAGGATTGTGGAAAACGCTAGAGTTTTTGTGATCCTGATACTTCTTGGAAAGCATGCATTATGACGTATTGGAAATGGGTAGCTGTTGCCATCAGTGTCGAGTGGAAAAGTCTTTCAACAAGAAAACCAAATACCAGCTAGTTAAACCCCAGTTTGCATAGCACACCATTTCCATTGATGTAGTGGGACCTCTGCTGACTAGCAACAATTGATCCAAGTATATAATTGTTGCCATCAATCATTTGACCAGATGGGCGGAGTCCAGGGCTAATTAGTGACTTGGGCGTGGTCACCACTGCTAAGTTTATTATGGAGTGTGTTATAGAGTGGCATGGCTGCCCGCAGTTCATTCTGATGGATAATGGAACCAACTTCACTTTGCATATCCTGCCAAAGTTAAATGAGTTGATGGCATAGTGGGGGTGGGGTTTGACCACCCCTATTATCCAGAATTAAATGGGATGGTGGAGTGAGTCAACGGAACCCTAGTGAACATACTCCACAAATTGGTAATGTATCAACCCTCAGAATGGAGTGCCCTTCTACAACTACTGCTGTGTTTGCTTATAATATCATCTATCATTTGGCCACTGGTAAGAGCCCATTTCAAATGCTGTATGGTCAACATCTGGCTCCGCCTGCCTTGCTCTATTCTTGTGTAGAAGACACAGGTGTTTTGAATCCTCAGCGATATTTGAAGACTCTTATGGATACATTGATCAAGCTGCAAACGGAAGCCTACTCCACCATTTTTTCCAATAAAAAGTTTACAATCAGGTGGCCAATTAGAAGCGCTGGAGCAGACTTACGCTGTTCACTGTGGGGACCATGTTTTATTCCATGACCAGCATGGATTTGGGCGAAAAAACAAGCTCTCCAACATTTGGGCTGGCTCATTCTAGATTATTGAGAAGACTGGTATAGATGTCTACACTATTGTCAGGGACTGGTGTACTACTGACCTGGTTGGGGGTAGCTAACCATGAGTTAGCATAACCAAGGGATATCCCAGTATGACAAGGATACTAGAGGCTCCAGGTATAAGGAATGGTGGGTAAGCTGGTATGGGAGTTACTTAACGACATGGCTTTAAAAGGGGAAAGTTGGAAGGGAGTTTCTTGTAGGCTGGGGTGGTAGATTGGTAAGGTAACACTACTAAATGAACTTAATAGTGTTTGCATTATAAGAATAATTTTATTGACCGCAAAAATTAGCCAAATGAATGCCTTGGTTTTATATACCATCCAACTTCTTGGACTTACC
The DNA here is from genome assembly GCA_022478985.1 of Massospora cicadina. Lineage (NCBI taxonomy): Eukaryota > Fungi > Entomophthoromycota > Entomophthoromycetes > Entomophthorales > Entomophthoraceae > Massospora > Massospora cicadina. The sequence goes on along the minus strand of JAKSZP010010597.1, from coordinate 192,345 downwards.
TAAGCTTAATTGATTTTAAACAGTGCACTATTCTTCTCTGGAGCTTATGGGATTGCAACTTGCAAGTGATTTTAAAAGCAAAGGGAATCGTCTCAGTCTCATCATAAATTCGTTTTGGTGTGATTAATTGACTCAAAAAAGATTGGAAATGAAGTAATTTTAACGATTAATTAAATATTTTCACTAAAGATCATTCATTTGATATGCAATTATTCGATCTAACTTCATTCACATATCATATTATACTGACTGACAATATCTATAATCTCAGGAATTGCACTAATGTCAGGATTTACCCTGACAATTATTAAGGAACCTGTGAGGGGTCAGATTATCAACCAAGTTCACATGAAGCTCCTTCGAGCATATAAACAATAAGAGCATATCATCCATATAAAGGGGAGGGGGTAATGTCAGGAAGTTGATATGAATGGAATATATGCTACCCATACTGGTGGATTGGAGAGGCTTTGAGATGAGTCTCGAGATTTACTAAAAGGGTATTCAAATTATAATTGAGCAAAGTGACAACCATTTGGAAAATTGAAAGGATTTATGCTGAGATTTGATACAAACGAGAGTAACTCAAAAATGGAAGAATAATAGAAGATTACCAAGCCAAGGATGCATCCATCTTGGGGAACTGAGATATAAAGAGGTACGCAGAAGATTGAAGGTGAGGTCTTTTCCAGATATAAGTGAGTGCAGATAAGTCTACAATTCATATTAAAATAAAATTTTAATATAAGGGGCGATAGCTTCATACATAGTTTAGCGAGTTTTATTAAGAAGTCAGCAAACCTCATATCATCCAATTTGGTTGCTCAGTGGCTAATACCCTGTAAAAATGACTTGGCAGGATTGAGCCTAGAGGCTGAGAATTAACAACCACCATGAAATTACCTCTTGCGAGTAAATTCTTTTTTTACAAGTCGCCATTGAAGGAGGTGGTGCCCCAAAATCCAGAGGGTAATCTCATGTCTTATGATATTATATATATATAAATCTCAGGGTAAGGAGAAAGTTTTGGTGTCTAAGGGCATAAAGTTAACTCCTTTACTGACATAAAACATATATGGACCAACATTGGTGTTTCAAATGTTCTGAACAACCATCTAACTTATTAATTGCTACCCTAAGTTTATATTTTAATCAATGTTTAGATAAAAGGGTTGATTGGTATGCTACGTCAATGTTTTTAAATTTATTGCGGGGAAGGCCGACCATGGGACGGACACTTCCAAATATGACTCAGACGAGACAAAACTTAGTACCAGGGGAGGCACCCCAGAGACGCGATGCTATCTCTTGTTGCCAGCGGGAACGCCACTTATGGGGAGGGGAGGGAACGTGTGAAGGGGCCGTAGCCACTATTGAGCACGTGTGGAGGAAGGGGTCTGATTTGATAAACCAGAATGGGAACCAGGAGGAGACCAGCTGCCGGCGACGCGGTGGGAGATATCCAAACATCCACGCTTGAAAGTGGTCCACCAGATGAGACCGGAATCTGTGGACAGCTTCAGGGAGGGTGGGGATAGAGCCAGCGATGGCATCCAAGACAATCGTGTGGATAGTCCACATAGCGATTGCAACCACCAGAGCTTGGAGGGAGGGTGGGAGGGGGAGGCCATTGATAGAGAGAACATATCTCTTGACAGACTGAAGGGATGCGTTTGATCCTGGCCTAGCAGACGTTGGACTTCGCGCCATATCACTTTAGAGGTGGGGCACTTCTCCCGGCGGTGGAACAGCGTTACATACTGGCCATACAGGACACAGGATGAGTGTAAAGCGTTAGAGCGCTCAGCTGTACGATACACACGCCTCAGGCAGCGCCACACATGGGAGCGGACTTGAGGCTGCAACAGAGGGTGGTGTGCGTATTTCCAGATAGTCTTTTGGGTCTCAGTGGAATAAGGGATGTCCATCATGTCCATGTAGTCCACCCTGGATAGGACTTGGGGTTGAATGTGGATCACGACATCATGGATGGGTAGCCCCTGTACCTCTTGTGTGAACTGAGGAGAGGGGCGGCCTCTTCAGGTTATATGTCCACTAATATGGATTCTCCACTCTGCGCTTCGCATGGAGAGTAGTATTTGTTTGTAGTGGGTTTTAGTCCCGTGAGGACCTGTGGCCGATGTGTGTGATGCGAGGTATTTCATCAGGGAGTGTGGGTTTGATGGATTGTTGAGGCCCAAGGCTCGGGAGAAGTTGGAGTGGGCCGCGCAGGACCAGTGTTGGGATGGGAGTGTAGGAGCGGTGACGGCCGCGATCCAGGTGCCCAGGATCTTGGCAGCATGGGCTTTGAAGTCAAGCATGCCCATGCCACCATGATGATGAGGGCAAAACATGACCTCTAGCCGTACTGGTGGAGGGCGGCCTGACCAAAGCCAACCTTGTAGCAAAGCATACAGGGATTTGAAGAAGCTTGGGCGGAAGGGGATGGCATGGGCTCTAAACCAGACTTTAGAGAGGAGCATAGAGTTAACTAAAACTATCCTGCCAGTAAGGGAAGTAGGGTGGGCTCTGAGAGAGGCGATTCGCTTTGTCACATTGTCCAGAATACGGCTCTCCATTTCTGCTGACGCGTATCCGCCTGCCTCCATCCACACGCCCAGATGGCGTACCAGTCCTAGGGTAGGACATGGCACAAAGGGGAGCACCAGTGGAGCGGTGTGTGTTGAGTTAGTAAGGCGTGGACGTGGGCGAGCAGATAAGCCGGGTTGGGAACTACTTGCTGGGGCCCAGCAGTTCTGAAACCGACCAAGGAGGATGATTTTGGTTTTGGAGGCGTTCAGTGCCGCGTTGCTCACCCGGGAATATTCCTGGATGAGGGCTTCAAGCGCGCGTGCATCTTTGTTATTAGACACCCCCACCACGCAATCATCTGCAAATGCCATCATCTTGACTGGGGTTTGGCCTGGCACATGGACCCCAGTGAGTTGGGCATTCACATTTCGCAGTAGTGGGTCAAGGCTGAAGTTGTATAAGAGTGGCCTGAGGGGGTCCCCTTGTCGCAGGCCCCTTTGAGGGCGGACTACTTTTCATCAGGAAGCCTGGGCCATGCACTTCCATTGTTGCAGATTCTGTGAGCAGCATCACCCAGTTTATGAATTGGGGGGGGTAGGCGGAATTGATGGAGTCAGGCCCTTAGGTATTCTCAGTTTACTCTATCATAGGCCTTTTGTTGGTCCAAGAATACAAGTGCCCCAGAGGCTATGGACTGACACACATTAGCCACAGAGTGCACGTTATCCCAAATTAACCTTCTGGGGATAAAACCAAATTGTTCTGGGGAGATGGTGGCAGATGCTACAGTCCAAAAACGGTTAGCCATGATTTTGGTTAAAATTTTGGTGTCTGTGTTTGTTAGAGAAATGGGGCGCCAGTTGGCTAAGTCAAGCCTATCCCCTTTCTTGAAGAGTGTGACCCTAAAGGCCTCATGTCCTCCTGGTAGGAGGCGCATTTCCAACAGGCTTTGGTTGAGTGAGGCTAGCAGCAGTGGGGATATATATTTAAAATATTTTTTGTAGAACTCATATGGAATGCCATCTGGGCCTGGGCATTTTCAATTTGGTGCACCGCAAATGGGTGTCCATAATTTGTTTGGAGTAATTAAATTCATTATTTCTGGGTATCAGAAAATGGTGTGGATATGAGCTCGGTCGAGAAATTCTGCCATTTTGGCTGGCTGAATTGGTTCAGCTCAGTATAACTCGGAGTAATATCTTTGCATTTCGATTGCCACTTCAGTCAGTGTGTCCGCAATGGAATTATCCGATCTTCGCACCTGTGTGCAGGCCTCTCTCTGGCGTGGTGTGAAAAAATTTTTAAAGAAGTATGCGGTGCAATTGTCACCATTAGTGATGTGTGTGGCCCTGTATTGGACGCAAACCCAATGTTTGTGTTGCCTTTCAAGTGCATTGAGGTGGGCGGTTGCCTCTGCCCACTTCTGGCCCCATGCAGGGCTATATCCTGTAGCTGGAATGTTGGACTCCAAGTGGGCCAATTCCACCAGCACGCGCGAGATAACCGCCGATGTGGCTCGTGAGCGTCGGGAGGAGAGATGGCAATAGTGGCGGATGGTGTCTTCTTTGAAAGTTGCCCATGTGGAAATGGGGTCCATGCAAAATGGTGCAACAAACAATTTCGCCAAAGTTGCCTCTTCTACCCACATGGAAAATCCTGGCAACGCGAGCTCGGGGGGGGCAGATTTTGCACCAATGTGGGGCCTTTGCAACTGTGACAGGTAAGTGGTATGTTATCAAGACCAGTTGGTGGTTGGAGAATTCTATTTTCATTGTTTTGAAGTGGGAGATGTGGGGTTGGATTTTCGCTGGCATTAGAATAAGGTCGATGCGGGTCATGGACCTTAATTGGCCATTGTGGATGTGGGGACACATCATGTTTTCGAGCAGTGGGGCATGTCATGGCAGCGCATCCATTAACCCAAGGTGGCTTTTAGAACGCGTAGTTCTACGTGACCCTGTGGGGCGTGGGGTGATAGCGGCCACCGGTCCATTAGTGAGGTTAGCCAACAGTTCATGTCACCAACTAGAAAAGAATCAGGGGGTAGCGGGAGGGATTTGACCAATGAGAAAAATTCCCGATGCTCATGTGCACCGTTTGGGGCGTAAATGTTGATGATTGTGTGCGCAACATTGGCCCACGAGAAGGTGACAACGAGCACTCAGCCATTTAGGAATGTTTCTGAGGATATGAATTTGAAAAAAATTGTTTTTCTGAATTAGCACCACACAGTGCTTTGACCAAAAGGATAGGGATGGTAGGAGCATTGTTTTCCAAGCTTCCTCAGAACCTCATGGACAGTGGGACTCCTGGATGGCCAGGATATCCACAAGTAAATTGTTTTGTAAAAAACTCAGTTTCCTAGCCTGGGATGGGGAGGCCTTGAGTCCGGCGATATTCAGTGTCCCTAGAGTGAAGGTTTCCCCCATCGCACCTTAGTTGTGAGGGGTGGGCCCCCGGGCCCACCAGCCTCTTCCAGGTCCCCACAGGCCTTCACAGCAGCGCGGGTGTTAGCAGCAACGCTATTGGGGTTTCTATTAATTTTTGTGGAAAGTGTCACGTTGGCTTTGGCCTTCGCTTTTTTTCCCGACGTCAGACGAATTTTTTATGGTGCAGATAAGTTCGGTGCACCATCAATTGGGGCAAAATTTTTTTTTTCAGTTGGGATAGGTCCCAAGTCAGTTTTGACCGGAGCTTGGGTGCAGCGATTGGGTGAGATTGAATCTCCCATCGGATCCTCAGATTGAGTGGCCCACTCAGCATGGGCCTCCCAATCTGATTGGGTGATGGATTCCAAAGTTGCTTCCACCGCGAAGGTCTCCATGTCCCCCTGGCATTGTGATTGTGGGATGGTGGTGGTGGCCATGGCCGCTTCCTTGGCTGTGGCCCTATGGGCCTGCTTGGCCTTCTCTCGCTCCTGCGGGGAGATTGGCTTTACCAGTAGGTAGCAGCCTTGTGCTCCCCATGGGAAAGCCTCCTTGGTGCTTGCGGTTGGTTCGTAGTGCGCCTCTCCACTGGCCATGGCCGCCAAGGGGTGCTCTTGGAATGTGATGCCCTCCTTGATGGGGCACACGTGCGCCTTATGGCCGAACGCATCACAGTGGGTGCAAATGGGGGCGCGCTGTCCACGGTTACCCAGAATGGGTGGGTGGTATGCCCTGCAATGTCAATAAAGGTGGAGTGCGGGATCTGGGTTAGGTCCTTCATGATCTCCTCAGTTGGGGTCAGAACTGCGATGGCTTTGCCAGTGCACAGGTGTGGCATCAGCATAAAACGTTGCATTTCAAAAGACTGTATTTCGCCATATATGGCGAGACCATCTTTCAGGTGTTGTTCCAAAATATCACGTTTTACCGTAGTAGGCAAAAAATCAAACTTGAGGAAAATTTGGTTTGATTTTGTCCATCTGGTGCATTTGGTTTCGATGACCTGTTGCCCTTTGGGGAGGTCAACCACTATGTGCACCACTGCAGCCTCGTCTGCTGCTATTTTGCTTATAAAACCTAGGTCCAGCCAACCGCGCAGCATGGAGTGAGGTGCAACGTACACTGTGGTCAGAAAAATTTTGTGTACATCTTCAAAAATTTTTTCCCATAGGGCATTCTTTGGATGTCCAGATACACATGGACTCAGAATTCCACCGACAAAAAGTGGCTGGGAGTGTGGCGTGTTGATGTACTTGTTGCATTGTGCTTGCCGCGTGAGTATCTCCAGGAAAATTGTGACTGCCAGTTTATTTAGATTTTTTTCCATTCCACCAGATTCTCTGGGGCGTTTTGAACGTTAGAGGCCGTGGGCCTTCCGCCTGCTCCTCTTGCCTTGCTTGCCCAACTGCTCCCAGACATGGGCGCAGACTAATCCCCTCTATGAGATTATCAAACTAGATTTAGTCTTGAATTATATGGGTTGCAAAAGTGTTTGCAACGAGAAAGAAAAGTTTTATCAGAAATAATGAATTTAATTACTCCAAACAAATTATGGACAGCCATTTGCAGCGTGCCAAACCGAAAATGCCCAGGCCCAGATGGCATTCCATATGTTTTCTACAAAAAATATTTCAAATATATATCCCCAATACTTCTTGCTTCACTTAACCAGAGCTTTCTGGAATCGCGCCTCCTACCAGGAGGACGTGAGGCCTTTGCTATCACACTTTTCAAGAAAGGGGATAAGCTAGACTTAGCCAACTGGCGCCCCATTTCTTTAACCAACACAGACACAAAATTTTTTAACAAAAATCATTGCTAACCATTTAGGGATTATAGCATCTGCCACCATCTCCCCAGAGCAATTCAGCTTCATACCCAGAAGGTCAATTTGGGATGACGTGCACCTGTGGCTAATGCATTTCAGTCCACAGCCTCTGTGGCACTTGTATTCTTGGACCAACAGAAGGCCTATGATAGAGTGAACTGGGAATACCTCAGGTCCTGCCTCCATCAATTTTGCTTACCCCTTCGCTTCATCAACTGGGTGATGCTGCTCACGGAAGCTGCAACAATGGCAGTATGTGGCCTTGGCTTCCCAACAGAAGTAGTCCACCCTCAAAGGGGCTTGCGACAAGGGGACCCCCTCAACCCACTCTTATACAACTTCAGCCTTGACCCACTACTGCGAAATGTGAACGCCCACCTCACTGGGGTCCATGTGCCAGGCCAAACCCCATTCAAGATGATGGCATTTGCAGATGATTGCGTGGTGGGGTTGTCTAATAACAAAGATGCATGCGCGCTTGAAGCCCTCATCATGGAATAAAGCCGGGTAAGCAACGCGGCACTGAAAGCCTCCAAAACTGAAATCATCCTCCTTGGTTGGTTTAGAACTGCTGGGCCCCAGCAACTAGTTCCCAACCCAGCCTTTCTGCTCGCCCACATCCACGCCTTACTAACTCACCCCACACCGCTCCACTGGTGCTCCCCTTTGTGCCACGTCCTACCATAGGACTGGTACGCCATCTGGGCGTGTGGATGGAGGCAGGCGGATACGCATCAGCAGTAATGTAGTGCCGTATACTGGACAACGTGACGAAGAGAATCGCCTCCCTTAGAGCCCACCCTACTACCCTCACTGGCAGGGTTGTTCTTGCCAACTCTATGCTCCTATCCAAAGTCTGGTTCGGAGCCCACGCCATCCCCTTTCTCCCCAAGCTTCTTCAAATCCCTGTATGTTTTGCTGCAAGGATGGCTTTGGTCAGGCCGCCCTCCACCAGTACGTCTAGAGGTCATGTTTGGCCCTCATCATCAAGGTGGCATGGGCCTGCTTGACTTCAAAGCCCATGCTGCCAAGGTCCTGGGCACCTGGATCGCGGCCATCACTGCTCCTACACTCCCATCCCAACACTGGTCCCACGCGGCCCGCTCCAACTTCTCCCGAGCCTTGGGCCTCAACAATCCATCAAACCCACACTTCCTGATGAAATACCTCGCATCACACACATCGGCCACAGGTCCTCACGGGACTAAAACCCACTACAAACAAATACTACTCTCCATGCGAAGCGCAGAGTGGAGAATCCATATTAGTGGACATATAACCTGAAGAGGCCGCCCCTCTCCTCAGTTCACACAAGAGGTACAGGGGCTACCCATCCATGATGTCGTGATCCACATTCAACCCCAAGTCCTATCCAGGGTGGACTACCTGGACATGATGGACATCCCTTATTCCACTGAGACCCAAAAGACTATCTGGAAATACGCACACCACCCTCTGTTGCAGCCTCAAGTCCGCTCGCATGTGTGGCGCTGCCTGAGGTGGGTGTATCGTACAGCTGAGCTCTCTAACGCTTTACACTTATCCTGTGTCATGTGTGGCCAGTATGGAACGCTTTCCACCGCCTGGAGAAGTGCCTCACCTCTAAAGTGATATGGCGCGAAGTCCAACATCTGCTAGGCCAAGATCAAACAAATCCCTTCAGTCTGTCAAGAGATATGTTTGCTTCATCAATGGCCTCCCCCTCCCATCCTCCCTCCGTGCTCTGATGGTTGCAATCGCCATGTGGACTATATACACGATTGTCTTGGATGCCATCGCTGGCTCCATCCCCACCCTTCCAGAAGCTGTCCACAGATTCCGGTCTCATTTGGTGGACCACTTTCAAGCATGGATGTTTGGATATCTCCCACCGCGTCGCTGACAGCTGGTCTCCTCCTGGTTCCCAGTCTGGTTCATCAAATCAGACCCCTTCCTCCACACGTGCTCAATAGTGGCTACAGCCCCTTCACACGTTCCCTCCCCTCCCCATAAGTGGCGTTCCCGCTGGCAACAAGAGATAGCATCGCTTCTCTGGGGTGCCTCCCCTGGTACAAAGTTTTGTCTCTTCTGAGTCATATTCAGAAGTGTCCATCCCATGGTCGGCCTTCCCCACAATAAATTTAAAAAATTTAAAAAATTTAAATTCATTATTTCCGGGTATCAAGAAACTTGCAGATGTGGGCTCAGTTGATAAATTCTGCCACTTCAGCCAGCTGAATTAGATCAGATTGGTATAACTTGGAGTAATACTTCTGTGTTTTGATTGCCACTTCAGCTGGCATATCCGCGGTGTAATCTTCCGATCTTCGCACCTGTGTGTAGGCCACGCTCTGGTGTGGTGCAATTTTTTTTTAAAAAAGTAGCCAGTGCACTTGTCACCCTTTGTGATGCGTTTGGCCCTGTAGTGAACACAAACCCAATGTTTGTGTTGTCTTTCGAGCGCGTTGAGGTGGGCGGCTGCTTCTTCCCATTTCTGGTCCCATGCAGGGCTGTATCCTGTAGCGGGGATATTGGACTCCAGGTGTGCCAATTCTGCCAGAGCACATAAATTATCGCTGATGTGGCTCGTGAGCGTCTGGAGGAGAGGTGGCGAGAGTGGAAAATGGTATCCTCTTTGAAGGTTGCCCATGTGGAGATGGGGTCCACGCAGAATGGTGTTACAAACTCTTTTGTCAAAGTTGCTTCTTCCACCCAAGTGGAAAATCTTGGCGACGCAAGTTCAGGGGGGCGGAGCTTGCACCAATGTGGGGCCCTGGCCACTGTGGTGGGTAGGTGGTAGATTATCAAGACCAGTCGGTGGTCAGAGAATTCCATTTTTGTTGTTTTGAAGTGGGAGATGTGGGGTTGGAATTTCACTGGCATTAGGATAAGGTTGATGCAGGTCATGGACCTTAGTTGGCCGTTGTGGGTTGTGGGGGCGCGTCATGTTTTCGAGCAGTGGGGCATGTCGTGGCAGTGCATCCATTAGCCTGAGGGTGGCCTTTAGAACGCGCAGTTCTACGTGACCCTGGGTGGCATGGGGTGAGGAAGGCCACCAGTCTGTTGGTGTGTTTAGCCAACAGTTCATGTCACCAACTATGAACGGGTTTGGGGGTAGCGGGAGGGATTTGACTGATGAGAAAAATTCCTGACGCTCATGTGCACCGTTTGGGGCATAGATATTGACGATTGCGTGCACTATGTTGGCCCACAAGAAAGTGACAACGAGAACTCAGCCATTTAGGAATGTTTCTAATGATACAAATTTGAAGAGATTGTTTCTCCAAACTAGCACCCCACATTGCTCTGACCAAAAGGATAGGGATGGTAGGAGCATGGATTTTCAAGCCTCCTCGGAACCTCATAGATAGTGGGACTCCTGGATGGCCAGGATATCCATGGGTAAATTTTGTTGTAAAAAACTCAGTTTCCTAACCCAAGATGGCGAGGCCTTAAGTCTGGCGATATTCAACGTCCCTAAAGTGAAGGTTTCACCCATCGTACCTTAGGTGCGAGGGGGTGGGCACCTGGGCCCACTAGCCTCATCTAGATCCTCATGGGCCTTCACAGCAGCACGAGTGTTAGCAGCAATGCTATCAGGATTTTTGTTGATTTTAGCAGAGAGGTTTGCATTGGCTTTTGCCTTCGCTTTTTGTTTCCCCAAAGTAATTGATTTTTTTGTGGTGCAGATGCGGGTGATTGCGGTGCATCAATGTTCTGGTCAAAGAAAAAAAAAATTTGGTCAGATTTGCCCCAGGTCGGTTTTGACCAGAGCTTGGTTGCAATGATTGAGTGAGATCAAATCCACCATTGGATCCTCAGATTGGGTGGCCCAATTGGCATGGGCTTCCCCATCTGTGTGGATGATGGAATCCCAATTTTCTTCCACCGCGAAGGTTTTGATGTCCTCCTAGCGATGGGAGTGTGGGATAGCGGTGGTGACTTTGGCCGCTTCCTTTGCTGCAGCCCTGCGGGCCTGCTTGGCCATCTTCCACTCTTGCGGGGAGATGGGATTTACCAGTAGGTAGCAGCCTTGTGCTCCCCACGGGAAAGCCTCCTTGGTGCTTGCAGTTGGTTCATAGTGCGCCTCTCCATTGGCCATGGCCACTGAGGGGTGCTCTTGGAATGTGACGCCCTCCTTGGTGGGGCATGCGTGCGCCTTATGGCTGAAAGCGCCACAGTGGGTGCAGATGGGGGGCGCGCTGTCCACGGTCACCCGGAATGGGTGGTATGCCCTTTGATATTAACAAAAGTGGAGTGCGGGATCTGGGTTAGGTCCTTTGCGATCTCCTCAGTTGGGGTCAGAACTGCAATGACTTTGCCAGTGCACAGGTGTGGCATCAGCGTGAAGCATTGCATTTTGAAAGATTGTATTTCGCCATATGTGGCGAAACCATCTTTCAGGTGCTGTTCCAAAATGTCACGTTTTACCGTAGTAGGCAAAAAGTCAAATGTGAGGAAAATTTGGCTTGATTTTGTCCATCTGGTGCATTTGGTTTTGATGACACATTGCCCTTTGGGGAGGTTGACCACTACATGCATCGCAGCAGCCTCATCTGCTGCCTCTTTGTTTTTGAAACCTAGGTCCAGTCAACCGTGTGACATTGAGTGATGTGTGACATACACTGCAGTTGGGAAAAAGGTGTGCACATCTTCACAAAATTTATCCCATAAAGTTGTTTGTTGGATGTCCAGAAACGCGCGGACTCCATATTCCACCGACAAAAGTGGCTGGGAGTGCGGCGTGTTGATGTACTGGTTGCATCATGCTTGCCATGTGAGTATTTCTGGGGAAATAGTGACCACCAATCTTTTAAAATTTTTGTCTATTCCGCCGGTTTCTCTGGGGCATTTTTGAACGTTGGAGGCCGCGGGCCTTCCACCTGCTCCTCTTACCTGACTTTCCCAACTGCTCCCTGACATGGGCGCAGACTAATATCCTCTGTGAGATTATCAAACTATATTCAGACTTGAATTGAATAGGTTGCAAAAGTGATTGCAATGAGATAGAAAAGTTTTCAAAACTGAATCTATTCACTAATAAACACTTTTTGAACCATAATCTGATGGTACTTATGCCAATATTGCTGTCAATAATGTCCTTGTTCAGGCTATTATTTATAGTGGATTTCCTTTAAATATCATCAGCACTAAGTTGGTAAAGAAGTTAGAAATAGCTCTGTATGTTGCCATGATCAATAATATGGCACTGAGGGAACACACATCACCAGAGCTCTTGGGGCATATAGTCCTTACCTATAAGGTTTGGATCTATAGTAGTATCCACTCTGGCTTTATTTCGCCTAATCAGAACTATGAGGTCCTTATTGGTACCAATTTCTATGAGAAGATAAGGGGTGATTACTAGTCATAAGGATAACACCTTAGCTATGCTGAACAAAACCATCCCTTTCACTATACAAAAAATGCAAAATCAGGACTGAAAAAACTTAATTAATTTATTAATCTAACCTAACAGGACGGAATAATCCACATCTATACTATAAATTAAAGCGCCGTGTCAATTCCCTACCAACGCAAATCCATGAGTCTAAGGGCATACTTTTTTGAGCAAACAGGGATTAAACTTTGAACTCTGGAATGCAAACAAAAGTCCCAACTGGACTAACAATTCAGATCCCAGAAGAACACTATGGCGAAGTTTATCAACCATGGTCCTAAACTTGGCTAGAATCTAAAAGAACCTGGGATAATTCTTCCTGGGCATTAAGAAATCAGCATACTCTTAGCAAACATGCAGAATCGGCCCATTTTCATTAAAAGGCACCAAGTGGTGGCCTATCTCCAATTGATTCTTGTATCAGAGATTAAATCATTTTATGAGTTTGGAGCCCTGGTGAGCTAGTGCTTCCTGATGATGAGTTACACTATGTTCATAATGTCATACCTATGTCAAATTTAAGAGAACAGAATGAACAAGAGAAGGATCTTGGTTGAGAATCATTCAAGAAATACTGTGAAATATTTTTTAAGGATGATTTTGACTTGGGATGCACATGAGGAGTAACCCATATGGTAAATACTGGTGATTATATACTTATCCTATTAGGGCCAATTAGACGTTCAAAGACTGCTGAGGAGGTTTTATCAAAAGAGATAAAGAAACTTCTTAACTGCAGTATGCTAATACCATCCAAGAGTCCATGGGCTGCACCAATTTTAAATTGTAAAAATAGAATAACTTTTCTATATCTCAAAACAATAACATTAGTTACTACAATTTGGTTTGAACAGCAATTTTTAATAATCACACAGGAGAGATGGGTGACTTCAACAAATTCCAACTAAACTGGGCAAAAGCCATATCAGGTAATGGACAAAACGGTGCACCAAAGGGCAAGAAACGCCATTGAGGGGGACTGAGAAACAATGTCAACAAGAAACCACAAACTAGGCACCAATCAGGTTTTTGGAGTTCACCATGAAGCATAATCATTATCTGGATATTTAATATAACCAACCCCTGTTGAAGGTAGAGCATGGGCTCCAACTTTAACTTGGGATCAAGTCTTCAACTCTGTGGGAGAAAGTGGGCGAGGCACAGGCCTCCCTCTTCCCCTAGCTGTGCATATTACCACCCACACAATCCAACATGGCTAGATTGATTTGGGCTTTGAGACCAAAGAAGATGCAGATTCCACTGCAAAAGTCTGCGTCGAAGTTGCCCTCCCCAATGGCAAACAAATTGTGTGTACCATGTGCACCAGATGGAACAAAGTGAATACTTTGTTCAACTCTTTCAAATCTCTCCCTACCACCCTCCCCTGCAAGCAAGTTGAGGAGGAGCTCTGAGTTGGACTTACCAACTATGGAGAAATCAAACAACTCAAATTACAGCAGCTACACCTGAAGCCAAACCTGTGAACAGGAAAGGCAATTGCTTTGATACACCCACTCCCTGAGGTGACCGCAGACCTCACAAGAATCCCATGCACAGTGGCGTTTAAATCCCAGGTGGGAGTATATCAAAGCCATTCCAAGTCACATTAGAACTTGCACTGCCTATCTGCAACCACTGCACCACATTGGGGCACAATGAACATGCATTCCCCGTGAAGGAGGGCATCATGGCCTCAGAATTCTGCAATGACGCCATAGACAAAGATGAAGTAAAATTCACCAAAGTAACTGATGCCTACCACCAATTTTTAATGGAAGGAGGGTGGGCAGTACATCCTCTTATACCCATTAACACCCAAAGCATGCAAAATGTTGCAGAAGTCCCGCAAGTGGGAAGCGTCCAAGGATGCATCAATTGTAGCCTCCTCCATTGACCCCAGCCAAATTCAGGAGGAGACAGAGAAAATTAGCTGAACCAACGAATCAAAACAGACTGCCCAAGCTGAGGAGCACATTGAGGAAATTATCTGAGCCACCCAATCAGAGCAGTATGCCCAAACTGAAAATTTTATCAACAATGTAACTTAATCACCAAATGGTATCAATCAATTGAACTTAGCAGGACAATTCAGCTCCACTATGGGCGAAAAAGTGGGACCCAATTCTCCAAATTCACACCCCAAAACCACAGAAAAAATCAGCACACTGTACCAGACCACCATGATTTATGAGAGGGAAAATCTGCCTCAAATCCTAAAAACGCAATACCTGCGAGAAATTGACACAGGGTATGGGATTGGACAATGCCACAGAATATACTGGCGCAAAAACACGGAGCAGGGCTAGCAAAAAGGGCGTTGGGAGTGGGATGGGCAGCCCTCCCAACTTCTCTTGAGGCGCCACGAGCACCTCAGTGACAAAAGGGATGCTAAAAATTGTGGGAGCCAGGGCTCATGTTTTTCAAGCCAAAAAAGCTGGACTTCCTGCAAAACCCCCTGTAGATATCTTGGCCATCCAAGAAACCCACTGCCTACAGGGGGAAGAGGGATCCTGGTCAGCCAGAGTCTCGCCATTACTATCAGTATGGACGTCACAGTAGTGGGTGGTCGTCTGAAATAACAAAAAACTAAATTATAAACTCCTCCTCATATCTGCATGGTCGCATCCTGGTAGCAATGATCACAAACCAAGAGGAACAATTTCTATAGAATGCATCTATGCACTGTGCACCTCAGCTAAGAGGGAAAAAAATTCCTCAAAACCATCCCAACACTCACCCTCCTTCCAGATACCATCCTAATGGGCGACTTCAACTTCTGGGATAACCCCAACATGGACCAATGGCCAACCTCAGGGGTACACGTTGGGGCACATTGAGTTCCATGTAATGAAGGCATACCTTGGCCTACATGATACCCTCCCCACGGGTCCCCACAACTCCTCACATGACCCGCCCCAACATACGCGATGGAACACTCATTTCAATGAGCTGCATTGACTACATCCTCACACCAAAATCTCACTGTTTTTTATCTCTAACTTCTCAATAAAAAGGTCAATTTCTCCAACCACCAACCCATTTCAATGCAGCTCTCACCAACCTTAACTCCCACACAGGCATCAATATGGAGGAAGCTACACTCAGAAAACATAAAATTGCCCAAAAGTATCCAACTGGGTTGAACACGAGGCCATGAACCCAGAATTCACAACCCCATTAATATTGGATCCCATCAAAACTTGGGCAAATTTTTAAACCAAACTTATAGTAAAACTCGCCATCTTGCCTCATATAAGTGCACTGCTGACACAGCCACAATTAGGCGCACCTTGGCAGAACTGGACCACCTCGAGCTCAACACCCTGAAGTGTGGCTATAGCCCCAACTGTGGGCACAAATGGGCGGGATTATCTGCTCGCCTAAACGCCCCATCTTCAAACACCACCACAGAATCAAAGTATCAAGAAAAGGTTAGCTCATAAAAGAAGGTGAAACTTGCTTGACGTAATTCTTCCACCAATTCCACTCCCATGGCAACAAAACCACATGCACACAGGTCCGCTTAGATGATGTCACTGTGGCAACTGACCTAGCGGAGGTCAAGGTGGAAGTACACAATTACTACCCCAAACTATATTGTGACACCCCATCTGACTCCCAAAAAATTAAAGATTCTATACACACCACCAGAATACAATGCACACCGCCAGACTACAACCTCTGGAACCTGTAAACGCAAAAGAAGCTCTGGGAAACAGTCCACGGTGCACCACGTAGGAAATGCCCAGGGCCTGATGGGATATCCTACGAATTTTAGTAAAAACGACTCCAAGAAAATCGCCCCCTCTTCTCTTAGCATCAATGAACCAGTGCCTGCTGGAGACACGCCTCCTGCCTGTTGGCCAGGACTCCTATGTCATAACCCTGTTTAAAAAGGCGACAAACTGGATCTGGCCAACTGGCGCTCAATTGCACTCTCTGACACTGATACAAAACTATTAACAAAATTTTTATCCTCCAGATTAGGCACAATAGCATCAAAAGTCCTATCACCCAATCAGTTTGGATTTATACCAGAACGTTCAATCTGGACAAAGATACACTACGTCACCATCATATGCCAGTACAAAACAACTGAAGCCCTGGTATTTCTAGACCAGGAGAAGGCATATGACCGCATTAGTTGGCCGTAACTGAAGGAATGCCTGAGCCCCTTTAAACTCCCACCCAAATCTATAAACTGGGCGATGCTCCTTACAGAATCCGCATTCATGGCTGTATGCAGCCCTGGCTTCCTAACTAACAAAAAATTACACCACGCTGAGGGCTCACACAAGGGGAACCCCTCAGCCCACTGCTGTATAGCTTCAGTTTTGATCCACTCCTTCAAGTCGCTGAATCATATCTCATGGGCATAACCACACAAGGTCTGCCAACAATCAAGATACTAGATTTTGCGGATGACTTCATAGCTGTTAAGCCTAACAACAATGATGCTCGCCAGCTGGAACGCACACTAGAGGAATATAACATTGTGAAAAACGTGTCACTCA
This sequence comes from Massospora cicadina, assembly GCA_022478985.1. Lineage (NCBI taxonomy): Eukaryota > Fungi > Entomophthoromycota > Entomophthoromycetes > Entomophthorales > Entomophthoraceae > Massospora > Massospora cicadina. The sequence goes on along the minus strand of JAKSZP010010597.1, from coordinate 175,665 downwards.
ACAAAAGGAAAAAAGAAATAATCCTCTTAGGCAATTACTCTAACAAGTGGGCCACAACACCCAAACCTCACAGCCCCCACTAAGGAACAACCCTCTCATCCTTCCCTTTGCATCACCTCATACAACCAACCATGTTGGCACCTTGGTGTATGGCTGGAGACAGGGGGTACGCCAATGAGACAATGGAGAACATTCTACTACAGCGGATGTCCAACTGCATCGCCTCCCTTAAAGGAAGATCCCCAGAACTAACATATCAAGAAATAGTTGCCAACTCACTCATCCTCCTGATACAGTGGTTCCCCATACAGCAATCTCCTTCTCACCTACATTTTTATCCTCAATCCGCGCACTTATCCAGGGCTGGATGTGGCCTGGGACCCGGCCTCCTGTACAGGTGAAAATACTCTTCAGCCCATGCTCTAGCGGAGGTTTGGGCCTAATAGAATTTGAGGTCCACGCCAACCGTATACTGGGCACCTGGTTAAAGGAAGTCCTAGCCCCAGACCTCATGCAACAACACTGGTCCAGAGTGGCGAGGGCCAAAATTGCACAGGCGCACAAACTATTCAACCCACACAACCCGTCCAGCCTTCTCACATACCTTGCAAACCACCTCAATGCAGCAGGCCCTCATGGAACTCCCCCACACTTCAAACGCTTCCTCCACATCATTTGGCACATGGGGAGGTCCGTCACACTCACAGGCATGAGTCCGGGAAGGGCAAGCCCAGAGCCCACATCACACTAAGGAATCCAGAGGATCACCCCAGAGGGACACACACGACGTGGCCCCATTCATTGCGAGAATTGAATACCTAGATGCTTTAGACATCCTATACGATCTCACAACAAAGAAGGTAATATGGAGGCTAACACATCATCCGCTCCTCCAGCCAAGGGTAAGAGCTAACACCTGGCATTGCCTCATAAGAACCTACAGAACAGTAGATCGCTCCAACTCTCTTCATGCAGAGTATGCAGTATTTGGAAGGGTATGGCACCCTGTAACACCGCCTTGAGGCATGCCCTCATCTAGAGCCAGATGGTGGTTAGTTGCGCATCTGTTAAAAATAAAATAATTAGGAGTTAACAATCTCCATAAGCCTCCTTGCACTCCAATTTGAATCCATAATACCATCCACACTCCACTCCCTGATAGTCGCCATTGCAATGTGGACAATCCACACCATAGTACTAAATGCTTTCAAGGGAACTGTACCCGCCATCCGTGGGACAATCAGCAGATTTCACCTACACCTACTGGAACACTTTCAAGCCTGGCTATATGGATACATGAGGCCAAAGCAACAACAACTTGTTAAATCATAGTTCTCAGTCTGGTTTCTGCATATGGACTTCTTTCTCCAAACCTGCTCCATAATAGGGAAACCCCCTACAGAGTAAAGTGCTCAATTCCCCTATACCTGACAGTACCGGCTGCAACAGGGGTAGCTCGTCTACTCTTGTGTGCCTAATTTTGTTATTCTTCACCTACACCTATCCCATTACATATATTGGTATTGTCCATACCCTGGTCAGCTTACCTCAGTTAATTAAAAAAGAAAGACAGAAGCAATAGGGCTGTTATTGACTATCAGAAGCTCAACAACATTATAAGAAAGGACTCCTATCCTCTTCCACATATTGAAGATGCCCTAGATAGGCTTCAAGCTGCTAAGTTCTTCTCAGTGATGGACTTAATTAGTGGTATTGGCAGATTGACATGCCTAAAGCTGAGCGAGAAAAAAGCCATTATTACCCAGGAGGGGTAATTTCTAACCGATGAGGATGCCCCAAGGACTTTGTAATGCTCCAGCGACCTTCCAAAGAGCAATGGACACTATATTAGGAAATCTTAAATTGTCATGTGTACTGGTATACCTAGACAATATCAACACTTTCAGTTGCATTTTTAATGTACACCTAGAACATCTAGAAGAGGTTTTCAAAAGGTTAGTGGCTGCAAACTTAAAGATCAAGCCCTGGAAGAGTCAATTCTCTAAGGACCAACTAGAGCACCTTGGTTTTGTAATTGATAAAGAAGTTCTTCGGCCACAAGTAGCCAAAATGGAAGCAATATCAAAGATAAAGAGGCCTGAATTCAAGCGAGATATTAAATTATTTTTGGGCATGATTGGGTACTATTGCCAATTTATAGCTGACTTTGATCAAATTGGAGAACAATTGTTTTATTTACTTAAGGATAAGGTTTCTTTTCAGTGGAATTCGGCATGCCAGGAAGCATTTGACTAGCTATGTTCAGTCCTATTAGTCAAACCAGTAAAGCATTATCCGGATTTTGACCAAGATTTTATTTCTCAGGAATCTTTTCTCTCTCGTTGCAATCACTTTTGCAACCTATTCAATTCAAGTCTGAATCTAGTTTGATAATCTCTCAGAGGAGATTAGTCTGCGCCCATGTCAGGGAGCAGTTGGGCAAGTAAGGTAAGAGGAGCAGGTGGAAGGCCCGCGGCCTCAAACGTTTGAAAACGCCCCTGAGAAACTGGCAGAATAGAAAAAAAATTAAAAAACTGGTGGTCACTATTTCCCCCAGAAATCCTCACTTGGCAAGCACGATGCAACCAGTACATCAACACGCTGCACTCCTAGCTACTCTCGTCGGTGGAATAAGGGAATCCGCGTGTTTCTGGACATCCAACAAACAGCTTTATGGGAAAATTTTGTGGGGATGTGCACAAAATTTTCCCGACCGCGGTGTATGTCACACCTCACTCCATGTCACATGGTTGGCTGGACCTAGGTTTCGAAAACAAGGAGGCGGCAGATGAGGCTGCTGCAGTGTGCATAGTGATCGACCTCCCTGAAGGGCAACAGGTCATCAAAACCAAACGCACCAGATGGACAAAATCTAACCAAATCTTCCTCACGTTTAACTTTTTGCCTACTACAGTAAAACGTGCCATTTTGTAGCACTTGAAAGATGGTCTCACCATTTATGGCGAAATACAATCTTTCAAGATGCAACGCTTTACGCTGATGCCACACCTGTGCACTGGCAAAGCCATCGCAGTTCTGACCCCAACAGAGGAGATTGCAAAGGACCTAACCCAGATCCCGCACTCAACATATATCAAAGTTGAAGGGCACACCACCCACCCTTTCCAGGTAACCATGGACAGCGCACCCCTCATCTGCACCCACTGTGACGCGCTTGGCCATAAGGCACACGCATGCCCCACCAAAGAGGGCATCACATTTCAAGAGCACCCCTCAGCAGCCATGGCCAGCGGAGAGGCGCACTACAAACCAACTGTAAGCACCAAAGAGGCTTTTCCGTGGGGAGCACAAGGTTGCTACCTACTGGTAAAACCTATTTTCCCGCAAGAGTGGAAGAAGGCTAAGCAGGCCTGCAGGGCTGCGGCAAAGGATGCGGCCAAAGTCACCACCGCTATTTCACACTCCCAAAGCCAGGAGGACATCAAAACCTTCGCGGTGGAAGCAACTCAGGAATCCATCAACCAATCAGATTAGGAAGCCCATGCCAATAGGGACACCCAATAAGATCTAATGGGTAACTCGATTTCACCCAATCTTCACAACCAAGCTCTGGTCAAAACTGACTTGGTTTCCAACCTACCTGAAAAAAATTTTTGACCCTCTCATTGGTGCACCAAACTCATCTCGACCACAAAAAATTTGTATGATATCAGGAAAACAAAAAGCGAAGGCAAAAGCCAATTCAAACCTTTCTTCAAAATCAACAAAACTACCAATAGCATTGCTGCAAACACCTGCACTGCCGTGAAGGCCCATGGGGATCTAGAGGAGGCTAGTGGGCCCGGGTGCCCACCCCTCGCACCTAATGTGCAATGGGGGAAACCTTCACTTTAGGGACGTTGAATATTGCGGGATTCAAGGCCTCACTGTCCCGGGCTAGAAAACTGAGTTTTTTACAAAAAAGTTTACCCATGGATATCCTGGCCATCCAGGAGTCCCACTGTCTGTGAGGTTCCGAGGATGCTTGGAAAACCATGCTCCACCCATCCCTATTCTTTTGGTCAGAGCACTGTGGGGTGCTAGTTCAGAAAAACAATTTTTTCAAATTTTTATCATCAGAATCCTTCCTCAATCGCTGAGTCCTCATTGTCACTTTCTTGTGGGCTGACATGGTGCATGCTATCATCAACATCTATGCCCCAACCTGTGCATGAGAACGTCAGGAAATTTTCTCATTGGTCAAATCCCTCCCATTACCCCAAGACCCTTTTGTAGTCAGCGATATGAACTGTTGGCTAAATACACCAATGGACTGTTGGCCTTCCTCCTCCCACGCCCCCCAGGGTCACGTAGAACTTCACGTTCTAAAGGCCACCCTTGGGTTAATGGATGTGCTGCCGTGGAGAGCCCCACTGCTCAAAAAAATGACGCGCCCCCACATCCACAACGGCCAAATAAGTTCCATGTCCTGCATTGACCTTATCCTTACGCGGTGAAATTCCAACCCCACATTTCCCACTTTAAAACAATAAAAATAGAATTCTCCGACCACCGACTGGTCTCAATAACCTACCACCTACCTGTCACAGTGGCTAAGGCCCCACATTGGTGCAAACTCTGCCCCCCCAAACTTGTGTCGCCAGGATTTTCCACTTGGGTGGAATTAGCAGCTTTGGCAAAAGAGTTTGTTGCACCATTTTGCGCGGACCCCATCTCCACATGGGCAGCCTTCAAAGAGAATACCATCCGCCACTCTTGCCACCTCTCCTCCAGATGCTCGCGAGCCACATCAGCTGTCATTTCGCGCGCTCTGGCAGAGTTGTCATACCTGGAGTCCAACATCCCAGCCACAGGATACAGACCTGCATGGGGCTGGAAGTGGGCGGAGTCAGCCACACACCTCAACGCGTTCAAAAGGCAACACAGACATCGGGTTTGTGTTCAGTACAAGGCCAAATGCATTACAGAGGGCGACAAGTGCACTGCATATTTTTTTAAATTAATTTTTCGCACCACGCCAGAGCGTGGCCTGCACACAGGTGCAAAGATTGGATGATTACATTGCGGATACGCCAGCTGAAGTGGCAATCAAAATCACAAAAGTATTACTCCAAGTTATACTGAGCCAGTCCATTCAGCTGGCCGAAGTGGTGGAATTTCCTATTTGAGCCCACATCTGCACCATATCCCGATACCCAGAAATAATGAATTTGATTAATCCGAACAAATTATGGACAGCCATTCGCGGTGCACCAAACCGGAAATGCCCAGGCCCAGATAGCATCCAATATGAATTCTATAAAAACTACTTCAAATATGTATCCCCACTACTGCTTGCCTCACTTAACCAGAGCCTTCTGGAAACGCGCCTCCTACCAGGAGGACAAGAGGCCTTCACCGTCATCACTCATCAAGAAATGGGACAAGCTAGACTTAGCCAACTGGCGCGCCATTTCTCTAACAAACACAGACACTAAAATTTTAACAAAAATCATGGCTAACCGTTTAGGGATTGTAGCATCTGCCACCATCTCACCAGAACAATTTGGTTTCATACCCAGAAGGTCAATTTGGGATGACGTGCACTCTGTGGTTAATGCATTTCAGTCCACAGCCTCTAGGGCACTTGTATTCTTGGACCAACAGAAGACCTATGATAGAGTAAACTGAGGGTACCTCAGGGACTGCCTCCATCAATTCCGCTTACCCCCTCGCTTCATCAACTGGGTGATGCTGGTCATGGAATCTGCAACAATGGCAGTACGTGGCCCTGGCTTCCTAATTGAAGTAGTCCGCCCTAAAAGGGGCTTGAGACAAGGGGACCCCCTTAGCTCACTCTAATACAACTTCAGCCTTGACCCACTACTTCGAAACATGAATGCCCAACTCACTGGGGTCCATGTGCCAGGCCAAGCCCCAGTCAAGATGATGGCGTTTGCAGACGACTGTGTGGTTGGAATGTCTAATAATAAAGATGCATGCGCACTTGAAACTCTCATCCAGGAGTATTCCCGGGTAATTAAAGCTGCACTGAATGCTTCCAAAACTGAAGTCATCCTCCTTGGTCAGTATCAAACCTGCTAAGCCCCAGCAACCAGTGCCCAGCCCAGCCCATCTGCTCACACACGTGCTCGCCCTCACAGCTCACCCCACACCGCCCCACTGGTGCTCCCCTCGTGCCACGCCCTACCATAGGGCCAGTCCGCCATCTGGGCGTGTGGGCTGAGGCAGGCGGGTACACATCAGCAGTAATGGAGAGTCATATTATAGACAACGTGATGAAGCGCATCGCCTCCCTAAGAGCCCACCCTACTTCCCTTACTGGCAGGGTTGTTTTAGCCAACTCTATGCTCCTTCCAAAGTCTGGTTTGGAACCCGCGCCATCCCCTTCTCCCCAAGCTTCTTCAAATCCTTTTATGCCCTGCTGCAATAATGGCTTTGGTCAGGCTGCCCTCCACCAGTACGGCTAGAGGTCATGTTTGGCCCTCATCATCATGGAGGCATGGGCCTGCTTGACTTCAAAGCCCATGCTGCCAAGATCCTGGGCACCTGTATTGCGGCCGTCACCGCCCCTATGCTCCCCTCCCAACACTGGTCCCGCGTGGCCCGCTCCAACTTCTCCCGCGCCTTGGGCCTCAACAATCCATCGAACCCTCACTTCCTGATGAAATACCTGGCTTCACACCCATCGGCCACAGGTCCTCACGGGACTAAAACCCACTACAAACGAATCCTCCTCTTCCTTGAGGAGCGCTGAATAGAGAATTTAAATTAGCAGACACACAGCCCAGAGAGGCCTCCCTCTCCTCAGTTCACACAAGAGGTACAGAGGCTACCCATTCAAGATGGCGTGATCCCCACAAGACCCAATGTCCTATCCAGGGTGGACTACCTGGACATGATGGACATCCCTTACTCCCTAGAGACCCAAAAGACTATCTGGAAGTACGCACACCATCCTATGTTGCACCCCCAAATCCGTTCCCATCTGTGGCGCTGCTTGAAGCGGGTGTACCATACAGCTGAGCGCTCTAACGCTTTACACTCATCCTGCGTCGTGTGTGGCCAGTATGGAACGCTGTTCCACCGCCTGGAGAAGTGTCCTACCTCTAAAGTGATATACCGCGAAGTTGAACGTCTGCTGGGCCAGGATCAAACACATCCCTATAGTCTGTCAAGAGATATGTTTGCTTTATCAATGGCCTCCCCCTTCCACCCTGCCTCTGTGCTCTGGTGGTTGCAATCGCCATGTGGACTATCCACACGATTGTCTTGGATGCCATCACAGGCTCCACCCCCACCCTCCCAGAAGCTGTCCACATATTCCAGTCTCATTTGGTGGACCACTTTCAAGTGTAAATGTTTGGATACCTTCCACCGCATTTCTGACAGCTGGTCTCCTCCTGGTTCACAGTTTGGTTCATCAAATCAGACCCCTTCCTCCACACATATTCAATTGTGGCTACGGCCCCTTCACACGTTCCCTCCCCCTCCCCATAAGTGGCGTTCCCGCTGGCAACAAGAGATAGCATCGCGTCTCTGGGGTGCCTTCCCTGTTACTAAGTTTTGTCTCTTTTGGGTCAAATTTTGGAAGTGTCCGTCCCAGGTTGGCCTTCCTCGCAATAAATTTAATTTAAGATTTTATTTTTCAGACGGATGTGTCATTAACAACACTTAGAGCTGTTCTGTTTTAAGTTGGCGAATATGGAGAAGAGCATCAGTAGCCTATGCTAGTCAGACCCTAAATGCCCATGAAAAATTATACAGTTGCAGAAAGGGAATGTTTGGCAGCTATATATGCCTATAAACAGTTCTTAGTATATCTTCATGGAACTCATCTTACTCTGGCTACTGACCATGCATCCCTAAGTTGGCTTAATAACTTGAAGGATCCAGAAGGACTTTGGCTCAGTGGGCATTTAAGTGCAGGCTTATGATTATACTATCAAGCATCAGGCTGGTGCTAGACATAAGAATAATGATTGCTTGTCTCATCTGCCCATTGTAGCAACTCTATGTCAGCCTGCAGATGCGTTATTCCAGAAAATGGCTAGTGGAGCTATTTCTGATGATCCTTAAGCTGTGAAGAAAATTCTCTACAAATTAAGAAAGGACACCCACATAGACGAAAATAAGTTTTATAAGGTGATTGATGGGAAGAAATATATTTCCCCATCCCAGAGCCCAAGCAGATATAATCATGGCTGCTCATAAAGCCTCCAGCCACGGAGGCTTCAAGAGAACCAGAAAAGCAACTCAAAAAAATTATTATTGGGAATCAATGCAATTCTGATATCCATGAAGCCTTGAGTTGTTGCCAAGAGTGCCAAGGGAAAACCCATTCCAAAAAGCTACTTTATAACAGTTTGTTTGGCTCAAAATTTGCTTGGCACACTATAGCTATAGATGCAGTCAGACCCTTCCTAACTATCAATGCAAAAAGCCAAATATATCATTGTGGCAGTAGATCACTTAACAAAATGGTTCAAAGCCAGGGCTATTCGGTACTTAGGAGCCTCAACCACAGCTAAATTCAACTTGGAGCAAGTTATTCATCATCATAGATGTCCTCATTTCATACTAATGGATAATGAAAGCAAATTTTACTGAGGTGATTATCTAGAAACTCTATGAGTTTTTGGGAGTGTGTGGTGTCCTATCAACTCCATACCACCAAGAAACAAACAGTGCTGTGGAACGATTTAATGGAACTCTTGTCAATATCCTAAGGAAGCTGACTTCCGAGAAGCCCTCTGAATGTAGTATATTCCTCAATATAGCCATTTTTAGCCTATAACATCTCTTAATATGTGGCCACAAAGATTTCCTTTTCAACTTCTATATGGGAAACATCCAGCTTTACCGCCATTGTTATATTCTTTGCTACAAAAGCCCCAAGAGTTAGCTATTCTCATTATGTCAAGAAGCTTGCAGAAACCTTAATCAAATTGCAAGCCCAGGCTTTTTGATAAGAACTTTGAACTTAAAAGGCCTGACATGCAAAAGATCAGAAAAAACGGTATGATCTTCATAAATTTGCTGTGGGTGATGAAATATTATTTTATAGTACCCATGGTTTGGGCCAAACTTATAAGTTAAATTGCATTTGGGTTGTCCCATTCAACGTGATTGAGAAAATGTCAAACATTAAATACAGTATTAAAAAAATTTGGATCGTTTTTCTTTCTCATAACAATCACTTTAGTTACTACAATTTGATTCAAACAGCAAATTTGGATAATCACACACAGGAAAGATGGGCGACTTTAATAACAAAAATAATACAACATGGGCAAGCATCGCGGCAAGCGGTGCGCTTAATGGTGCAACTAAGGGCAATAAACGCCCTGGAGGGGGACCAGGAACCCAATCTGCAAAGAAATCGCAAACTCAGACACTGTCTGGGTTTATGGTATTTGCTGTAAAGCACGCGCAATACATGTACATTCAATTCAACCAACCTTTGTCAAAGGTGGAACACGGGATCAGACTCTTCCCTGGGGATGAGTCACCAACCCTGTGAGAGAAAACATGTGAGGCACAGCCCTCACTTTTCCCTCACGTGGTGTACATAGCCACCAACAACATGGGCCACGGCTGGATCAATATTGGTTTTGAAACAGCCAATGAAGCCGATGCTGCAGCAAAAATCTGCGTGGAAATTGCCCTCCCTGAGGGCAGAAAAATTGTGCGCACCACGCGCACCAGATGGAATAAAGCAAAAACTTTGTTCATCTCCTTTGACTTGCTCCCCACCAGACTTTCTCATAAGGTAATCGAGAAGGAGCTCTGCAAAGGTCTTGTGGCCTACAGAGAAATCCAAAAACTTGAATTACAGCGATTTTGCTTAATGCCCGACCTGTGCACGGGAAAAGCTATCGCTGTAATCAACCCCTTCCCAGAAGTGGAAGAGGATTTATCCAGAATCCCCCGCGCAGCAGAATTTCACTTTGCAGATGGGGCCAGTCAGCTGCATTCCGAGTTACACCAGAACGCGCACCACCCATTTGTAACCACTGTGGCTCACTGGGCCACAAGGAACATGCATGCCCTGTAAAAGAGGGCTTAATGGAAAATGATTTTTGTGAAGAAACTATGGACGAAGATAATGAAAACTTCGCCAAAGTGACTGATGGCCACCACCTATTCCGCTGGGGTGAATATGGACTATACTCCATTGTGGACCCAGTTACAAGTAAACAGCGTAAAGCATCACAAAAAGCCTGCAAGAGAGCAGCGGCTGAAGCGGCGGCACACGCGGAATCCGCCATTAACCAAGGACAAATTTAGGAGGATATTTCAGATATTCACTGAACCAACCAATCAGAACAATATGCCCAGGTCGAAAATTTTCACAGTAACCAGACTGAGCCACAAAGCGTCATCAATCATGCACATACTGAGGAACAATGCAACCACAATTTGGGTGAAAATACGGTGCATAATGCAACAAAGTTGAACCTCAAAAATATAAAATCCAATCAACAACCTGCATCAAATCAACATGAGAACTGTGCAGGAAAAGTTGATTCATATGCAAGAAACTGCAATTCCCTTGAATCATTGGGTCAGATCAAGGGAACCAACAATGGCAGTGAAAGAGTTGGAGTACAGATGCGGAGATTGGCCAAAATGAGCCGCGGTGGGATAGGACCAGAGGGTCCTCCCAACTGCTCCTGAGGCGCCACGGGCACCTCAGTGTCAATAGGGATGTTATTATCGCAGGAGCCAGGGCTCATACGTCCCAAGCCAAAAAACTGGTATTCCTGAAAAACCTCTTGTAGACATCTTGGCCATCCAAGAAACCCACTGCCTACAAGGGGAAGAAGAATCCTGGTCAACCAGGGTCGCACCATCACAATCAGTATGGACATCTCACTGTGGGGTGATAGTCCAAAACAACAAAAAATTTAAAATTACAAATTCATCATCACACTTGCACGGTCGAGTCCTGGTAGCAACAATCATGTGCCAAGAGAAAGTAATTTTAATAGCATGTATATATGCACTGTGCACTGCAACTGAGAGAAAAAAAAATTTTGAAAGAATTTCTACCCTCACCCTCCCACCAGATATCATCATGTTAGGCGATTTCAACTGCTGGGATAACCCCAATACAGATCAATGGCCTAATCCCAGGGGATACCCACCTGGACACATTGAATATCGCACATTGAAGGCATCTCTTGGCTTACAGGATGCTCTTCCTTTCAATTCACCAATCCTTCCCCATATGACAAGACCCAAGATCGTGAGGGACTGCTCATATCAATGAGTCGTATTGACCACATCCTCATCCCACAATCCCACCACTCAAGAATCTCCAGATTTATAACAAAAAAGATCAATTTTTCTTATCACCGATTAGTTATGGTGCAGTTAGCGCCAAGCCAATCCCACACACAGGTGTCGCCTTGAGAAAGCTTCACCTAGAAAATATAAGATTGCCTGAGATATCTGACTGGGTTGAAAAAAAGGCTACAAACCCAGAATTCACAGCCCTATTCACTTCAGATCCCATTGGAACATGGGAAAATTTCAAAATGATATAATCAACAAAACCTGACATATTGCATCACGCAAGTACACCGCGGACACAGCCACAATCAAGCATACCTTGGCAGAACGAGACCACCTGGAAATAAATACTCCGAGATCAGGCTATAGCCCTAATTGGGGACGCAAATGGGCAGAAATTTCAGCCCAACTTAACAATCTCATCTTTGAACACCAACACAGAATCAAAGTATTGAACAAAGGTAAGTTCATAAAGAAAGGCAAAACCTGTTCAACATACTTTTTCCGCCAATTCCACTCCTGCGGAAACCAGCCCACATGCACACAGGTCCGCAAGACCAATGGCCTGTGGCAACTGACCCTGAGGAGGTCAAGGCGGAAGTACACCACTATTACACCAAATTATATCGCGATATGCCAACAGATCCACAAAAAATTAAAGATTTTATTCAAACTGCCAAGATACAAAGTACACCACCAAACTACAATATACTATCCCTTATCACACGGGAGGAGCTTTGGGAAACAATTCGCGGTGCACCACGTAGGAAATGCCCAGGGCATGATGAGATACTCTACGAATTTTACAAAAAATATATTTTCAACAAATCGCCCCCCTCTATTGGAATCAATGAACCAGAGTTTGTTGGAAACACGCCTATTACCAGGAGGCCATGAATCCTACGTTATAACCTTGTATAAAAAGGGTGACAAGTTGGACCTGGCCAACTGGCACCCAATTGCACTCTCCAACACTGACACAAAATTCTAACAAAAATTCTAGCAGCTAGATTAGGCGCAATTGCATCTGACGCCCTATCACCCAACCAGTTTGGGTTTATACCAGGGCGTTCAATATGGAACAACATACACCCTGTTGCAAACATTTGCCAATCCAAAGCAACTGGGTCCCTGGTCTTCTTGGATAAGGAAAAGGCGTATGACCGTGTTAGCTGGTCATACCTAAAAGAATGTCTACATGCCTTCAAACTCCCACCAAGATTCATAAAATGGGCAATGCTCCTAACAGAGTCTGCAACCATGGCTGTATGCGGCCCTGGATTCCTAACAAACAAGATTAAACCACACAGTGGGCTCAAGCAAGGGGATCCCCTCATCTCGCTGCTATACAATTTCAGCTTTGACCCGCTCCTCTGAGTAACTGACTCAAGTCTCATGGGGATAACCGCACAAGGACAACCAACAGTCAAGATACTGGCCTTTGCAGATGACTGCGTAGCAAGTATAGCAAACATTGAAGATGCCCGACAGCTGGAACACACTCTAGAGGAATACTCCAAGGTGAGCAATGCATCGCTCAACAAAAGGAAGACAGAAATCATCCTCTTAGGCAAATACACAAACAATTGGGCCACAACATCAGAACCTCACACCAACACTCGAAGAAAAAACCCAATTATACTACCCTTTGCAACACCTCCCACCACCACTCCTGTCTGACACCTTGGAATCTGGCTAGAATCAGGGGGATAGAATAATGAGACAATGGAAAGTAACCTGTTACAACGTGGTATCCAAACGCGTCGCCTCCCTCAAGGGAAGAACCCCAGGACTAACAGGACGAGTTACAGTTGCTAACTCGCTCATCCTCTTAATACTGTGGTACCAGGCCCATGCGATAGCCTTCTCACCTACCTTTATAATCTCAATTCGCGCGCTTATCCATGGCTGGCTGTGGCCTGGCTCTCACCCTCCTATACGGATGGAAACACTATTTGGCCCACGCTCAAGCGGAGGCATGGGACTAATAGATTTTGAGAGCCATCCCAATCACATGCTAGGTACCTGGATAAAGGAAATCCTTGCTCCAGACCTCCCGCAACAACATTGGTCCAGAGCAGCAAGGACTAACTTTGCACAGGCGCTCAAATTAACCAACCCACATAGTCCACCCAGACTACTTTCATACCTTGCCAAGCACCCTACTGCAACGGGTCCACATGGAACCTCCCCTAATTTCAAACATATCTTCCAAACTATCCGCCTTATGGGATGGACCATAGAGAACATGGGTACTATACAGGGAAGGGGACGACCCAGTCCCCAATTCAAATTAAGAAACCCAGAAAACCACCCCCAGAGAGATATGCTCGCAACAAACCCAAGCATAGCTAGGATAGAATACCTAGATATGCTGGACATTCCCTATGATTTAACCACACAGAAAGCAATGTGGAAAATGACACACCACCCACTCCTACAACCAAGGATAAGAGCAAAGCCTGGCGCTGTTTGAGAAGGACCTATAGGATGGCGGACCGCTCCAACTCCCTCCACAAAACATGTGCAGTATGTGGAGGGGAGGGATCCCTACATCACCGCCTAGAAACATGCCTCCCAACCAAAGCTATATGGCAGGAAGTCGCACGCCTGCTCAAGACTCAAAACGAACAGGAATTCTAGATATCAAAGAGTATCTTCGCGCTCCAGATTGAGTCACCAATCCCATCTACCCTCCGCTCCCTAATAATACCCATTGCAATGTGGACAATACACACAATTGCATTAGATGCGTTCAAGGGCACGGTCCCAACCATTAATGGGATTATTAACAGATTCCATGTCCACTTACTAGAGCACTTCCAAGCCTGGCTCTATGGATATATGAGACCAAGGCAAAAAGCGCTCATAATATCATGGTTCCCACTCTGAGTCCTCCACAAAGACCCTTTCTTTCACACCTGCTCCATAGCAGGGGAAACCCCCTCACGCAGTAGTGCACCAACCCCCCATACCTGGCAGTCCCGCTGGCTTCAAGGCTAACAGAGTACCCTGGGGTGCCCAATTTTTATATTTCTTAGTTATTCTCTTAGTTTCACATATAATCGGTAATGTCTGTCCCCTAATCAGCATACCTCGGTTAAGTAAAAAAAGAAAAATTTGGGTCTCTCTGCTCAGTATAACTTTCCAAGAAAATTAATTTTGGTAAATTAAAAGCAAACACTCAATTGCACACTGAAGTCTTGCTCCGATGTCATCAGATCACCCACTGACTGTCCCAGCGTGGGGCACCGGCGAAACTCCCCCTCCATTTTCCATCCAACAGGAAAATGTGCTCAGACTAGCTCGCCCAGTCAATCCAAACCCTTGGGATAATTCGTTCCTCCCAAGGATCTTGATGCCTATCTAGCCTGAACCCAAGTGGTGCCCCGCTGCCCCCTGGTACTCCCTCAGACCAACATGCATTTCAGCCTTAAAGTCAAATATGGGAAATTCTTTCCCTACGATGACCAAGCCATTATCAAAATGGCTCAGGTGGTGATGAAACCACCCTGTTTTATTGACTTCTACCCCTATAAGTGGTACTTTGATCTTGGCTTCCCCTTTGAAGCTGATGCAGCTGCTGCAGCAATGGTGCCATTAATTTTTAACATTATTCCCCTCCCAACAACTCAGACCCAGCTCCCAACGGACACCACCTTGGTGGTCAGTTCACTGGTTTGCCCACCCACCTCTTCCTGAAGTGCTCCACCAGGAGCTGATGGAAGGTTTGGCATCCTACGGCGCCAACCCATCTTACAATTTGTGGTCCCAAATGGGGCCACACGCCTCACTGGGCCTTGGGCATATGCCACAATCAGCCCTGAATTTACAAAAATTTCTTTGGCAATTCCCCTCATGCCACCATCCCATCTGCCCCTGATCATCCATTCTGGGCCCGCGTTGAGGGCAGATGGACGATCTGTCCATCATGTTTTGAGTTAGACCACTTGAAACATAAATGCCCATACTCAGAAACTTCCACCGATGCTGAAAGTTTGCCTGATGACCACCAATCCACCACCCACCCCGCGCCAACTCCAACATGGGGTATGATCATACCCTCCCCTCCTCCAATGCCTGAAGCTGCAGCTGCACCATACAGCCACCAAACAGCACCCACCTTGCCCCAATGCCACAAATAATCCATCCAACCAAACGTCAGTTATGGATTCCAGTTCAATCCCATGCATCCACAAAAAAATCAAACAAACCTCAGCTGTACGCTGATTCCCCAATCTAATTCAACCAAAATCCATGAGAATTATTTGATGAAATCAACGAATCAGGTAATGTCATTGAAGAACCGAAGCTGCAACTTAAGCAGCTCTGTAACGCAGAATGTGTTGCAAAATTCCCACCTCGGAGTATGTCCCACAAATGGAAGAATCTCTTTCTGCTAATCATCGCTTTTCAAAAATCAATTCAGCCTGAAATTTAGATCCACTAAAGAGATTTACGAAAACTATTAGCAAATATGGCAGGAAACCCCGCAAAAGAACCCGCAGGCTATGCCAAACGAGACAGCACCACCCCCAAACGAAGCAACCCTCGGTTACCCACCTCAGGGTCAACCAGAATCACCCGCTCTCAAGCAACAGCCATGAAAGCAGGCACCACCCCAACCTGGAGCTACTCCAACTAGCGACAGTTCACCTGATCGCACTTCTGCAACCTGCACGCCTAACAGCTCTGTGTGCGCTGCCTCCCACCAACCCGCTGGGCCCCCTCCAACCAAGGAGGACATCACCCACGCTGTTTTAATGGCGTCTGATCAGTTGAATGCAACTCAGCCCATCCAGGCATTCACCCCCCCCCATTGTTTCAGCTAATTCAGCCCCATCTATTATTGCTGACGCCGTGTTTCTGGCTCCCTCCATGAGAGGCGATAACCAGCTACCTGGCCCCCAAACCCTCAGATGTAAGGTTGGATTAGCCGCACATTCTGGTTCACTAAGCACCAAATTGGGACAATCTACTCTTCCCAATGAGGATTCAAATGGTTCGGATTTTAGAAACTTCACACCAGTTCTAATCTCACCCGTCCCATTTAAACCCCGTAATTGGCACTTCTCAAGTCGGAACTTTATCTCCATATGCTGAAAACGACCAATTCACCAATCAGCCAATGAGTTTTGCCCACGAAATCACAGCAAATACTCGGGCTGAATTTACCCAAATAGATTGGGATGATGATGAAACATCTCCCTCCTCCCAATTGTCTGGAGTTAATTCCAATCTGGATGGGCCTCCCCAATTTAGCGAGGCCCAACAATCACCTGGCCCCCAAACCCTTGGATGTAAGGTTGGATTAGCCGCACATTCTGGTTCACTAAGCACCAAATTGGGACAATCTACTCTTCCCAATGAGGATTCAAATGGTTCAGATTTTGGAACTTCACACCAGTTCCAATCTCACCGGTCCCATTTAAACCCCATAATCGGCACTTCTCATGTCGGCACTTTATCTCCATATGCTGAAAACGACCAATTCACCAATCAGCCAGTGAGTTTTGCCCACGAAATCACAGCAAATACTCGGGCTGAATTTACCCAAATAGATTGGAATGGTGATGAAACATCTCCCTCCTCCCAAAAGGCTGGAGTTAATTCCAATCTGGATGGGCCTCCCCAATTTAGCGAGGCCCAACAAACCGCCCCTCAATTTAATATGATGCCAGCAACTGCTGTAACATTCCAGCAACAAGGGAACTCCAAAAATTGTCCAAACCACCAGCTCACACTCAACCTGCAATTGCAGCCCAAAGCAAACACAAACGTACCAAAGGAGCCACTGGGGCGTGGCAAAAACCTCTGGCACCAACGCTACCCAAAGCTGATCCCCGTGAAGTGGCTTTTATTGCTGATGTTAAGAAGAAATGGGCCGAAATTAGAGCGCAAAAAGCTCTACCACGCTCAACCCTCTCCCATGTAATTCGCCTTTATTATGGGCATAACCCTGTTGAATTCTATACAGAGGATTACTTCTCATACTTTGCAGCGATTGCGGAGACATTCCCAATTAACACCACCATCCATGAATCAGTGGAGGGCCACTACATCGATGTGGGCTTCACTGAAGCTGCCCTTGCTGACCATGCTGCCACCCTCCAGGTCATTATTCCACGTGGATCTCTTTGCATCTCCCGCACATGCTCTCACCTGGAGAAAATTTCATGGGTTGCTTTTTCCAATCTACCAACGACTGTTGATCCTGAGTCTCTTAAACTGGCGCTCCATCGTGGTTTAATGGAGTTTGGGTCTGTTCTTTCAGTGGACTTTAGCGTCCCCTCTTACTATGCTCCCACTCAAAGAGCTCGCACTGCTAGGGCGTCGTTCATCCCCTCCCCCACTGTATCCCACAACATTGAGGTTATTCCTCGTGTGGCGGTAGTTGGGGCATGCCCTGAGATCTTTTTCGTTGACCCTGATCAGACGCGCCCCCGGTGTTCATGGTGTAACGCCCTTGGACACTTGTATAGTGGCTGCACAGCTCGAAAACAAGCCCTCTTAGCCACCACCCAGGGGCCTAAACCAGGCCATAAACGATCCCACGTGGCCGCAGCAGCAATTCCACAACCCACAAAATGGGTTCCCGTTCAAGACCTGTCCCCTGAGGCCTTAAGCCTAGCAGTTGAAACAGCTAACCCCACTAATGTTATGGGATACCTTCGCGCTCATGCCCCCCTTCCAGTGGGCACCCCCTCCAATCTCCCAGAGTCAACTCCCTCTCTCACCAAGCGCAAGGCATCTCCCACAGGGTGCCCCTCGTCAGCCACCCCCACTCAGGGCTCCGTGGCACACCCACCAGCCTCTACCAGTGATTTATCGCATCAACCCTCAGCTCCCAATGGAGCTATGCCCACCATCATGGACTGGCAACCTGCGGCCTACGGTAGAAGTGCCACCTCAAAGTCCTACCTCAACCCCACAGTCCATTTCACGCGGATCCTTTGCAGTGTTGGAGGAAGTGAATATGGACTCAGACTCATCAAATGGGGACACCGCGGAGGTCACCGTTGAGCACCCTCAGGTCCTTCCCCTGCAACGGAGCGGGGGCATCATCCTAGGCTGGCTTACTGGGTCCTTCGCCCCCCACCCTCTCCTTCCCCTCAGAACCCTCGACGCTCCTCAAGGATTGCAGCTAATAGTCAAGCTAAAGGACTCAAAACTAGCCGCCTCACAGCAGCAGGTTTAAGCGCTGGCAACCCCCAGGACATGGAGGGGAACAGCTATGAGTCTTCATGGCAGCACCCTGGCCCTGCAATCCATCAACGCAAATGGGTTGCGGGACTTTAAGCGGAGAGCCCGCCTCCTCCGAAACTTCAGGTCAGCACAAATTGACATCGCTGCTGTCCAGGAGCCCCATATCCTCCCCCACGAACAATCTGCATGGAATGAACAGTTTGGAGGCAACTCCTTCTGGACAAACCATGCCGCCCTTATTAGTTTTGAA
Source organism: Massospora cicadina (assembly GCA_022478985.1). Lineage (NCBI taxonomy): Eukaryota > Fungi > Entomophthoromycota > Entomophthoromycetes > Entomophthorales > Entomophthoraceae > Massospora > Massospora cicadina. The sequence continues at coordinate 156,950 of JAKSZP010010597.1, read as the reverse complement.
TCCCCGGGTTAAAACCCATTCTTTTTCACAATATCTAGGTGGCCGCCTCATACTGGCCAAACTCACCACTCCTGACTTCTCCTTCTTCGCTGCAAGCATCTACCTGCCTAATGCAGGTCAGGAGCAAAATCGGCTCTTGGAAGAGCTCGTCCAACTCAATCTCCCACGGAATACAGTCCTCTTATGAGATCTCAACACAACCATAAGTCGCGTCCGTGACTCTTACCCCCTGCAGCAAAGGAACGCCCTGGATCAAGTCGACTCCAGGATTTCCTTCGCCTGAGTGGCTTTATAGATGCGCTTCCACCCTCCGCGTCTGGCCTAGGTTGCATGACTAGGATCCAGTATGATGGAGGAGCTTTCCAGTCAGCGTCACGCATAGATATGGCACTGATTGGCCCCCTGCTAATTGGCCGCATCTCCTCTCCCATCTCTCGTGACAACCATCTGAGTGATCACAGCTCAATCACCGTTGTCCTCACCACCACACTTAGACTGTCTCGTAGGTTCTGGCCTAGGGTTGCCCCAGCTCTTCTCAACAACCTCTTCACTAAGGAGAAGCTGTCTATGACCATCCGGGAGACTCTCACCTCCCCCCCACCCCACATGTTTGACCACAAGGCTAGATGGGCGGTGACCAAGGAGGGCATCACCCGCGTTGCTTACAACTGTTCCAAAGCCCAGATGACTGCAGCTCGCGCCAGAGTCAAAAGGGCGGAAGCCAGAATCAGACATCTAGAGCGAAACTGCCAGCCTTCGCCCTCTCCCAGATGGTTGGAAGACTTGAAAGCGGCGCAGGAAGCACTCCGCTTGGAGCTCACACTGCAGGAAGAACGGGCAGCAAACTTTACAACATCTCGTTACTATGCTCAATGGGAACGCCCCACCCGCTTCTTCTTTCAGAAACAGAAAGCCCGGTCAACAGCGTAGGATATTACTGCACTGAAGATTGGCACTACAACCACTTCAGATAAGGAGGAAATCACGCAGGAACTACACCGCTTCTACTCCATCCTCTTCCATGCCACCCAGGTGGACCCATAGGACATCCAAGACTTCCTGTGGCGGGCTCCAGAGCCGCCTATTGACCCACGGGCTGATGAGGCTCTACTGGCGCCTATTTCCATCCAGGAGGTGATGGAAACCCTTCTGAAATCCCCACGGCTTAAAGCCCCAGGCCCAGACGGAATACCCTTTGAGGTGTACCTTCTGGAACCTGCAGTGATAGCCAGAACCCTCCGCGACCTCTTCGCTGCACTCTTGGTGAATGGTGAGGTCCTCCCCGACTCCAGAGGCTCAATCACGACCCTCATTCACAATAATTCAGATCGTGAGAACCTGGCGAACTGGCGCCCCATAGCGTTGATCAACACAGACCACAAGCTCTTCACGAAGCTTCTGGCCAACCGCATCACCAAATGGGTGTCACCTCGCCTCTCCCCATCCCAGCACGGTTTTATTCCGGGGAGGTCGTTATGGGACAACTATAATGACCTTCACGTGACTTTGACTGCTAACTCTCGTAAGGTGAATGGCTTTGTGGCTCTCCTGGATATGGAGAAAGCATATGATCAGGTAGCCTGGAAGTATATTGATGCTTCCCTGGCCCGCTTCCATCTCCCACCCGCAGCTAGGCGCTGAATATCAGCGCTCTATGACCAGCTCCACACCAGAGTCCTGGCGCCAATGGGTTTTACAGTGGCAGTACCAGTTGGACAAGGTCTCCGGCAAGGGGACCCCCTGAGCCCTATCCTTTTTAACATCACCCTTGACACCCTCTTGCCTCCTTACAGGACAAGCTAACAGGGATTCTGGTCCCAGGTAAAGCCCCCACACGCACCATGGCATTTGCAGATGACACTGCCATTGCATTTGGCTGCCCTGGGATGTTGCCCTCGCTGCTGTGACCATTGAGAGGTACACCAAGGCGTCCAACGCCATGGTCAACACCTCCAAGACAACAGTTTGTACAGGTCGGCTCCCCCACCTTCCCCCCACCATTTGGTATTGAACCTGAGCGCGGTACCTTCCGTCACCTGGTCGTTCTCACCAACCAACAAGGAGTTGCGCTAAAAGACAATGAGGACTTGCTCCTTGCAGCAGTTAACTCCAGGATTGCCAGCTGGAACCGGCGGCACATCACCCCCAGGGTCGAGCTCTGATGGCCAATGTGTTCTTCTCTCCAAAGTTTGGTTCCTAGCGCACGTCTGCCAATTCACAGATGCCTTTTATACGCGGCTCAATGTACTCCTCCGCTGTTGGATCTGGGATCAAACCATCCACCAATGGCCCTCTCAACCATTTCCTGACCCTGCAATGAAGGGGCCTAGGGCTTCTGGACATGCGATCCCACGCCACCACAATCTTTCTGAAGTTCCTATGGCCGATTGTCTGCTGGGAGGCGACCCCCATGCCCTAATGGGCGCCCGCCCTCCGCCAGTCAGTGTCAGCAGCTCTGGGTCTTCCTAGAGCATCTCTGACCTCATTAGGGGAGTGGCTCACAAATCACCCAGGCCATCGCCTAAAATCATCCTCATCCGCTACTGGAATCAGGCTCTCCTTGCCCTTAAACGAGTAGGCGCGCGGATCCACCATGCCTTCCCATACAGAAGGGAAGACCCTGGCCTCAGCCCCCGTCGCCATGCAATTGTGCACAATGGACAAGTTGTCACAACTCGCCTCAACCCCCAAGATTGTCCTCCCATCCGCCCAAGACTCCTTGAGCTCCTCCCTCCCTCGTGAGATTTGACCTCAAGGAATTGTGGAAGGACGTCTATCACCCCATCCTGTCAGCAAAGGTGTCCAACACCTTATGGAGGGTGCTCCACTGTTCATAAAGGACAGGGGACCGAACTGGCCCTACCTTCCAGCACCGAAGCTGCCCCCGCTGTGTGGAGCCTATTGACTCCCACCTCCATCGTTTTTTCACCTGTCCAGGTGTCGCCGCATTTTGGCCAAAGGCCCGCGCGCTCCTCCATGCTCAGCCATGGTCTGGACACCCTGTGCAAGACCTCATGTTCAAGCAGACATTGCCTGGTTGCCACTGACCCCTCCGTGTCCTCGCCTATGCCACAGCCATCTGGACCATCCATAACTCCTTCCTTCGTGCTGAATTTGACCAGCAGATGTGGACCCTTCCACACATGATCACCCACTTTCAGGTATACTTTGAGATGGCCCTGAAGGTCTGCACTATGTCGCCAACCCTCCCCCGCTCAGTTGTCACTGCAGCACGGCTCTGGCGCGCAAACCCCCTCCCTTTCTCGATGCCTCCTCCCTCCCCTTCCCTCGCCTCAGGCTCTTAGGAGCCCAGGCGTAATTCAATAAACATCGATGAATCCCCCCTTAGGTTGGGACCATCTAGTACTAAAATAAGGAAATATGTCCCACAACCTAACGCCAAACCATTCTACAGCGACCACCAGCTTGCAGTAGAAGCAGCTGCCACACCAGATTGTCATCCACTTCACAAAGCTGCCATCAAATCTGTGGCTGCACTTGCAGGAGGAATTCCACCTCCCGTCATCTCCATAAAGATTACTGCACAAAATAAGATCAACATGAAATTTTACACAAAAACGTCACTGAAGCCATCCAGAATGTGGTAAAAGTAACACGTAATCTGAAAGCAAAAATAACCTGAACCAACTTTGCCACATTCTTAAAATTCCCAGACAACTACATCAAAGCTGAAGACGCTTTGGGCAAATACATCGTTGGTATAATGATTGCTGGCAACTATTTGGAAGTTCCAGTCATTAAGGACATTGAACCCCATGCCGCCAATGCCCCCATACCCTTACTATCTGCCTTAACACGCACCCTACTCTGGAATGAGATGGATGCAGCCAAAGATGAGCCCCCCAATCCCCCTCCCCATCCATTATGGAGGGATAGTAGTATTCACTGCCCACCTGGTTGGATATTTTGTTAGGTACAATTCAATCGATATGTTAATTTGGGGCGTTTCATTTGAATCATTATTTTATTATGATTTTAGTTTTAGTTCATTAATAACCGTCCCCTGGTCAGCTTACCTCATTTAAATAAAAAAAATTTGGGCCATGTTATAATTTAGTCAATGCAAAATTCCTAAGAATATTTAAAAAGGAGGGCTGATTAGATGAAAAAAGCCATTAATAGGAAGAAAATAAATATAAAATATAATTAAAAAGAAAAAAAGAAAAAAGACTCTTTCCTCTCAGTGTAACTATCAAGCAAAATTACATGAATTAATAAACAAATTGAATTCACCCGTTGTAGTTTTGCTCTGATGTCCTCGGATTCTCAGCCAGCTGCTCCAGCATGGGAAGTGGTGAACTCCCCCTTCATTTTCCATCCAGCAGGAAAACGTGCTATGACTGGTTCACCCAGTCATTCCAAACCCATGGGATGGTTTGTTCCTTTTAAGGACTTTGACGCCCACCTTGCTCATACCCAAGCAGTACCTCGCTGCCCCCTGGTGCTCCCCTAGAGCAACATGTGCTATGGCCTAAGGGTCAGATATAGGAAATTATTTTCATGCCACGACCAAGCCATTATCAAAATGGCACAGGCGGTGATGACACCCACCGGATTTATAGATTTCTGCCCCTACAAGGAGTATTTTGACCTTGGCTTCATCTGCAAATCTGACGCTGCCACTGCAGCAACTGTGCCCCTGGTATTCCAGGGCGCCCCTCTCCCCACAACTCGGACCTGGCTCCCAGCGGAAACCACCTTGATGGTTAAATTTGCTGGTTTGCCCACCCACCTCCCCCTGAAGTGCTCCACCAGGAGCTAATGGATGGTTTGGCAGCCTATGGCTCCAACCCCATCTTAGGATTTGTGGTCCAAAATGGGGCCACACAACTCGCTGGGCCTTGGGAGTATGCCATGATCACTCTGAATTCAATAAAATCGTGGTGTTAATTCCACCACGCACCATTAACCCTCAGCGCCTGACCATCTATTTTGGGCCTGCGTCAAGGGTGGGTGGATGATCTTTCCATCTGTTTTGAGTTGGACCACTTGAAATGCAAGTGCTCCTTCTTAAACACTTCTGATGGATTGGATGACTCATTCGCTGACCTCCAATCTGCTGCCCACCCTGTACAAGTTCAAGTATGGGGCACAATCATACCTCCCCCACCCCCAAAGCCTGTTGCTGCAGCTGCACCTGCAGCCATCAATCAACCTCCTCCTCGCCCCAATGCCACAAATAGTTCCTCTAATCAAGCATCAGATTGGATCCCAGTTTGATCCCATGCTTCCTTAAATGAATCAACCAAACCTCAACTGTACGCTGAATCCCAAATCCAATTCAACAAAACCCATACTGTTGGTTTTAATTGATGAATCAGGTAGGTTCATTGAAGAACCATCTCTGCAAATTGAGTGGTTCATTAATGCAGAATGGGACGCCAGATACCCCTTCAACTATACACCCCAGAGCCAAACGCCAAAATTGTTTTGCAGTGATCACCAGCTTGCAGTCAAAGCAGCTGCAACACTAGATTGTTGTCCCCTGTGTAAAGCCATCGCTAAATCAGTAGTGATGCTCCCTGAGGAATGCCACCTTCTGCTATCCCCACAACCCTTACCCCAAAAGTAAAATTATAGTTAACCAGCTACACAAAAATGTTAACAATGATATCCAGAACGTGCAACTATAGCATGGAATCAAAAAGCAAAAATAACCCAAACCAACATTGCCACGTTTGTTAAACTCCCAGACGCCCGCATCAAAGCTGAAAAAGCTTTAACCTAATATCTCAGTTCCATTTACCTAGCTGGCAATTTCCAGGAAATCCCAATTATTAGAGATATCGAACCCCATGTTTCAGATGCCCCAATGCCATTACTGTCTGCCGTGACATGCACTCTACTATGGGAGAAAGAAGCTGCTGCTGAAGAGGCTTCCAAAGCTGAGCCCCCTGACCCCCTCCCCTTCCGCAATGGAGGGACAAGAGGTTTCCACTGCCCACCTGGTTGGTTGCTTTTTGAAGCATTTCACTAATCCGCTCATTAGGGCATTTTGTTTTGAACCAAGTAGTTACGTTAGTTTTAGTTAATTTTATTTTCAGTAATGTCTGTCCCCTGGTTGGCTTGCCTCAAATAAATATAGAAGAAAAAAAGAAGAGAGATAAATAATAATAAAAAATATTCTAACCGAGCTTTTCTCTCTCATTGCAATCACTAATTACAACAAATTTAATTCAAGACTAGGTAAGTTTGATAATCTCTTTAAGAAGATTAGTTTGCACCCAATGTTGGGTAAAAGTTGGGCTAGCAAAGTAGAGGGCACAGGATCAGGCTCTGCACCATCCAAAACTTGTAAATGCCATGGCAACACTGGCAGCCTAGATAGAAAAATAACCAGCGGTTAGTATTTCACCAAACATTTTAGCCTGGCAAGCAAAATGTAACAAGTTCATCAAAACTCAAAAATCCCAGCCCCTGTTACCAGTGGAGCATGTGCTTCAAGTTTTTCCTGTATTAATCAAATGGTGCTTTGGGAAAAGTTCTGTGGAGTTGTGCATAACTATTTCCCTGAAAGAAGTATATGTAGCACCGCACCCCATGACTTGCGTTTTGTTCAATCTCATGTTTGAAACTAAAGATGCAGTGAACAAAGCTTCACAGGTGCATGTAGTGGTAGACCTCCTTTATGGGCATTGGGCTGTCAAAACAAAGTGCACTAGAGGAACCAAATCAAAAACAATTTTTTGTTATATTTGACTTTCTCCCCACAACAATTAAGCGCATAGTGCTGGATTACCACCTCATGGTTGGGCTTAAGGCATATGAGGAACTTCACTCCTTTAAAACGCAATGCTTTAAGCTTATGCCGGACCTGTGCATAGGCAAAGCAATTGCTGTGATTACAACAACCATGGTCATTGTGAAAGACTATATTTAAATTTCTCACATAGCAGTTGTGCCTATTTATGGGCAGGAAGCCCACCCGTTCCACATCATGTTTGGTAGTGCGCCTCCTATCTGCACCTTTTGTCATGCTTTTGGCCACAAGGATCACACCTGCCCCGCCAAGGAGGTGATCATGCAAACTGAAATCCTCCCCAATGGGATGGAAAGTGTAGACTCCCATTATGAACCAGCTATTGACACTGACGCCACCTTCCCATGGGGTTTGCAGGGGTGTTTCATTAAGGTCAAACCTGTGTCCCTGCAGGAGTGCAATAAGGCCAAGCAGACCCGCAGAGCAGCAGCCAAGGCAGTTATGACAGCTGTGTCCATGATACCACCTGCCCAGACCCAGTATAACATTGAGTAATTTGCTGCAGAAGCGGTTTGAGAATCTAAGCACCAATCTGATTGGGCCAACCATCCTGAGGACCCAATGGGTGAGTCGGATTTACCTGAGCAAACTTTCCAAGCCTCAATCAAAACCAATTCCACCACCCATTTTCCTCACAAATTTTTGTTGACCTTTGATGATGCACAGTAGGAGCACAGTAACCCAAAAATTCAGCAGAAGCAAATTCCTCCAAAAACAAGAACCAAAAAAAGTTGATAGTGTCCTAAAGGACCACTATGTGTCAACTGACTCTATTGCTTCCTGCACACGTGCTGCCATAACACATGCTGAAAAAGAGCTGAAGGATGGGCAAGAGGGCCCTTCCCATAGCACCTAAGGTGTGATGGGGGAGCCTTCACAATAGGAACGTTGAACATTACTGAGCAGAAGGCCTCACTGTCCTGGGCTACGAAACTAAGTTTTTTAAAAATAATTTGCCTATGGACATCCTGGACATTCAGGAAACCAATGCCTAAATAATTCTGGGGAACATGGACATCCATTCTCCACCATTCCTTTTCTGTTTGGTCACTGCACTGTGGGGTACTTATACATTTGACCCATAATTTTAAATTTATTTCTAAAAATTTGTACCTCAATGGTCATGTGCTTGTAGTGTCCTGTTTGTGGGACAACGAAGTGCATGATATTGTTAATATTTATGCCCTGAAATGTGCATGTGCTTGGACCATCTAGTACTAAAAAAGAAATGTGCATGTGCTTGCCAGGATCCCTCTCAGCCATTACTTTCCTCACAATTCTTCCTGACCCGTTTGTGCTGGATGAAATGAATTGCTGGTCAACCCAGCCACCCACTGCTGGACTTTTGCGCCTGCCCCCCCACGGTGGCACATCAAACTTCATGCTCTAAAAGCCACTTTAGGTATGTTTGATACCCTGCCTAAATATGTGCTGCTGCTACCCAACATGTTTATCCCCATGTTCACAATGGTCAGCTGAGGTCTAATTCACCCATTGACCTTAATTTTGCTCGTTGAACTTTCAGTAACAGGTTGCACACTTTACAATGAAAAAGATCAATTTCTCCGACAACAGGTTGGTGTCATTTCTCTCTTTGTTGCAGTATTGCACTGGCGCCAAAGTGGTGCAAACTTTGACCAGCCGAGTTTACTTCACTTAGGTTTTCTTCATGAGTGGACACCAAAACTTTGGCACCGGAGTTCACCATAGTATTCTGTGTGTACCCACTTACTACCTGGTCAATCTTCAAAGTGAACACCATCCACCAGGCATGCCACCTCTCATTGCATCACTCTCATGTTGCCTCAGTGGTCATCATGTGCATGCTTGCAGAATTGGACCACCTGGAGTCTAATGTCAATGCTGCAGGCTACAGCCCTGCTTGGAGTCGCAAGTGGGAAGAGGTGTCCGCTCGCCTCAACGCACTATTAAGGCAACATAAACATCACGTTTGTGTACAGTACAAAGCAAAAAATATAATGACAGGTGACACGTGCTCCGCCTTTCTTTACAAAAATTCTTCAAATCATGACAGAGCTTGGCTTGCATACAGGTGAGGTGGCTGGATCACTTCATTGAAGAAACTCCAGCTGAAGTGGCAATTGAAGTTCAAAACTATTACTCCAAATTGTATTGATCTGATCCAGTCAAACCATCTGAAGTTCAAGAATTTCTTGAAAGTGCTTATATCTTCACCATTTCCCATTCTCCATAGTTGATGAATTTATTTAACTGAGGCAAGCTGACCAGGGGACAGGAATTACCGAGTATGTGTGGAAAACAAAGATATATAAAATTGGGCACCCTGGGGTACTCAGGTTACCCCTGTTGCCAGCGGGACTGCCAGGTATGGGGGGTTGGTGCGCTACTCAGAGGGGGTTTCCCCCGCTATGGAGCAGGTGTAAAGGAAGGGGTCTGTGCGGAGGAACCAAAGTGGGAACCACGATTCTATGAGCGCCTGTTGCCTTGGCCTCATGTATCCATAGAGCCAGGCTTGGAAGAGCTCCAGTAAGTGGACGTGGAACCTGTTGATAACCCCATGGATGGTTGAGACCATGACTCAGAACGCATCTAAGGCAATGGTGTGGATTGTCCACATTGCAATGAGTATCATTAGGGAGTGGAGGGAGATGGGATTGGTGATTTGATCTGGAGTGCGAGGAGGCTCTTTGAGATAGAGATTTCCTGCTAGTTTTGGATCTTATACAGGCGCGCTACTTCCTGCCATATGGCTTTGGTTGGGGGGCATGTTTCTAGGCGGTGATGTAGGGAACCCTCCCCTCCACATACTGCGCAGGTTACGTGGAGGGAATTGGAGCGGTACGCCGTCCTATAGGTCCTTCTCAGACAGCGCCAGGCGTTGGCTCTTACCCACGGCTGTAGGAGTGGGTAGTGTCTTTCTATACACTGTCTTCTGTGCGGTTAAGTCATAGGGGATGTCCAACGCATCTAGGTATTTTGATTCTAGCAATGGTTGGGTATATATCAAGAATGTCTCTCTGGGGGTGGTTTTCTGAATTTCTTAATTTAAAGTGGGGGCTGGGTCGTCCCCTTCCCTGCACAGTGCCAGTGTTCTCTACGGTTCATCCCATGCGGCGGATGGTTTGGAGGATGCATTTGATGTGAGGGGGTGTTCCATGCGGGCCCGTTGTGGTAGGGTGTTTAGCAAGGTATGATAGTAGTTTGGGTGGGTTATGTTGGTTGGTTAATTTGAGCGCCTGTGCGAAGTTAGTCCTCGCTGCCCTGGACCAGTGTTGTTGTGGGAGGTCTGGGGCAAGGACTTCATTTATACAGGTACCCAGAATGCGGTTGGCGTGGCTCTCAAAATCTATTAGTCCCATGCCTCCGCTTGAGCATGGGCCAAGAAGTGTTTCCATCCGTATGGGAGGATGGGATTTGGGCTAAAGCCAGCCTTAGATGAGCGCGCGGATTGAAGTTATAAAGGTGGGTGAGAAGGAGATCGCGTGGGCCTGGTACCACAGTATTGGGAGGATGAGTGAGTTTTGCAACTGTTATTCGCCCCGTTAGTCCTGGGAATCTTCCCTTGAGGGAGGCTACGCGGTTGGATACCCGCTGTAGTAGGTTGCTTTCCATTATCTCATTGGCATATTCCCCTGTTTCCAGCCATATACCAAGATGGCGGACAGGAGTGGTGGTGGGAGGTGATGCAAAGGGTAAAATAGTTGGGTTTTTTCTTCGGGTGTTGGTGAGAGGTTCTGATGTTGTGGCCCTTTTGTTTGTGCATTTGCCTAAGAGAATGATTTCTGTCTTCCTTTTGTTGAGCGATGCATTGCTCACCTTGGAGTATTCCTCTAGAGTGTGTTCTAGCTGTCAGGCATCTTCATTGTTTGCTATACCTGCCACACAGTCATCCGCAAAGGCCAGTATCTTGATTGTTGGCTGGCCTTGTGAAGTTATGCCCATGAGGCGTGAGTCAGTTATGCGGAGGAGCGGGTCAAAGCTGAAATTGTATAGCAGTGAGCTGAAAGGGCTACCCTTGTTTGAGCCCTCTGTGTGGTGTGATCATGTTCATTAGGAAGCCAGGGCCGCATCCAGCCATGGTTACAGATTCTGTAAGGAGCATCGCCCAGTTTATAAATCTGGGTGGGAGTTTAAAAGCGTGTAGGCATTCCTTTAGATATGGCCAACTGACGCGGTTATATGCCTTTTCCTGGTCTAAGAAGACCAGGGCTCCAGTTGCTTTGGACTGACATATGTTTGCAACAGGGTGTATGTTGTTCCAGATTGAGCGCCCTGGTATAAACCCAAAATGGTTGGGTGACAGGACGTCAGAGGCAATTGCGCCTAATCTGGCTGCTAAAAATTTTGTTAGAATTTTTATGTCAGTATTAGAGAGTGCAACTAAACGCCAGTTGGCCAGGTCCAATTGTAACCCTTTTTATACAAGGCTATGACATATGACTTATGGCCACCAGGTAGGAGGCGTGTTTCCAGCAAGCACTGGTTCATAGACGCCAATTTGAGGGGGCAATTTGCTTAAAATATTTTTTGTAAATTTCGTAGGGTATCCCATCAGGCCCTGGGAATTTCCTATGTGATGCACCGCGGATTGTATCCCAAAGCTTCTCCCATGTAATTAGATTTAGAATATTATTGTTTAGTGGTGTGCTTTGTATTCCAGCAGTTTGTATAAATTTTGTGATTTTTGTGGGTCTTTTGGAGTATCACGGTATAATTTGGTATAGTAGCGGTGTACTTCCGCCTTGACCTCCTCAGGGTCAGTTGCCACAGTGCTGTCAGTCTTGCAGACTTGTGTGCATGTGGGCTGGTTGACGTGGGAGTGGAATTGGTGGAAAAAATATGTAAAACATGTTTCGCCTTCCTTTATGAACTTACCTTTGTTCAATACTTTGATCCTGTGTTGGTGCTCAAAGATGAGAGTGTTTAGTCAGGCGGATATTTCCGCCCATTTGCATCCCCATTTGGGGGTATAACCGAATCTCAGGGTGTTAAGCTCAAGGTGGTCCAGTTCCGCGAAGGTACGCCTGATTGTGGCTGTATTGGCGGTGTACTTACGTGATGCAAGATGTCAGGTTTTGTTAGTTAGTTCCTTTTTGAAATTTGTCATGTTACAATGGGATATGATGTGAATGGGGCTTTGGATTCTTGGTTCAGGGGCTTTGTTCAACCCAGTTGGATATTTTGGGTAATTTTATGTTTTCTGGGTGTAGCTTTCTCCAGGGCGACACCTGCCAATGGATTGGGTTGGTGATAACTGCACCAAAACAAGTTAGTGGTCAGATAAATGACATTTTTTGTTGTAAATTTGGAAATTCTTGATCATTAGGTTTGCAGAATGAGGATGTGATCGATGCAGCTCATTGATATGAGCGGTCCCTCATGTATGTTGGGCCATGTCATGTGAGGAAGGAGTGGTGATCTTGGGGCATCCTGTAGGCCAAGGAATGCTTCATTGTGCGGAATTCAATGTGTCCTGGTGGGTTTCCCCTGGGGTTCAGCCATCAGTCCATGTCAGGGTTATCCCAGCTGTTAAAGTCTCCCAACAGGATGGTATCTGGTGGGAGGGTGAGTGTTGGAACAGTTTTTAAATTGTTTTCTCTTGGCTGCAGTGCACGGTGCATAGATGCATGCTATTGAGATTGTTTCCTCTTGGCATGTGATTGTTGCTACCAGGACGTGACTGTGAAGGTATGTCGAGGAGTTTGTAATTTTTAATTTTTTGTTATTTTGGATGATCACACCACAGTGAGACGTCCATACTGATTGTGATGGTGAGACCCTGGCTGACCTGATCCTTCTTCCCCTTGTAGACAGTGGTTTTCTTGGATGGGCAAGATGTCTAAAAGGGGTTTTCACAGGAAGTCCAGCTTTTTGGCTTGGGACGTTTGAGCTAGCTCCCGCGACGTTTATCATCCCTATTGACACTGAGGTACCTGTGGCGCCTCAGGAGTGGTTGGGAGGGGCCCTCTGGCCCTAACCCACCGCAGCTCATTTTGGCCATGCTCCGCGTCTGTACTCCAACTCTCTCAGTGACTTTGTCAGTTCCCTTGATCTGACTCGATTTTTCATGGGAATTGCAGTTTTTTGAAATTTGCATTATCTTTTCCCACACGTATCTCATGATGTTTCAATGCGGGGTGCTGAATGTTTCTGTAATCATGGGGTTCAAATTTAGCGAATTGTGCACCGCATTTTCGCCCATATTGTGGCTTAATTGTTTCTCAAAGTGTGCATGATTGATGTTACTTGGTGACTCAGTCAAGTTGCTGAGAAAAATTTTTCAGCCTGGGCATATTGTTCTGATTGGTTGGCTCAGTGTATAACTGAAATATCCTCTTGAATTTGTCCAGGGTTGATGGATGATTCCGCATGTGCTGCCACCTCGGCTGCTGCCCACTTGTGGGCTTTTTGTGCCACTTTGCGTTGTTTATGTGTAACTTATTCCACAATGGAGTAAAGTCCATCTTCACCCCAGCGGAATGGGTGGTGGCTGTCAGTCATTCTGGCTAAGTTTTCATCAGTTTCATCCATGGATTCCTCACAGTAATCTGCTTCCATTAAGCCCTCCTTCACGGGGCATGCGTGTTCCTTGTGTCCCAATGAACTGCAGTGGTTTCATATAGGCGGTGCGCGTTCTGGTGTAACTCAGAATGCGGATGACTGTCCCCCATCCACAAAGTGAAACTCTGCTGTGTGGGGGATTCTTGATAAGTCATCTTCCACTTCAGGGAATGGGTTGATCACAGCATTAGATTTGCCTGTGCGCAGGGTTGACATCAGGAAAAATCGTTGTAATCTGAGTTGCATAATTTCTCCATAGAAATGAGCCCTTTGCAGAGATCCTCCTCGATCACCTTATGAGGAAGGTTGGTAGGGAGTGAGTCAAAGGAGATGAACAAAGTTTTCGCTTTTTTCCATCTGGTGCGCGCGGTGCGCACTATTTTTTGTCCTCAGGAAAGGCAATTTTGAAGCAGACTTTTGCCGCAGCTTCCACTTCTAAGGCTGTTTCAAAACCAATATTGATCCAGCTGTGGCCCATGTTGTTTGTGGCAATATATACCGCGTGGGGGAAAAGGGAGGTCTGTGCCTCACATGTTTTCTTCCACAGGGTCAGGGACTCATCCCTAAGGAAGAGTCAGAGCCCGTGTTCCACCTTTGAAAGGTGTTGGTTACATTAGATATACGTGTATTGATCTTGTTTTATAGTAAATATCATAAACCTAGACGGTGTCTGAGTTTGTGGTTTCTTGGCAGCTTGGGTTCCTGGTCCCCCTCCAGGGCGTTTTTTGCCCTTAGGTGTACTGTTTTGCGCACTTATTGATGAGACGCTTGCCCAGGTTGTATTAGTTTTATTAAAATCGCCCATCTCTCCTGTGTGAATATCAAAAATTGCTGTATAAATCAAATTGTAGTAACTAAAATGATTGTTACAGGAAAGAAAAGCTCAAAGTTGAATTCAATTTTTCAAAATGAACTCTGGTATGCCATTTGCGGTGCACCACACAGGAAATTCCCAGGACAGATGGGATTCATTATGAGTTCTATAAGAGATATTATAATTATTTCTCCTCTTAGTTGCTAGCCTCTATGAACCAGTGTTTGTTAGAAACGCGCCACCTACCTGGGGGCCAGGAGGCGTACACCATAACGCTGTATAAGAAAGAGGATAATATGGACTTGGCCAACTGGAGCCTCATTTCACTTATTAACACAGATACTAAATTATTTATTAAAATTATGGCAACCGCCTAGGGGAAGTTGCCTATGATATAACCCCATCTGAAAAATTTGGTTTCGTTCCCAAGCGTTCTATATGGGACAGCATCACACTGTAGCCTACTTCTGCCAAATTATGGCTACTGGAGCACTTAGTTTTCTTAGATCAGCAGAAGGCTTATGATAGGGTCAACTGGAATTACTTAAAGCCTGCCTCCACAAGTTTCACCTTCCCCATTGATTCATTAATTAAGTGATGTTGCTTACAAAATCTGCCACAATGGCTGTGCATGGCCCTGGCTTCCTCAATGATGTGGTTCACCCTCAAAGGGGCCTCCGCCAAAGGGACCCTTTAAGCCCACTATTGTACAACTTCAGACTGACCCACTTTTATGCAATGTGAATGCCCTCCTTAATGTTGTCCATGTGCAAGGCCAAGGACCTGTTAAGATGCTGGCATTTGCTGATGATTGTGTTGTTGGGGTGTCTAAAAATCAAGATGCACGCGAGCTTGAGACTACTATACAGGATTACTCCAGGGTCAGTAACGCTGCACTTAACACCTCCAAAACAAAAATTATATTTCATGGTCAGTTCTAAGCCTGTTGGTCACCAGCACCCCATTTCCTACCTGCTTCAGCAGCTAGCTCAAAGGTTCTCTTGCCCTGCCCACCCCACACTGCCCTGCTTGTGCTACCTTTCATTTCAAGACCTGCTGCTGGTCCAGTACGCCATTTGGGTACATAACTGGAGGTGGGAGCGTACGCCTCATAAGTGATGGAGCACCTTATTCTGGACAATGGCAAAAAAATGCATCGCTTCCCACAGAGCTTATCAGACTATCCTCCCAGGCTGGGGTGTGATTGCCAACTCTATGCTCCTGTCAAAAACTGATTTGTGGCCCATGCTATCACCTTTTCCCCATCTTTCTTCACCTTGTTATACGCCCTCATACAAGGGTGGCTTTGGTTATGTCGCCCACCGCCAGTGCGCCTGGATGTCATGTTTGGCCCTCGCCATAGTGGTGGTATGGGACTGCTCAGCTTCGAGGCCCATGCCACAAAAATACTTGGTGCCTGGATTGCTGCAGTCACCAACCCCACACTCCAAGCCCAACACTGGTCACTCTCAGCCTGCTCCAATTTTTCCCGTGCCCTGGGCCTCAGAAATCCTAACCACCCCCAATCTCTGTTGTAAATTGCTTGCCTTACATCCCTCTGCTGTGGGCCTACATGGGACATCTCCCCGCTTCAAATTGATCATCCTCTCTATGTGGAGTGCTGAGTGGAGGATTCGTATTTGTGGGCACACAGCCCATAGGGGGCGCCCCTCTCCTCGGTTCACCTAAGAGGTACAGGGACTACCCATTCTGAACAGTTTGATACCCATGAGGTCCCCTACCATGGCCAGAGTGTGATATCTAGATATGTTGGACATCCCATACTCCCTAGAAACCCAGAAAGACATCTGGAAGTACACCCATCACCCTCTTTTGCAGCCACAAGCTCGTTTCCCTGTGTGGCACTGCTTGAAATGTGTATACTTACTGCAGAGTAATCCAAATCATCACACTCATCAGTTGTTGTGTGTGATCAATATGATATTTTGGTCCACCACCTGGAAGAGTGCCCACCGTCAAAAGTGATCTGATGCAAGGATCAGCTTCTCTTTTCCTAGACCAAACGCAGCCTTCAGCCTAAGAACATCTTCGCATTGTCCTTGCATTCCCCTATATGACCTATCCTCTGAGCCTTAGTGGTGGCAATCCCTATGTGGACTATCCACGCGGTTGTCCTGGATGCCATTTCAGGCTATACTCCCACCCTCCAGGAAGCTGTGCGCCGATTCCAGTCACACCTTATGGACCACTTTCAAGCATGGTTGTTTAAATATCTACCAACCCATCAATATCAGTTAGTCTCATCCTTGTTCCCAGTATAGTTCATCACTTCAAACCCTTTCACTAAGTATGTGCTCAATAGTGGCACAAGCCTCTGCTCACAATAAACTCTTCTTTTTTTGGGTGTTCCCTCTGGCAACAGGAGACAGCATTAGCTTCTCTGGGGTGCATCTAGCGTATATTAGTGCTTAGTATTACATATTGGATGTGTCCATCTCATGGTCAGCCTTCCATAAATAAAATTTAAAAAATTTAAAATTTAAAAATTCAATTATATAAAAACCTATAAAAAAATAAATATAGTAGTAAAAGAATATATTCATAATAAAAAACATTTTATATAATAAAAATGAATTGTTATATAACTTTTCAAAACTTTTCTTTCTCATTGCAATCACTATTGCAACTTATTCAATTCAAGTCTGATTCTAGTTTGATAATCTCACAGAGGAGATTATTCTGCGCCCATGTCAGGGAGCAGTTGGGCAAGCAAGGTAAGAGGAGCAGGTGGAAGGCCCGCGGCCTCCAACATTCGAAAATGCCCCGTAGAATCTGGTGGAATTGACAAAAATCTTAAAAACTGGTGGTTACAATTTCCCCAGAGATACTCGCATGGCAAGCATGATGCAACCAGTACATCAACACGCCACACTCCCAACCACTTTCGTTGGTGGAATTTGGAGTCTGTGTGTATCTGGACATCCAAAAAAACGGACTTAAGGGAAAAATTTTGTGAAGATGTACACAAAATTTTCCCAACTGCGGTGTACGTTGCACCTCACTCCATGTCACGTGGTTGGCTGGACCTAGGTTTTGAGAGCAAAAAAGCAGCAGACGAGGCTGCAGCGGTGTGCGTAGTAATCACCCTCCCTGAAGGGCAACAGGTCATCAAAACCAAATGCACCAGATGGATAAAATCAAACCAAATTTTCCTCACGTTTGACTTTTTGCCTACTATGGTAAAACGTGACATTTTGGAACAACACCTGAAAGATGGTCTCACCGTATACAGTGAGATACAGTCTTTCAAAATGCAACGCTTCATGCTGATGCCACACCTGTGCACCGGCAAAGCCATCGCAGTTCTGACCCCAACTGAGGAGATCGTGAAGGACCTAACCCAGATCCCGCACTCCACTTTTATTGATATCACAGGGAATACCACCCACCCATTCCAGGTGACTGTGGACAGCACGCCCCCATTTGCACCCACTGTGACGCATTTGGCCAAAAGGCGAATGCATGCCTCATCAAGGAGGGCGTCACATTCCAAGAGAACCCCTTGGCGGCCATGGCCAATAAAGAGGCGCACTATGAACCAACCGCAAGCACCAAGAAGGCTTTCCCGTGGGGAGCACAAGGCTGCTACCTAAAGGTAAAGCCTATCTCCCCGCAAGAATGGAAGAAGGCTAAGCAGGCCCATAGGGCCGCGGCCAAGGAAACAGCCAAGGCCACCACCGCTATCCCACACTCACAACGCCAGGAGGACATGGAAACCTTCACAGCAGAAGCAACTTGGGAATCCATCAACCAATCAGATTGGGAAGCCCATGCTGAGTGGGCCACTCAATCTGAGGATCCGATGGGAGACTCAATCTCACCCAATCATTACACCCAAGCTCTGGTCAAAACCAACTTGGGACATATCCCAACTGAAAAATTTTTTTTGACCCGCTCAACGGTGTACCAAAATCAATCGCACCACAAAAAATTTGTCCGATGATGGGAAAACAAAAAGTGAAGGCCAAAGCCAATGTGACTCTTTCCGCAAAAATTAACAAAAACTCTGATAGCATTGCTGCTAACACCCATGCTGCTGTGAAAGCCCGTGGGGACCTAGAAGAGGCTGGTGGGCCCAGGGGCCCACCCCCTCGCACCTAAGGTGTGATGGGGGAAACCTCATTTTAGGGATGTTGAATATTGCCAGACTCAAGGCCTCCCCATCCCGGGCTAGGAAACTGAGTTTTTTACAACACAATTTACCTGTGGATATCCTGGCCATCCAGGAGTCCCATTGTCCACAAGGTTCTGAGGAAACTTGGAAAACAATGCTCCTCCCATCCCTATCCTTTTGGTCAAACCACTGTGGGGTGCTAATTCAGAAAAATAATTTTTTCAAATTTGTATCCTCAGAAACATTCCTAAATGGCTGAGTGCTCATCATCACCTTCTCTTGGGCTGATGTAGCACACACAATCATCAACATTTATGCCCCAAACGGTGCACATGAGCGTCAGGAATCTTTCTCATTGGTCAAATCCCTCCCGCTACCCCCTGATTCCTTCCTAGTCAGTGACATGAACTGTTGGCTATCCTCACCAACGGACCAATGGCCTCCCTCACCCCATGCCCCACAGGGTCACTTTGAACTACGCGTTCTAAAAGCCACCCTTGGGTTAATAGATGCGCTGCTGCAACATGCCCCACTGCTCAAAAACATGAAGCGTCCCCACATCCACAACGTCCAATTAAGGTCCATGACCCGCATCGACCTTATTCTAATGACAGCGAAATTCCAACCCCACATCTCCCACTTCACAACAATGAAAATGGAATTCTCCAACCACTGACTGGACTCGATAACATACCGCCTACCTGTCACAGTTGCTAAGGCCCCACATTGGTGCAAAATCTACCCCCAAGCTCGCGTTGCCAGTATTTTCCATGTGGGTAGAAGAGGCAACTTTGGCAGAAAAGTTTGTTGCACCGTTTTGTGTGGACCCCATTTCCGCATGTGCAACTTTCAAAGAGGACACCATACGCCACTCTCACCATCTCTCCTCCAGATGCTCATGAGCCACATTGGCAGTTATCTCGCGCGCTCTGACAGAATTGGCACACTTGGAGTACAACATTCCAGCTATAGGATACAGCCCTGCATGGGGCCGGAAGTGGGCGGAGGCAGCCACCCACCTCAACGCACCTGAAAGGCAACACAAACATCGGGTTTGTGTCCAATACAGGGCCACATGCATCACTAAAGGTGACAAGTGCACCGCATATTTCTTTGAAAAAGTTTTTGCACCATGCCAGAGCATGGCCTGCACACAGGTGCAAAGATCGGATAATTCTATTGCAGATACACCGGCTGAAGTGGCAATCAAAATGCAAAAATATTACTCCGAGTTGTACTGAACTGAACCAATTCAGCCGCCCAAAGTGGCAGAATTTCTCGACCAAGCTCATATCTGCACCGTTTTCTGATACCCAGAAATAAAGAATTTAATTACTCCAAATGAATTATGGACAGCCATTCACGGTGCACCAAACTGAAAATGCCCAGGCCCAGATGGCATTCCATATGAGTTCTACAAAAAATATTTCAAATATAAATATCTCCAATTCTTCTTGCCTCACTTAACCAAAACCTTTTGGAAACATGCCTCCTACCAGGAGGACATGAGGCCTTTACTGTCACACTCTTCAAGAAAGGGGATAAGCTTGACTTAGCCAACTGGCGCCCTATTTCTCTAACAAAAACAGACAACAAAATTTTAATAAAAATTCTGGCTAACCGATTAGGGATTGTAGCATCTGCCACCAACTCCCCAGAACAATTCGGTTTCATCTCCAGAAGGTCGATTTGGCATAACGTGCACTCTGTGGCTAATGTATGTCAGTCCACAGCCTCTGGGGCACTTGTATTCTTGGACCAACAAAAGGCCTATGATAGAGTAAACTGGGAATACCTAAGGGCCTGCCTCCATCAATTGCGCCTACCCCCTCGCTTCATCAACTGGGTGATGCTGCTCACGGAATCTGCAACAATGGCAGTGCGTGGCCCTGGCTTTCTAATGGAAGTATTCCGCCCTCAAAGGGGCTTGCGACAAGGGGACCCCCTCAGCCCACTCTAATACAACTTCAGTCTTGACCCACTACTGCGAAATGTGAATGCCCAACTCACTGGGGTCCATGCGCCAGGCCAAGCCCCAGTCAAAATATTGGCGTTTGCAGATGATTTTGTGGTTGGGGTGTCTAATAATCAAGATGCACGCGCGCTTGAAGCTCTCATCCAGGAGTATTCCCGGGTAAGCAACGCGGCACTGAACGCCTCCAAAACTGAAATTATCCTCCTTGGTCAGTTTCAGAACTGCTGGGCCCCAGCAATTAGTTCCCAACCTGGCCCATCTGCTCGCCCACGTCTACGCCTTACTAACTTAACACACACCACTCTACTGGTGCTCCCCTTCGTGCCCCGCCCTACCATAGAACTGGTGCGCCATCTGGGCGTGTGGATAGAGGCAGGCAGATACGCGTCAGCAGTAATGAAGTGCCATATATGGACAACGTGACGAAGCGAATCGCCTCTCTCATAGCCCACCCTACTTTCCTTACTGGCAGGGTTGTTTTAGCCAACTCTATGCTCCTATCCAAAGTCTGGTTTGGAGCCCACGCCATCCCCTTCTCCCCAAGCTTCTTCAAATCTTTGTATGCCCTGCTGCAATAATGGCTTTGGTCAGGCCGCCCTCCACCAGTGCGGCTAGAAGTCATGTTTGGCCCTCATCATCATGGTGGCATGGGCCTGCTTGACTTCAAAGCCCATGCTGCCAAGATCCTGGGCACCTGGATCGCGGCTGTCACCACTCCCACACTCCCATCCCAACACTAGTCCTGCGCAGCCCGCTCCAACATCTCTCCTGAGCCTTGGGCCTCAACAATCCATCAAACCCCCACTCCCTGATGAAATACCTCGCATCACACACATCGGCCACAGGTCCTCACGGGACAAAAACCCACTACAAACGAATCTTAATCTCCATGTGGAGCGCAGAGTAGAGAATTATATTTACGGACATACAACCCAAAGAGGCCGCCCCTCTCCTCAGTTCACACAAGAGGTACAGGGTTACCCATCCATGATGGCGTGATCCCCATTAGGCCCCATGTCCTATCCAGGGTGGAATACCTGGACATGATGGACATCCCTTACTCCATAGAGACCCAAAAGACTATCTGGAAATACGCACACCATCCTCTGTTGCAGCCTCAAGTCCACTCCCATGTGTGGCGCTGCCTGAGGTAGGTGTATCGTACAGCTGAGCGCTCTAATGCTTTACACTCATCCTGTGTCGTGTGCAGCCAGTATGGAACGCTGTTCCACCGCCTGGAGAACTACCCCACCTCTAAAGTGATATGGCGCGAAGTTCAACGTCTGCGGGGCCAGGATCAAACACATCCCTTCAGTCTGTTAAGAGATAACTTTGCTTATCGATGGCCTCCTCCCTCCTTCCTCCATGCTCTGGTGGTTGCAATCGCCATGTGGACCATCCACACAATTGTCTTAGATGCCATCGCAGGCTCCACCTCCACCCTCCCAGAAACTGTTCACAGATTCCAGTCTCATTTGGTGGACCACTTTCAAGCGTGGATGTTTGGATACCTCCCACTGCGTCGCTGACAGCTGGTCTCCTCCTGGTTCCCAGTCTGTTTCATCAAAACAGACCCCTTACTCCACACGTGCTCAATAGTGGCTACGGCCTCTTCACACGTTCCCTCTCCCTCCCCATAAGTGGCGTTCTCTCTGGCAACAAGAGATAGCATTGCTTCTCTGGGTGCCTCCGCTGGTACTAAGTTTAGCTTCCTGAGTCATATTCGGAAGTGTCCATCTCATGGTTGGCCTTCCCCACAATAAATTTAAATTATAATTTAAATTGTTATAAAACTTTTGTCTTTCGTTGCAATCACTTTGCAACTTATTCAATTCAAGTCTGATTCTAGTTTGATAATCTCACTGAGGAGATTAGTCTGCGCCCATGTCAGGGAACAGTTGGGCAAGTAGGGTAAGAGGAGCAGATGGTAGGCCCGCGGCCTCAAACGTTTGAAAACGCCCCAGAGAAACCAGCGGAATAAAAAATTTAAAAAACTGGCGGTTACTAATTCCCCAGAAATCCTCGCTTGGCAAGCGCAATACAACCAGTACATCAATATGCCGCACTACTAACCACTCTCGTCAGTGGAATACAGAGTCTGTGTGTTTCTGGACATCCAACAAACAGCTCTATGGGAGAAATTTTGTGGGATGTGCACACTTTTTTCCCGACCGTGGTGTATGTCACACCTCACTCCATGTCATGCAGTTGGCTGGACCTCAGTTTTGAAAATAAGGAGGCAGCAGATGAAGCTGCTACAGTGCGCATAGTGATCGACCTCCCTGAAGGGCAATGGGTCATCAAAATCAAATGCACCAGATGGACAAAATCCAAAAAAAAATTTCCTCACGTTTGACTTTTTGCCTACTACAGTAAAACGTGCCATTTTGGAGCAGCACCTGTAAGATGGTCTCACTGTTTATGGTTAAATACAATCTTTCCAGATGCAATGCTTTATGCTGATGCCACACCTGTACACCAGCAAAGCCATCACAGCTCTGAACCCAACAGAGGAGATTGTGAAGGACCTAACCCAAATCCCACATTCCACATATATCAATATCGAAAGGCATACCACCCACCCTTTTCCAGGTAACCGTGGACAGCGCGCCCCCCATCTGCACCCACTGTGATGCATTCAGCCATAAGGCACATGCATGCCCCACCAAGGAGGGCATCACATTCCAAGAGCACCCCTCAGCGGCCATGGCCAGCAGAGAGGAGCACTATGAACCAACTGCAAGCACCAAAGAGGCTTTCCCGTGGGGAGCACAAGGCTGCTACCTACTGGTAAAACCTATTTCCCCACAAGAGCAGAAGAAGGCCAAGCAGGCCTGCAGGGCTGCGGCCAAGGAAGCGGCCAAAGTCACCACCGCTATCCCACACTCCCAATGCCAGGAAGACATCAAAACATTTGTGGCGGAAGCAACTTGGGAATCCATCAACCAATCAGATTGGGAAGCCCATGACAATTGGGCCAATCTGAGGATAGGATGGGTGACTCAATTTCACCCGATCTTTGCAACCAAGCTCAAGTCAAAACTGACTTGGTTTCCAACCTACCTGAAAATTTTTTTTGACCTGCTCAATGGTGCACCAAACTCATCCGCACTGCAAAAAATTTGTTCAATGTCGGGGAAACAAAAGTGAAGGCAAAAGCCAACGTGAACCTTTCTGCTAAAATCAACAAAACTACTGATAGCATTGCTGCAAACACCCGCGTTGCCATGAAGGCCCATGGAGATCTAGAGAGGCTAGTGGGCCCGGGTGCCCACCCCCTCGCACCTAATGTGCAATGGGGGAACCTTCACTTTAGGGACATTGAATATTGCTGGATTCAAGGCCTCACTGTCCCTGGCTAGGAAACTGATTTTTTTACAAAAAAATTTACCCATGGATATCCTGGCCATCCAGGAGTCCCACTGTCTGTGAGGTTCCGAGGATGCTTGGAAAAACGTGCTCCTCCCATCCCTATCCTTTTGGTCAGAGCACTGTGGGGTGCTAGTTCAGAAAAACAAATTTCTCAAATTTTTATCATTGGAATCCTTCCTCAATGGCTGAGTACTTGTTGTCACTTCCTTGTGGGCTGACGTGGAACATGCTATCATCAACATCTCCACAAACAACTTGTGCATGAGAACGTCAATAATTTTTCTCATTGGTCAAATCCCTCCCATTACCCCCAGACCCTTTTGTAGTCAGCGATATGAACTGTTGGCTAAATACACTAATGGACTGTTGGCCTTCCTCCTCCCACGCCCCCCAGGGTCACGTAGAACTTCACGTTCTAAAGGCCACCCTTGGGTTAATGGATGCGCTGCTGCGGCGAGCCCTACTGCTCAAAAACATGACATGACCCCACGTCCACAACGGCCAATTAGGGTCCATGACCCGGATAGACCTTATCCTTACGCTGGCGAAATTCCAACCCCACATTTCCCACTTCAAAACAACAAAAATTGAATTCTCTGACTACCGGCTGGTCTCAATAACCTACCACCTACCTGTCACAATGGCTAAGGCCCCACATTGGTGCAAACTCCGCCCTCCCAAACTTGAGTCACCAGGATTTTCCACTTGGGTGGAATCAGCAACTTTGGCAAAAGAGTTTGTTACATCATTTTGCGCGGACCCCATCTCCACATGGGCAGCCTTCAAAGAGGATAACATCCGCCACTCTCGCCACCTCTCCTCCCGATGCTCATGAGCCACATTGGCCATCATCTCGCGCGCTCTGGCAGAGTTGGCACATCCGGAGTCCAACATCCCAGCCACAGGATACAGCCCTGCATGGGGCCAAAAGTGGGCAGAGGCAGCTGCCCACCTCAACACGCTCAAAAGGCAACACAGGCATCGGGTTTGTGTTCAGTACAGGGCCAAACGTATTACAGAGGGTGACAAGAGCACCGCATATTTTTTTAAAAAAATTTCGCACCACGCCAGAGCGTGGCCTGCACACAGGTGCAAAGATTGGATGATTACATTGCGAATACGCCAGCTTAAGTGGCAATCAAATCACAAAAGTATTACTCCAAGTTTTACCGAGCCAATCCAATTCAGCTGGCCAAAGTGGCAGAATTTCTCAAACGAACCCACATCTGCACCATTTCCTGATACCCAGAAATAATGAATTTGATTACTCTGAACGAATTATAGACAGCCATCCACGGTGCACCAAACTGGAAATGCCCAGGCCCAGATGGCATTCCATATGAAATCTATACAAAGTACTTCAAATATATATCCCCACTACTGCTTGCCTCACTTAACCAGAGCCTTCTGGAAACGCGCCTCCTACCAGGAGGACAAGAGCCTTTACTGTCACACTCTTTAAGAAAGGGGACAAGCTAGACTTAGCCAACTGGCTTCCCATTTCTCTAACAAACACATACACTAAAATCTTAACAAAAATCATGGCTAACCGTTTAGGGATTTTAGCATCTGCCACCATCTCACCAGAACAATTTGGTTTCATACCCAGAAGGTCGATTTGGGACAACGTGCACTCTGTGGCTAACGCATGCCAGTCCACAGCCTCTGGGGCATTCGTATTCTTGGACCAACAGAAAGCCAATGATAGAGTAAACTGGGGATATTTCAGGGCCTACCTCCACTAATTCCGCTTACCCCCTCGCTTCATCAACTGGGCGATGCTGCTCATGGAATCTTCAACAATGGCAGTACGTGGCCCTGGCTTCCTAACGGAAGTAGTCTGCCCTCAAAGGGGCTTGAGACAAGGGGACCCTTAAACCACTCTTATACAACTTCACCCTTGACCCACTACTTCGAAACGTGAATGCCCAACTCATTGGGGTCCATGTGCCAGGCCAAGACCCAGTCAAGATGATGGCATTTGCAGATGATTGTGTGGTTGGGGTGTCTAATAATAAAGATGCATGCGCACTTGAAGCTCTCATCCAGGAGTATTCCCGGGTAACTAACGCTGCACTGAATGCTTCCAAAACCGAAATCATCCTCCTTGGTCAGTATCAAACCTGCTAGGCCCCAGCAACCAGTGCCCAGCCCAGCCCATCTGCTCGCACACGTGCTCGCCCTCACAGCTCACCCCACACCGCCCCACTGGTGCTCCCCTTTGTGCCACGACCTACCATAGGACCGGTACGCCATCTGGGCGTAAGGATGGAGGCAGGTGGATACGCGTCAGCAGTAATGGAGTGCCATATACTGGACAACGTGACGAAGCGAATCGCCTCTCTCAGAGCCCACCCTACTACCCTCCCCAGCAGGGTTGTTCTTGCCAACTCTATGCTCCTCTTCAAAATCTGGTTTGGAGCCCACGCCATCCCCTTCTCCCCAAGCTTTTTTAAATCCTTGTATGCCCTGCTGCAAGGATGGCTTTGGTCAGGCCGCCCTTTACCAGTACGGCTAGAGGTCATGTTTGGCCCTCACCATCATGGAGGCATGGGCCTGCTTGACTTCAAAGCCCATGCTGCCAAGATCCTGGGCACCTAGATTGCGGCTGTCACTGCCCCTACACTCCCCTCTCAACACTGGTCCCGCGTGGCCCGCTCCAACTTCTCCCGCGCCTTGGGCCTCAACAATCCATCGAACCCTTACTCCCTGATGAAATACCTGGCTTCACACCCATCGGCCACAGGTCCTCACGGGACTAAAACCCACTACAAACGAATCCTCCTCTCCATGTGGAGCGCTGAATGGAGAATCTGAATTAGCGGACACACAGCCCAAAGAGGCCGCCCCTCTCCTCAGTTCACACAAGAGGTACAGGGGCTACCCATCCAAGATGGCGTGATACCCACACGACCCCATGTCCTATCCAGGGTGGACTACCTGGACATGATGGACATCACTTACTCCATAGAGACCCAAAAGATATTCTGGAAATACGCACACCATCCTCTGTTGCAGCCTCAAGTCCGCTCCCATGTGTGGCGCTGCCTGAGGCGGGTGTATCATACATCTGAGCGCTCTAACGCTTTACACTTTTCCTGCATCGTGTGCGGCCAGTATGGAACGCTGATTCACCGCCTGGAGAAGTGTCCTACCTCTAAAGTGATATGGCGCGAAGTTGAACATCTGCTGGGCCAGGATCAAACACATCTCTTCAGTCTGTCAAGAAAATATTTTTGCTTTATCAATGGCCTCCCCCTTCCACCCTCCCTCTGTGCTCTGGTGGTTGCAATCGCCATGTGGACTATCCACACGATTGTCTTGGATGCCATCGCAGGCTCCACCCCCACCCTCCCAGAAGCTGTCCACAGATTCCAGTCTTATTTGGTGGACCACTTTCAGGCGTGGATGTTTGGATACCTCCAACCGCGTCACCAACAGCTGGTCTCCTCCTGGTTCCCAGTTTGGTTCATCAAATCAGACCCTTTCCTCCACATTTTTCAAATGTGGCTACGGCCCTTTACACGTTCTCTCCCCCTCCCATAAGTGGCGTTCCCGCTGGCAACAAGAGATAGCATCGTTTCTCTGAGGTGCCTTCCCTGTTACTAAGTTTTGTCTCTTTTGGGTCAGATTCGGAAGTGTCCATCCCATGGTCAGCCTTCCTCACAACAAATTTAAATTTAAAAAAATGAATTGTTATATATATATAAAACCTTTCTCTCTCGTTGCAAACACTTTGAGAAAAATTCAATTTAAGTCTATGTAAAGTTTATTAATCTCATCAAGGAGATTTGTTGGCGCCCAATGTTGGGGAGCAGTTAGGCGAGTAAAGCTAATGGCACAGGTGTTCGCCCCACATCAATCAAATTTTGTAAACGCCCCAGCGATTCTGGCAGAATAGATAAAATTAGTAATAAAAAACTGGCAGTTACCATTTCCCCAGAAATTTCGGCTTGGCAAGCGCGTTGCAACCAGTTCATTAATCGCTGCACTCCCAACCATTATCATTGGTGGAACACAGGATACATGTTTTCCTGGATATTCAGCAAATGGCGCTTTGGGAGATGTTTTGTGGAGATGTACACACACATTTCCTAAATGCGGTGTATTTTGCACCCCACTCCATGCCATGCAGTTGGCTGGATCTTGGATTTTTTAATAAGGAAGCAGCAGATGAAGCCACAAAGGTGAATGTAGTTGATCTCCCGGATGGTCAATGGGTAGTCAAAACAAAGCGCTCTGGCGGACTAAATTAAACCAAATTTCCATGACTTTTGACTTCCTATCCACAATGGTCAAACGGACATGCTTGAGCACCTGAAGGCTGGGCTCACCATATACAGCGAAATACACTCTTGACAAATGCAGTCCTTTATGCTAATGCCTAACCTATGCATAGGCAAATCAATTGTGGTCCTAACCCCATCCATGGGGATGGTGGAGGATTTGATCCAAATTCCTCATACTGCTTATGTCAAAATAAATGGCAAAACACCCATCCATTCAGGGTCACCGTGGATAGCGCGCCTCCCATCTGCACATTCTGTCACGCTTTTGGCCACAAGGCCCATACCTGCCTCACCAAGGAGGGCATTTTTGACGGGAAGATGATTTTTCTGGATGATACACTACCCCTATCAGCAGATTGGAGGGGATTGAGACGAGTCTCAAGATTTACAAAAAAGGATACATAAATTATAACTTATCAAGATGACAACATATGGCAAATTAAGAGGATTTATGCCAAGATTTGATCCAAATGAGAGTAATTTGGAAAAGGAAGAGGAATAGAAGATTACCAAACTGAGGCTGCATCCACCTGTGAAACTGAGGTTAAAGAGTCTCATGGAAGATAGCAGGAGGAGGCTTTATGAGGGAAAGAAGAGCGCAGAAAAGTTTGGGAGCTATATTTAAAATAAAGGTAGAAATAAGGGGCGATAGCTCCATATACTTTATCAAGTTTTTTTAAGAAGTTGGTGATCCTCATATTGTTCGATTTGGTTGCTCAGTGGCTGATACCCTGTGCAAATCCAACTCAGCGGAATCAGGCCCAGACGCCGAGAATTAACAGCTTCCAAAAAGAAATTATCTCAGATGCAATGTGCGGTGCAGAAGCCCACTATTAACCAGCACTAGACACTAATGCAGCCTTCCCGTGGGGAGCGCAAGGCTGTTACATTGTAGTAAAACCAGTGTCCCCACAGGAACTGAAGTAAGCCAATCAGGTTCGCAAGGCAGCAGTCAAGGAGGCGGCCAAGACCGCGTCCACAATCCCGCCAGCCCAGCTCTAGGATGACATTGAGGCTTTTGCGGTGGAAGCAGCTCATGAATCCTTCAACCAATCAGATTGGGACGCCCAAGCCAATTGGGCCACCCAAGCTGAACACCTGATGTGTGAATCAGTTTCATTCAACCGATGCGCCCAAGCATTGATTGGGACTGAGTCGCTCACCAATAATCCTAATGAAATTCCACCTCCAAGCGATGGTGCACCACAAATGCATACACCACAAAAAACTTGTCCCACAGCAGGGAAAAAAGCGAAGGCAAAAGCCAACGTGAACCCCACTGCTAAAGTTAACCATTATAACATATACACCATAGCATCAAATACCCATGGCCAAGCAGCGCCATGATGAAAAAGAGAAGGCTTAAGGGCTCAGATGCCCTTCCCCTCACACCTAAGGTGCGATGACGTAGCCTTTACTTTAGGGATGTTGAACATCGCTGGACTCAAGGCCTCGCCATCCTGGGCTAGGAAACTGAGTTTTAAAAATAATTTACCCATGGACATCCTGGCCATTCAGGAAACCCACTTTCCGCGCGGTATTGATAAATCATGCGGAATCATGCTCCTCCCTTCCCTCTTTTTGGTCTGAGCACTGTGGGGTGCTAGTTCAAGTGAACAGTAATTTTGGAGTTTAAATCATCAAATTCATACCTAAACGGCTGCATCCTTTTTGTCACCTTTTTGTGGGATGACAAAATGCACGCTGTCATTACCATTTACACCCCAACCTGTACATATGAATGTCAGAAATTTTTATTGACAGTCAATTCCCTTCCACTACCCCCTTACCTTTTCATTGTTGGAGACATGAACTGCTAGATGAACCCATCCACAGACTTCTGTCCCTCATTGCCTACACCCCCACAGGGGCACATTGAACTTTGCATTCTCAAAGTCACCCTAGGGTTTATTGATACTTTGCCGTGCCATGCTCCACTACTTGCTAACATTTCATGTCCCCACATACACAACAGCCAGTTAAGGTCCATGACCTGCATCGACCTTATCCTAACACTGTTGAAATTAAACCCAAATTTCTCACTTCACAATGACAAAAATCAATTTCTCCAACCACAGGATGGTATTGATTTCCTTCTGTTTATCCAACCCAGCAACCCAGGCGCCAAATGGTGCAAACTTCACCCAGCCAAAATTGCACCGTTAAGATTTTCCTCATGGGTGGAATCCGTGACCTCATCTCCAGAGTTTGTTGCACCATTATGTGCAGATCCGATTTCCACCTGGTCAACCTTCAAGGCGAGCACAATCCGCCAGGCTCGCCACCTCTCCTCCCACTGCTCACAGGCTGCCTCGGCGGTCATTTTATGCACACTTACAGAGTTGAACCACCTGGAGTCCAATGTCCCTACTGCAGGTTACAGCCTGGCTTGGGGTCACAAATGGATTAAATTTTCCACCCACCTCAACGCACTGGTGAGATAACGCAAGCATTGGATTTGTGTTCAGTATAAAGCTAATCATATTACTGCGGGTGACACGTGCTCCGCTTACTTTTTTTTGAAAATTATTTACACTGCGCCAGAGTTTGGCCTGCACACAGGTGCGAGGGCCAGAACACTCCATTGTGGATACACCGGCTGAAGTGGCGATTGAAATACAAAACTATTACTCCAAACTGTATCATTTTGATCCAATCCTGCCGGCCAAAATGGAAACTTTTCTCAAAAGTGCACACATCTGCACCTTTTCCTGATTCCCAGAGTTGATGATTTTGATTACTCAGGATGAGCTCTTGTCCGCTGTTCGTGGAGCACCATATAGGAAATGCCCAGGTCCAGATGGCATCTCTTATGAGTTTTATAAGAAGTATTTCAAATATTTATCCTCCTTACTAGTTGCCTCTCTTAACCAATGCCTTCTGGAAACGCGCCTCCTGCCTGGAGGGCAAGAGGCCTTCACAATCACATTGTACAAAAAAGGGGATAGGCTGGACTTGGCCAACTGGCGCCCCATATCTCTCATTAACAGACACAAAAACTTCTACTAAAATATGACTAACCGTCTAGGGATTGCTGCATCTGCTCTCATTTCCCCTGAACAATTTGGTTTCATACCCAAAAAGTCAATTTGGGACAATATACACACTGTAGCCAACGTCTGTCAATCCAAGGCTTCTGAAGCACTTGTATTTTTAGACCAGAAGAAGGCCTATGATAGAGTCAATTGGGACTACCTCGGAACCTGCCTCCACAGCTTCCGCCTCCCCTTTGCTTCATTAATTGGTGATGTTGCTAACGGAATCCGCCACAATGGCTGTACGTGGCCCTAGCTTCCTCACGGAAGTAGTCCCCCTCAAAGGGTACTACGCCAAGGGGACCCTCTTAGCCCACTCTTGTATAACTTCAGCCTTGACCCACTTCTTTAAAATGTAATGCCTGCTTTACTGGTGTCCATGTGCTAGGCTAAGCACCAGTCAAGATGTTGACTTTTGTTGATGATTGTGTGATGGGGGTGTCTAGCAATCATGATGCACGTGCGCTTAAAGATACTATCTAGGTTTTCTCCAGGGTAAGTAATGCAGCACTCAACGCCTCCTAAACTGAAATTGTTCTCCTAGGTTGGTATCAAGCCCGCTGGGCCCCAGCGCCCTGTTTCCTTCCTGCCTCATCAGCTGCTGCACGAGATAGCTTGCCCTGCCACCTCACACCGCCCCGCTTGTGCTCCCCTTTGTGCCAAGCCACACAGTTGTCCTCATGCGCCATTTGGAAATGTGACTGGAGGCAGGAGGGTACGCCTCAATGGTGATGGAAAACCACATCCTAGACAACGTTATGAAATGCATAGCTTCCCTCACAGCCCGTCAGACCTCCCTTACAGGCAGGGTAGTGCTAGCCAACTCTATGCTCCTCTCTAAAGTTTAGTTTGGAGCCTACGCCATCGCCTTTTCCCCGTTTTTCTTCAAGTCATTATACGCCCTTCTGCAGAGATGGCCTGGTTAGGCCGCCCACCACCCGGCGTACCTTGAGGTCATGTTTGGCCCTCGCCATTGTGGTGGTAGGGTCTGCTTAACTTTGAGACCAATGCTGCCAAAATCCTTGGAACCTGGATTGCTGCCATTTCTAATCCTACAATCTCAGCCCAGCACTTGTCCTGCGCGGCCTACTCCAAATTCTCTCATGCCCTGTGCCTCACCAATCCTTCCTATCCCCACTCTCTGTTAAAGTACCCTGCCTCACATCCTTTTGCAGCGGGCCCACATGGGACGTTGCCCCACTTCAAAAGGATACTCCTCTCCATGTGGAGCGCAGAGTGGAGAATTTGAATCTGTGGGCACACCGCTCAGAGGGGGCGTCCCTTTCCTCAGTTCACCTGGGAAGTACAAGGACTTCCCATTCTGAATGGAGTGATACCCATGCGACCCCCTACCATGGCTAGGGTGGACTACCTGAACATGATGGACATCCCCTACCCCCTTGATACCCAGAAAGCCATTTAGAAGTATGCCCACCACCCTCTTCTGAAGCCGCATATTTGTTCACATGTGTGGCCAGTATGGAACGCTGGTTCACCGCTTGAAAATGAACTCCATCTAAAGTGATATAGCGTGAGGTGCAACGTTTGTTTTTCCAGGATCAGGCGCAGCCCTTCAGCCTGTCTAAGGAGATGTTTGCTTTATCCATGGCTTCCCCTCTTCCACCCTCCCTCCGTGCCTTGGTAGTTGAAATTGCTGTGTGGACTATACACATGATTTTCTTAGATGTTATTTCAGGCTCCACTCGCACCCTCCAAGAAGCTGTACGCCATTTTCAGTCACACTTAGTAGACCACCTTCAAGAGTGGATGTTTGGGTACCTCCTACCACATCGCCGCCAATTGGTCTCATCCTGGTTCCCAGTTTGGTTCATAGTTTCAGGCCCTTTCCTACATACGTGCTCAACATTGGCGCCAGCCCCTGCACAGGTTACCCCCTCCCATTCCCTTGGCGTTCCCGCTGGCAACAGGAGTAAGCTTTTGCTTCTCTGGGGTGCCCTTCTCTCAATGAAGTTTTGGTTTTTAGTGTTTAATTCGAAGTGTCCATCCCCTTGTTGGCCTTCCCTAATAAATTTTAAATTTAAAATGAATTGGTATAAAATAATAAAGTATAAAGGTTTTAACCTCTGCTTAAAGGGGTAAGGTGACTTGGGACCAGTTTCATCATATGCGTGCACCAATTTGCCCAATCTAAATGCATAGTAGCAAAATCCAGGGCCAACTAGAATCCATTATAGTTAGCACAAAAATTAGATACAACAATCCAGACTCTTGAAGTAGTTTTAGAAACATAAGCATATGGTATGTTTGATCCAATTGGTTGAAATGATACGTTGTTTGAGATTAAGTTCAGTGACAAAGTTATGATAAGCAAAAGAGGTGTTATTTGCAGATATGAAGAGAGATTTGGCCACTCAGGGTTTATATTTCAGTCAAGGGGGAAATGTTATAATTTGATGGTTGACTCAAAAATAAACCCTTTGAGAAAACCATCAATGCTTTTAGATTACTCCCATTGATGGATCCTTTGATTCTTCATAATATATCCACATAATTAGAAGCATCCCTCAACTTCCTCAATTGTGCTTAAATTGTCCTGATTTTCATATCTAATAATAGCTATGATATAATATTATTTTGGCCTATTATGGGATCCACTTGGGTGAACAAAGTGAATTTATGGCACAAACCTAGTTGCATTTTCAAATCCAATGAATTTACAATTTTTAAATTCTAATTTTTATTTTATGTTGATCATCATAATTTTTATTATAGGACTTGTACATGGACAGCCTGAATAGGGAAGACCTATTACTATTGAGAGGCTTATTGACGTCCCAATTAGGGGTGCATCATTATTTAAAATTCCATATGTTTTTTCTCCCAGTTTGTTGTATTTTGTCATCTATATGACAAAACGTAATTAGGCTGGTTGAGAGGTGAATATACACCACTGAGGTGCTAATATCAAGCCTAAAAATCATCCCAATTATTAGAGTAGTAGTGCCTCCAATTGGGCGTAAATGATTATAACTAAGTTAATTCAAGGGCCAAATTAACTTGGGGATTTTTAATAACCACTGCCATAAACCATAGTGGATTGCTATGGTTTAATGAACTCATCTAATAAAGGAGAATGGCCAGGAGATACCCTAGAAGTATAAAATACTGGCGCCTGGACCAAAAAAAATCATCTTTCCATTTAATCATATTTTCACTTATATCATCTTATATTAATTTAATCTTCATATCAAGAAGTGTATATAAGCATTCAGGGAGCTTATCATAATTACCTGTTTCTGGAAAGTTCCAAATTAAGTGGTAAAATAATACCAGAAGAAACAAAAAGAAACTTCTCTTTCCGCGCGTTGTAACTTTCTCAGCAAAATTACATGAATTAATAAAACAAATCAAAAACTTTTCTTTCTCGTTGCAAAACACTTTTGCAACCCATTCAATTCAAGACTAAATCTAGTTTGATAATCTCATAGAGGGGATTATTCTGCGCCTATGTCTGGGAGCAGTTGGGCAAGCAAGGCAAGAGGAGCAGGCGGAAGGCCCACGGCCTCTAACATTCAAAAATGCCCCGGAGAATCCGGCGGAATAGAAAAAAATCTAAAAAAACTGGCGGTCACAATTTCCCCGGAGATACTCGCGTGGCAAGCACAATGCAACCAGTACATCAACACGCCACATTCCCAGCCACTTTTGTCAGTGGAATTCGGAGTCCGTGTGTATCTGGACATCCAAAAAATGGCCCTATGGGAAAAATTTTGTGAAGATGTACACAAAATTTTCCCGACCGCGGTGTACGTTGCACCTCACTCCATGTTGCGCAGTTGGCTGGACCTAGGTTTTGAAAGCAAAATAGCAGCAGATGAGGCTGCAGCAGTGCGCGTAGTGGTCGACCTCCCCGAAGGGCAACAGGTCATCAAAACTAAATGCACCAGATGGACAGAATCAAACCAAATTTTCCTCACGTTTGACTTTTTGCCTACTACGGTAAAACGTGACATTTTGGAGCAACACCTGAAAGATGGTCTCGCCATATGCAGCGAAATACAATCTTTCGAAATGCAACATTTCATGCTGATGCCACACCTGTGCACCAGCAAAGCCATCGCAGTTCTGACCCCATCTGAGGAGATTGTGAAGGACCTAACCCAGATCCCACATTCCACCTTTATTGACATCGCAGGGCACACCACCCACCCATTCCGGGTAATCGTGGACAGCGCGCCCCCCATTTGCACCTACTGTGACACGTTCAGCCATAAGGCACATGCATGCCCCATCAAAGAGGGTGTCACATTCCAAGAGCACCCCTCAGCGGCCATGGCCAGCGGAGAGGCGCACTACAAACCAACCACAAGCACCAAGGATGCTTTCCCGTGGGGAGCACAAGGCTGCTACCTAATGGTAAAGCCCATCTCCCCACAGGAGTGGAAGAAGGCCAAGCAGGCCTGTAGGACCACAGCCAAGGAAGCGGCCAAGGCCACCACCACCATCCCACACTCACATCACCAGAAGGACATGGAGACCTTTGCGGTGGAAGCAACTTGGGAATCCATCACCCAATCAGATTGGGAGGCCCATGCCAAATGGGCCACTCAATCCAAGAATCCGATGGGAGATTTGATCTCACCAATCGCTGCACCCAAGCCCCAGTTGAAACTGACTTGGCTTCCAACCTACCTAAAAAAATTTTTTGCCCCACTCGACGGTGCACCAAACTTATCCGCACCGCAAAAAATTCGTCTGACATCAGGAAAACAAAAAGCAAAGGCCAAAGCGAACGCGACTCTTTCCACAAAAATTAACAAAAACCTCAATAGTGTTGCTGCTAATACCCACGCTGCTGTGAAAGCCTGTGGGGACCTGGAAGAGGCTGGTGGGCCTGGGGACCCACCCCCTCACACCTAAGGTGCAATGGGGGAAACCTTCACTCTAGGGGATGCTGAATATCACCAGACTCAAGGCCTCCCCATCCCGGGCTAGGAAACTGAGTTTTTTAAAAACAATTTACCCGTGGATATCCTGGCCATCCAGGAGTCCCACTGTCCACGAGGTTCTGAGGAAGCTTGGAAAACAATGCTCTTACCATCCCTATCCTTTTGGTCGAAGCACTGTGAGGGTGCTAATTTGGAAAAACAATTTTTTCAAATTTACATCTTCAGAAACATTCCTAAATGGCCGAGTGCTCGTTGTCACTTTCTCATGGGCTGATGTTGCACACACAATTGTCAACATTTATGCCCCAAACGGTGCACAAGAGCGTCAAGAATTTTTCTTGTCAGTCAAATCCCTCCTGCTACCCCCAATTCTTTCCTAATTGGTGACATGAACTGTTGGCTAACCTCACCAACGGACTGGTGGCCGCCCTCACCCCACGCCCCACAGGGTCACGTAGAACTACGCGTTCTAAAAGCCACCCTTGGGTTAATGGATGCGCTGTTGCAACATGCCCCACTGCTCGAAAACATGATGCGTCCCCACATTCACAATGGCCAATTAAGGTCCATGACCCGCATCGACCTTATTCTAGCACCGGCGAAATTCTAACCCCACATCTCCCACTTCAAAAAAAACGAAAATGGAATTCTCCAACCACTGACTGGTCTCGATAACATACCACTTACCCATCACAGTTGCAAAGGCCCCATATTGGTGCAAAATCCGCCCCCCAGAGCTCGCATTGCCAGGACTTTCCATGTGGGTGGAAGAGGCAACTTTGGCAAAATCATTTGTTGCACCATTTTGCGCGGGCCCCATTTCCACATGGGCAACTTTCAAAGAAGACACCATCCGCCACTATTGCCATCTCTCATCCAGACGCTCACGAGCCACATCAGCAGTTATATTGTAAGCGCTGGTGGAATTGGCCCACTTGGAGTCCAACATTCCAGCCTCAGGATATAGCCCTGCATGGGGCCAGAAGTGGGTGGAGGCAGCCGCCCACCTCAACGCACTTGAAAGGCAACACAAACATCGGGTTTGTGTCCAATACAGGGCCACACGCATCACTAAAGGCGACAAGTGCACTGCATACTTCTTCAAAAAAATTTTGCACTGCACCAGAGCATGGCCTGCACACAGGTGCAAAGATCGGATAATTCTATTGTGGACACACTGGCTGAAGTGGCAATCGAAATGCAAAGATATTACTCTGAGTTATACCGAGCCAAACCAATTCAGCTGGCCGAAATGGCGGAATTTCTCGATCGAGCTCATATCTGCACCATTTTCTGATACTCGAAATAATGAATTTGATTACTCCAAACGAATTATGGACTACCATTCGCAGTGCGCCAAACCAAAAATGCCCAGGCCCAGATGGCACTCCATATGAGTTCTACAAAAAAAATTTCAAATATATATCCCCATTGCTGTTAGCCTCACTCAACCAAAGCCTGTTGGAAATGCTCCTCCTACCAGGAGGACATGATGCCTTTACAGTCACACTCTTTAAGACAGGGGATAGGCTAGACTTACTCAACTGGCGCCCCATTTCTCTAACAAACAAAGACACCAAAATTTTACCAAAAATCATTGCTAACCATTTAGGGATTATAGCATCTGCCACCAACTCCCCAGAACAATTCGGTTTCATCCCCAGAAGGTCGATTTGGGATAACGTGCACTCTGTGGCTAATGTGTGTCAGTCCACAGCCTCTGGGGCACTTATATTATTGGACCAACAAAAGGCCTATGATAGAGTAAACTGTGAATACCTTAGGGCCTGCCTCCAACAATTCCGCCTACCTCCCCGCTTCATTAACTGGGTGATGCTGCTCACAGAATCTGCAACAATGGCAGTGCGCGGCCCAGGTTTCCTAACAGAAGTAATCCGTCCTCAAAGGGGCCTGCGACAAGGGGACCCCCTCAGCCCACTCTTATACAACTTCAGCCTTGACCCACTACTGCAAAATGTGAATGCCCAACTCACTGGGGTCCATGTGCCAGGCCAAACCCCAGTCAAGATGATGGCATTTGCAGATGATTGCGTGGTGGGGGTGTCTAATAACAAAGATGCACGCGCGCTTGAAGCCCTCATCCAAAAATTTCAGGGCAAGCAACGCGGCACTGAACGCCTCCAAAACCAAAATCATCCTCCTTGGTCAGTTTCAGAACTGCTGGGCCCCAGCAAGTAGTTCCCAACCCAGCCCATCTGCTCCAAACAGTCCACGCCTTACTAACTCAACACACACCGCTCCACTGGTGCTCCCCTTTGTGCCACGACCTACCATAGGACCGTTACGCCATCTGGGCGTGTGGTTGGAGGCAGGTGGATACGCGTCAGCAGTAATGGAGTGCCATATACTGGACAACGTGATGAAGCGAATCGCTTCTCTCAGAGCCCACCCTACTACCCTCACTGGCAGGGTTGTTCTTGCCAACTCTATGCTCCTATCCAAAGTCTGGTTCGGAGCCCACGCCATCCCCTTCTCCCCAAGCTTCTTCAAATCCCTGTATGCTTTGCTACAAGGTTGGCTTTGGTCCAGCCGCCCTCCACCAGTACGGCTAGAGGTCATGTTTGGCCCTCATCATCATGGTGGCATGGGCCTACTTGACTTCAAATCCCATGCCGCCAAGATCCTGGGCACCTGGATTGCGGCCGTCACTGCTCCTACACTCCCATTCCAACACTGGTCCCGCGTGGCCCACTCCAACTTCTCCTGAGCCTTGGGCCTCAACAATCCATCGAACCCCCACTCCCTGATGAAATACCTCGCATCACACACATCAGCCACAGGTCCTCACGGGACCAAAACCCACTACAAACGAATCCTACTCTCCATGCGAAGCGCAGAGTGGAGAATTCGTATTAGTGGACATACAACCCAAAGAGGCCGCCCCTCTCCTCAGTTCACACAAGAGGTACAGGGGCTACCCATCCATGATGGCGTGATCCCCATTCGACCCCAAGTCCTATCCAGGGTGGACTACCTGGACATGATGGACATCCCTTATTCCACTGAGACCCAAAAGACTATCTGGAAATACGCACACCATCCTCTGTTGCAGCCTCAAGTCCGCTCCCATGTGTGGCGCTACCTGAGGCGGGTGTATCATACAGCTGAACGCTCTAATGCTTTACACTCATCCTGTGTCGTGTGTGGCCAGTATGGAATGCTGTTTCACCGCCTGGAGAAGTGCCCCACCTCTAAAGTAATATGGCGCGAAGTCCAACGTCTGCTAGGCCAGGATCAAACACATCCCTTCAGTCTGTCAAGAGATATGTTTGCTTCATCAATGGCCTCCCCCTCCCACCCTCCCTCCATGCTCTGGTGGTTGCAATCGCCATGTGGACTATCCACACGATTTTCTTGGATGCCATCGCTGGATCCATCCCCACCCTCCCCAAAGCTGTCCACAGATTCCGGTCTCATTTGGTGGATCACTTTCAAGCATGGATGTTTGGATATCTCCCACCGCGTCGCCGATAGCTGGTCTCCTCCTGGTTCCCAGTCTGGTTCATCAAATCAGACCCCTTCCTCCACACGTGCTCAATAGTGGCTACGTCCCCTACACACGTTCCCTCCCCTTCCCATAAGTGGCGTTCCCGCTGGCAACAAGAGATAGCATCGCTTCTCTGGGGTGCCTCCCCTGGTACTAAGTTTTGTCTCATCTGAGTCATATTTGGAAGTGTCCGTCCCATGGTCGGCCTTCCCCGCAATAAATTTAAACTTTAAAATAAAACAAATCAAATTTGTCCATAGTAGTTTTGCTCCAATGTCCTTGGATTCTCCGCAGGCTGCTCCAGCATGGGGCAGCAGTGAAACTCCCCCCGCAATTTTTCATCTGGCAGGAAAACGCGCTAGGACTTGTTCACCCAGTCACTCCAAACCCATGGGTCAATTCATTCCACCTAAGGACCTCGACGCCCACCTTGCTTGTACCCAAGCAGTACCTCACTGCCCCCTAGTGCTCCCCTAGAGCAACATTCACTATGGCTTAAAGGAAAAATATTGGAAACTATACCCATACCACAACCAAGACATTATCAAAATGGCACAGGCGGTGATGACACCCACTGGTTATATAGGTTTCCGCCCCAACAAGGGGTATTTCAACTTCAGCTTCACCTGCAAAGCTGACGCTGCCACTGCAGCAACTGTGCCCCTGGTATTCCAGGGCACCACTCTCCCCACAACTCGGACTTGGCTCCCAGTGGACACCACCTTGGTGGTTCAGTTTGCAGGCTTGCCCACCCACCTCCCCCTGAAGTGCTCCACCAGGAGCTAATGGACAGTTTGGCAGCCTATGGCTCCAACCCCATCTTGGAATTTGTAGTCCCAAATGGGGCCACACAACTCGCTGGGCCTTGGGCATATGCCATGATCACTCTTAATTTAATAAAATTGTGGCATCATTTCCACCACACCCATTATTCCCTCAGCGCCTGACCATCCATTTTGGGCCCACATTGAAGGCAGGCGGATGATCTGTCCATCATGTTTCAAGTTAGACCACTCAAAATGCAAGTGCCCCTCATCAACCACTTCTGGCGGATTGGATGACTCATCTGTCAAACTCCAATCCGCTGCCCACCCTGTACAATTTCCAGTATGGGGCACAATCATACCTCCCCCACCCCCAAAGCCTGTTGCTGCAGCTGCACTTGCAGCCACCAATCAGCCTCCTCCTCACCCCAATGCCATAAATAATTTCTCCAATCAAGCATCGGATTGGATCCCAGTTTAATCCCATGCTTCCTTAGATGAATCAACCAAATCTCAACTGTACGCTGATTCCCCAATCCAATTCAACCAAAACCCAAGGGAATTATTTGCTGAAATTGACTAATCAGGTAAGTTCATTGAAGAACCATCTCTGCAAATCAAGCGGTTCATTAATGCAGAATGGGACGCCAGATACCCTCCAACTATACACCCCAGAGCCAAACGCCAAATTGTTTTGCAGTGATCACCAGCTTGCAGTCAAAGCAGCTGCAACACTAGATTGTTGTCCCCTGCGTAAACCATCGCTAAATCAGTAGCAATGCTCACAGGAGGGATTCCACCTCCTGTTTTCCCCACAACCTTAACCCCAAAAAGTAAAATAACAGTGAACCAGCTACACAAAAATGTAAACAATTCTATCAAGAACGTGGCAACTTTAGCATGGAATCCAAAGAAAAAATAACCCAAACCAACATTGCCACGTTTGTTAAACTCCCAGACGCCCGCATCAAAGCTGAAAAAGCTTTAACCTAATATCTCAGTGCCATTTACCTAGCTGGCAATTTCCAGGAAATCACAATTATTAAAGATATCGAACCCCATGCTGCAGATGCCCCAACGCCATTACTGTCTGCCATGACACGCACCCTACTATTGGAGGAAGAAGCTGATGCCAAAGAGTCTGCTTAAGATGAGCCCCCTGACCCCCCTGCCCTTCCGCCATAGAGGGATAAGCGGTTTCCGCTGCCCACCTGGTTGATTGGTTTTTGAAGCATTTCACTCAATCCGCTCATTAGGGCATTTTGTTTGAACCAAGTAGTTACGTTAGTTTTTTAGTCTAGTTTTAGCTTCAGTAATGTCCGTCCCCAGACGGCTTGCCTCAAATAAATATACAAAAAGAATCAAATATCATTGTTTAGCTTTGTGAGCTTCCAAATGGTTAGGAAATACTGTAAGACACATAGCATAATTGATGATATATTGGCTGAAACTCTTCCTGACTATTGAAACAGGAATGTATATAAAAAAGTGATCTAATCCTAATAATCTCACAGGCGTGATAGCAGTGGTTCCATGTGAATCTATAATTAGATCGTCAGAGAAACAGAAAAATAGGGCGATGGCTTTATTTGAAGAATACCAAGATTTTTGGCCTCTTATGACCACGCTTTGGGGTGCACCCAAGGGTAGTGTATTGAGTAGACACGGGAGATCAACCTCCCATTTGTTCACAGCCTATATGGTGCTCAAAAGTGGAAGAAGAGGTTGTATTTAGCGAGGTAGACAAATACATTGAACAAGGGATATTAGAGCCATCTAATAGTCCATGGGCATTGCCAGCGTTTATTGTTAAGAAAAAAGATGGCACAAACTGGGTGGTCATTGACTAATAAAAGCTCAATATTGTTACAAAGAAAAATTCCTACCCTCCTCCACGGATTGACAGCATGTTAGATCCACTTGGAGGGGCTAATCTCTTTCTGCCATGGATTTGATATCAGGCTACTGGCAGATCAAATTGCCAGCGGGAGAATGTGAGAAATGTGCCATAATCACTTCAAAGGGGTTATTCCAGCCTACATTATGCCACAGGGTTTGTGCAACGCTTAGCTACGTTCCAGCATGCTATTGAATATGATCTTAGGTGACTTGAAGCTGTCATGCGTTTTAGTTTACCTTGATGATATCAACAATTTCTTACAAATGTTCACAGAGCATCTTGACCACCTGGAACAAGTACTCCTCTGACTTACCGATGCTGATATCAAGATCAAGGCCCAGA
This sequence comes from Massospora cicadina, assembly GCA_022478985.1. Lineage (NCBI taxonomy): Eukaryota > Fungi > Entomophthoromycota > Entomophthoromycetes > Entomophthorales > Entomophthoraceae > Massospora > Massospora cicadina. The sequence continues at coordinate 114,582 of JAKSZP010010597.1, read as the reverse complement.
AGTTTCATTTTTTTCAAAGAGAAAATGGAATACCTTGGTTTTGTGGTGGACTGAAAAGGGCTTAAACCGAAGCTTGCAAGGTGGAAGCTATAAGCAAGATGACCCAGCCAGGTAATAAACGAGATATTTAAGTGTTCTTGGGGATTTTCAGTTACTACCAGCAGTTCATTTCTAACTTATTTTTATAGGGGCACCGCTCTTTAAGTTGTTTAAGAAAAATCTACTTGTAACTTGACAGAACAATGCCAAAACGCTTTTGATGCCTTAAAAACTGCATTGGCGAGCAAACCCATTTTTTAATATCTCAACTTTGAAAAACAATTTATAGTACAAATGGATACATCACTTTTTGAAATATGGGCAGTATTATATCAGAAGGATGATGACAGCATAGAGCACCCTGTCGCGTTTTGTAGCCAAAGCTTAAACTGTCATGAATGAAATTACACCATGACTGAGCAGGAGAGCTTAGTGGTGATTTATGCATATAAACAGTTTTGAGTATACCTCCATGGTGTGAAATTCCAAGTGGTATTTGATCATGCCTCCTTGCGCTGGCTGCAAAATCTCTATGAACATGAAGGATGGATCACCGATGGGCGTTGAAGCTCTAAATGTATGATTTTGAGATTTTATAATGGCTGGGAGCAAAGCATCAAAATGCAGACTGTCTTTCATGGCTACCAACGTTCGCTATTATGGAAGATTTGGCTAATATTATGTATTAGAAGATTTTGGTGGGCAAATACCATGATTAGCCGCTGCAAGTGATCAAAGTGCTAGATGGGCTTAAAAAGTACACCTTCTTATGTGATGGTGAACTATATAAGCGGAATGGGGAATTGACACTGAGTTTCCCTAAACCCTCTGCTAGATCAGCGATTATTATAGATACACATCAGGCGGTAGGACATGGTGGGTTGCAGAAAACGTTAAAATTTTTATGATCCAACTACTATTGGGAGAGTATACATTATGACGTGCTGGAGTTAGTTAGCTGTTGTCATCAGTGCCAAGTAGAGAAACCTTTCCACAAGAAGTCCACATACTATTTGGTTAAGCCCTGGTTCACCATACATACTGGTTCCCTTGATGTAGTGGAACCTTTACCAACTGGCTCAAACCAATCTAAGTATATAATAATATCAATTGATCATCTGATGAGATAGGTGGAAGTCAGAGATATAAATAGTTTTAGGGTTGTCACCACCAAAAAGTTTATTATGGAGTGCATCATATAGTGAAAGCTGTCCGCAGTACATCTTAATGGACAACAGAACAAATTTCACTTCACATATCCTGCCCAAGTTGAACGAAAAGTTGGCAATCCATGGGGTCTTGACTACATCCTACCATCTGGAATCCAATGGATTGGTGAACAGGTCAATGGAACATTGGTAAACATACTCTGCAAGCTTGTGAATGATTGACCCTATGGATAAAGTACCCCCCTACCCTCAACTGTCTTTGGATATTATATTAGCTACCATTTAACCATTGGCAAAAGTCTATTAAAACTGCTATATGGTAGACAGCCAACTGTACCTGCCCTGCTTTACTCTTGCGTGGAAGATACTGGCAGCTTGGAACTGCAGCTTTTTTTGACCAATTTAATGGAGACGCTGATCATACTACAAAATAAAAGCATACTACACCAGTTTTTCTAAGAAGTTTCATGATCAGGCGCTGACCAGAGTAGATGTAGCGGATTCCCGCAGTTTTCTGTAAGGGATCATGTCTTGTTCCAGACTAACATGGATTTGAATTAATAACAAGCTCGCTAACATTTGGATTGGGCTGTTTGAAATAATCAAGAAAACTGGTATCAATGCTTATACATTAATGAACACACGGGTGGTCAGATTATCAACCAAGTTCACTTGAAGTTCCTTTGAACATACAAGCAATAGTTGCTTATTGTCCAGTCAAAGGGTAGATAATGTCAATATAATGAAATAACTGGATGATAAGCTATAAATTCTGGAAGATCATAAATCAGAGTACAGGTGAGCCTCAAGATTGAGTAGAAAATATATTGATATGAAGCAAATTATAAGTAGCCATGATAGTTCAGCAAATTTAAGGAATTTCACCAAACCCTTGAGATAGACAAAAACTCCTAAAATGAAACGAATAGGAGATTACTAAGCAGAGGGTGTATTTGACTTAGAATACTGAGATAAGCATTTGAGCGGAAGAATGAGAGGGGGAGGTTTTTTAGTAGTCCGCAGATAAGTTATGCATATTATTATTTACAATAAAAGTGTCACTTAGGGCAATTGTTCCATATCATATATATTGGTTTCTATTGAGGATTGGCAATCTGCATATTGGCCATTCCGTTGTTCAGTGGATAATACCCTGTGCAAACCAACTCAGTAGTTTTAACCTGTTTCACATTAAAATTAACAGTTATCCTGCTTGTGGACACTTACCTGAGCCCTCTTGCCCAACTCTTTGTGGCAGTGTTAAGGGACCCCATCCATCACATTAGGCGAGCTCATAAAACATTATGTCTCAGTTTCTAGATATGGTGCATAAGCCTTCAAAATCAGCCTTGCCTGCGTGGTATGAACACAAACCACGTTTCTGATGGTCATCTTCTCTTTCCTGTTCCTCATAAGAGAAGCCACCAGTTTCCTCCTCTCTCATGGGCATGTAAAAATCTAACCCGTTTTCTGCAGCCCTCACCATAATTCTGACAACTCTTTGCTCCTAAGGAGCTAAGCACACTACATGCAACTAATTTTTTATAAAACTTCAGCCAGGCTAACTGCCGCCTCAGGAGGAACTACCCATGTGTCACTTCAGATTGCTCAAGTAGTGGCCTTCCTACCCAGAAAGCTTTCAGACTTCAATGAGCTATTGGGAACCCAGTATGCTCATCCTCTCACCCTGGAAAAATGTCTCCAATTGGTTGAGAGAGTGACCACGCCCAAAGAATCCCAAAATGCAGCTTGGTATGCCCTCCTGTAGATCACACAAGGGAAGAAGTCAGGCATGGAGTATGCCCAAGTTTACCGCCTGTTGGCCAAGGTAGCCAAAGTAACCTCCCCGAGATCACACAGATGTTCCACTACAGCCTCTGCCCTGACATCCTCACTGTAGTTGCTGCCAATCATCTGAAAGCCAACCTCAATGAGAAAGTCTAATCCACAACTAAGGTGGAGGGGCAAATGGTGTTAGCTCAGGCGGAATCCCACCTTACATCACAACATGGGAAGCTCCACGGCCAGTGCACCAAGTCTGAGCCTGTACCAAGCTCCTCGCTGGAGCCCTCTTAAGGATCACCCCATGGCTCTGCCAATGGGGTGACCCCCTCCAAAACCCCCAGAGAATATACTCCCAGTCCTACCTAAAACTTCCACATTACCCTAGCATGCGTCACCTCTATCAGTTTAGAAAATATGACATCTTATCTAAATGTTACACTTTCATTACAGATTAGGGGAAACAAGGGAGGGTGAGGACAAACTCTGGGCGCTGGTAGACACAGGGGCAGAGGACAACTATATAGCCGCTGTGTTAGTTCAAAGAATGATGCTAGATATGAATGTTGGAAAATAGGCTTTTATTGTGCTCGCTGGTGCATTTTTAGCCCAAATTCTAACAATTAATCGCAGGAGAATTACGTTTCATTTTTTAGCATTAGGTGATCCCAACCTAATAGGTTGATACACTGTTGTCAGAAGAATAACGTTTATCTACTGCTAGGAGAAATATTTTAAGGAGTTAGTTAACCACTTATATTCAGGATAATGAAAAAAGTTAAAATAATTAAATAGTTGGTTTTTTATATTTTTATTAGTTCCACAGGGGGTAAGAAAAAATTACTCTCTTATAAAGTCAATACTTACAACTTTTCTTTCTCGTTGCAAACACTTTTGCAACCCATTAAATTCAAGACTAAATCTAGTTTGATAATCTCATAGAGGGGATTAGTCTGCGCCCATGTCTGGGAGCAGTTGGGCAAGAAAGGCAAGAGGAGCAGGCGGAAGGCCCGCGGCCTCTAACGTTCAAAAACGCCCCAGAGAATCTGGCGGAATAGAAAAAAAATCTAAAAAAACTGGCGGTCACAATTTCCCCGGAGATACTTGCGTGGCAAGCACGATGCAACCAGTACATCAACACGCCACATTCCCAGCCACTTTCATCGGTGGAATTCGGAGTCCATGTGTATCTGGACATCCAAAAAACGGGCCTATGGGAAAAATTTTGTGAAGATGTACACAAAATTTTCCTGACCGCAGTGTACGTTGCACCTCACTCCATGTCATGCGGTTGGCTGGACCTAGGTTTCAAAAGCAAAATAGCAGCAGATGAGGCTGCAGCGGTGCGCATAGTGATCAACCTCCCCAAAGGGCAACAGGTCATCAAAACTAAACGCACCAGATGGAAAAAATCAAACCAAATTTTCCTCACGTTTGACTTTTTGCCTACTATGGTAAAACGTGACATTTTGGAGCAACACCTGAAAGATGGTCTCGCCATATATGGCGAAATACAATCTTTCAAAATGCAACATTTCACGCTGATGCCACACCTGTGCACTGGCAAAGCCATCGCAGTTCTGACCCCAACCGAGGAGATTGCAAAGGACCTAACCCAGATCCCGCACTCCACCTTTATTGACATCAAAGGGCACACCACCCACGCATTCCGGGTAATCGTGGACAGCGCGCCCCCATTTGCACCTACTGTGATGTGTTCAGCCATAAGGTGCACGCATGCCCATCAAAGAGGGCGTCACATTCCAAGAGCACCCCTCAGCGGCCATGGCCAGCGGAGAGGCGCACTACAAACCAACCACAAGCACCAAGGATGCTTTCCCGTGGGGAGCACAAGGCTGCTACCTATTGGTAAAGCCCATCACCCCGCAGGAGCGGAAGAAGGCAAAGCAGGCCCGTAGGACCGCGGCCAAGGAAGCGGCCAAGGCCACCAACACCATCCCACACTCACAACGCCAGGAGGACATGGAGACCTTCATGGCGGAAGCAACTCGGGAATCCATCACCCAATCAGATTGGGAGGCCCATGCCAAATGGGCCACTCAACCTGAGGATCCGATGGGAGATTTGATCTCACCCAATCGCTGCACCCAAGCCTCGGTTGAAACTGACTTGGGACCTATCCCAACCAAAAAAAATTTTTTTGCCCCATTCGATGGTGCACCAAACTTATCTGAACTGCAAAAAATTTGTCCGACGTTGGGAAAACAAAAAGCAAAGGCCAAAGACAACGTGACTCTTTCCACAAAAATTAACAAAAACCCTGATAGCGTTGCTGCTAATATCCGCGCTTCTGTGAAAGCCCGTGGGGACCTGAAAGAGGCTGGTGGGCCCAGGGGCCCACCCCTCGCACCTAAGGTGTGATGGGGGAAACCTCATTTTAGGGATGTTGAATATTGCCAGACTCAAGGCCTCCCCATCCCGGGCTAGGAAACTGAGTTTTTTACAAAACAATTTACCCGTGGATATCCTGGCCATCCAGGAGTCCCACTGTCCATGATGTTCCGAGGAAGCTTGGAAAACAATGCTCCTACCATCCCTTTCCTTTTGGTCAAAGCACTGTGGGGTGCTAATTTGGAAAAACAATTTTTTCAAAGTTACATCTTCAGAAACATTCATAAATGGCTGAGTGCCCGTTGTCACCTTCTCATGGGCCGATGTTGCACACACAATCGTCAACATTTACACCCCAAATGGTGCACATGAGCGTCAGGAATTTTTCTTGTCGGTCAAATCCCTCCCGCTACCCCCCAATTCTTTCCTAATTGGCAACATGAACTGTTGGCTAACCTCACCAACGGACCAGTGGCCACCCTCACCCCATGCCCCACAGGGTCACGTAGAACTACGCGTTCTAAAAGCCACCCTTGGGTTAATGGATGCACTGCCACAACATGCCCCACTGCTCAAAAACATGATGCATCCCCACATCCACAATGGCCAATTAAGGTCCATGACCCGCATCGACCTTATTCTAGCGCCGGCGAAATTCCAACCCCACATCTCCCGCTTCAAAACAACGAAAATGGAATTCTCCAATAACCGACTGGTCTCAATAACATACCACTTACCCATCACAGTTGCAAAGGCCCCACATTGGTGCAAAATCCGCCCCCCAGAGCTCGCATTGCCAGGATTTTCCACGTGGGTGGAAGAGGCAACTTTAACAAAATCATTTGTTGCACCGTTTTGCGCAGACCCCATTTCCACATGGGCAACTTTCAAAGAAGACACAATCTGCCACTATCGCCATCTCTCATCCAGATGCTCACGAGCCACATCGGTGGTTATATCGCGCGCTGGCAGAATTGGCCCACTAGGAGTCCAACATTCCAGCCTCAGGATATAGCCCTGCATGGGGCCAGAAGTGGGCGGAGGCAGCCGCCCACCTCAACGCACTTGAAAGGCAACACAAACATCAGGTTTGTGTCCAATACAGGGCCACATGCATCGCTAAAGGTGATAAGTGCACCACATACTTCTTCAAAAAAATTTTGCACCACGCCAGAGCGTGGCCTGCACACAGGTGCGAAGATCAGATAATTCTATTGTGGACACACCAGCCGAAGTGGCAATCAAAATGCAAAGATATTACTCCGAGTTATACCAAGCAAACCAATTCAGCCAGCCGAAATGGTGGAATTTCTTAACTGAGCTCATATCCCCACCATTTTCTGATACCTGGAAATAATGAATTTAATTACTCCAAACGAATTATGGACTACCATTCGCGGTGCACCAAAATGAAATTGCCCAGGCCCAGAGGCATTCCATATGAGTTCTACAAAAAATATTTTAAATATATATCCCCATTGCTGCTAGCCTCACTCAACCAAAGCCTGTTGGAAACGCGCCTCCTACCAGGAGGACATGATGCCTTTACAGTCACACTCTTTAAGACAGGGGATAGGCTAGACTTACTCAACTGGCGCCCCATTTCTCTAACAAACACAGACACCAAAATTTTAACAAAAATTATGGCTAACCGTTTAGGGACTGTAGCATCTGCCACCATCTCCCCAGAACAATTTGGTTTCATCCCCAGAAGGTCGATTTGGGATAACGTGCACTCTGTGGCTAATGTGTTTCAGTCCACAGCCTCTGGGGCACTTGTATTCTTGGACCAACAAAAGGCCTATGATAGAGTAAACTGGGAATACCTTAGGGCCTGCCTCCAACAATTCCGCCTACCTCCCCGCTTCATTAACTTGGTGATGCTGCTCACGGAATCTGCAACAATGGCAGTGCACGGCCCAGGTTTCCTAGTGGAAGAAGTCCATCCTCACTGGGGCCTGCGACAAGGGGACCCCCTCAGACCACTCTTATACAACTTCAGCCTTGACCCAATACTGCGAAATGTGAATGCCCAACTCACTGGGGTCCATGTGCCAGGCAAAACCCCAGTCAAGATGATGGCATTTGCAGATGATTGCGTGGTGGGGGTGTCTAATAACAAAGATGCATGCGCGCTTGAAGCCCTCATCCAGGAATATTCCCGGGTAAGCAATGTGGCACTGAACGCCTCCAAAACAAAAACATCCTCCTTGGTCAGTTTAAGAACTGCTGGGCCCCAGCAAGTAGTTCCCAACCCAGCCCATCTGCTCGCCCACGTCCACGCCTTACTAACTCAACACACACCGCTCCACTGGTGCTCCCCTTTGTGCCACGACCTACCATAGGACCGGTACGCCATCTGGGCGTGTGGTTGGAGGCAGGTGGATACGCGTCAGCAGTAATGGAGTGCCATATACTGGACAACGTGATGAAGTGAATCGCTTCTCTCAGAGCCCACCCTACTACCCTCACTGGCAGGGTTGTTCTTGCCAACTCTATGCTCCTATCCAAAGTCTGGTTCGGAGCCCACGCCATCCCCTTCTCCCCAAGCTTCTTCAGATCCCTATATTCTTTGCTACAAGGTTGGCTTTGGTCAGGCCGCCCTCCACCAGTATGGCTAGAGGTCATGTTTGGCCCTCATCATCATGGTGGCATGGGCCTAAATGACTTCAAAGCCCATGCCGCCAAGATCCTGGGCACCTGGATCGCGGCCGTCACTGCTCCTACACTCCCATCCCAACACTGGTCCCGCGCGGCCTGCTCCAACTTCTCCCAAGACTTGGGCCTCAACAATCCATCAAACCCCCACTTCCTGATGAAATACTTCGCATCACACACATCGGCCACAGGTCCTCACGGGACCAAAACCCACTACAAACGAATCCTACTCTCCATGCGAAGCGCAGAGTGGAGAATTTGTATTAGTGGACATACAACCCGAAGAGGCCGCCCCTCTCCTCAGTTCGCACAAGAGGTACAGGGGCTACCCATCCATGATGGCGTAATCCCCCATTTGACCCCAAGTCCTATCCAGGGTGGACTACCTGGACATGATGGACATCCCTTATTCCACTGAGACCCAAAGACTATCTGGAAATATGCACACCATCCTCTGTTGCAGCCTCAAGTCCGCTCCCATGTGTGGCGCTGCCTGAGGCGGGTGTATCGTACAGCTGAGCGCTCTAATGCTTTACACTCATCCTGTGTCGTGTGTGGCCAATATGGAACGCTGTTCCACCGCCTGGAGAAGTGCCCCACCTCTAAAGTAATATGGCGCGAAGTCCAACGTCTGCTAGGCCAGGATCAAACACATCCCTTCAGTCTGTCAAGAGATATGTTTGCTTCATCAATGGCCTCCCCCTCCCACCCTCCCTCCGTGCTCTGTTGGTTGCAATCGCCATGTGGACTATCCATACGATTGTCTTGGATGCCATCGCTGGATCCATCCCCACCCTCCCTGAAGCTGTCCACAGATTCCGGTCTCATTTGGTGGATCACTCTCAAGCATGGATGTTTGGATATCTCCCACTGCGTCGCCGATAGCTGGTCTCCTCCTGGTTCCCAGTCTGGTTCATCAAATCACACCCCTTCCTCCACACGTGCTCAATAGTGGCTACGTACCCTACACACGTTCCCTCCCCTTCCCATAAGTGGCGTTCCCGCTGGCAACAAGAGATAGCATCGCTTCTCTGGGGTGCCTCCCCTGGTACTAAGTTTTGTCTCGTCTGAGTCATATTCGGAAGTGTCCATCCCATGGTCGGCCTTCATGCAATAAATTAAAAATTAAAAATTAAAAATTTAAAGTCAATACTTAATATATTAAATTTTCAAGGCTCAAAGTTCAGATTGCTTAGTAAATCCCAATTATGGAATATTGATATTCGACCTATCAGAGCTATCAAGGCTCAACTCATATTCATGGAATGGCCAATCGTTGATAGGTAGTATTAATCCTTGAGGTAAGGTTTGATATATTTTACCCAATCATTTGAGGGGAAATTATTTTCAACTGTCAAGCCCCCTCAACCCTATAAAAGGGTTAGTTTCCACGGTATTGGTTGTAGTAAACGTGCTATATGAGGGGAGGGACCTCAGAATGGCTCCCCAGATTTAGATAATGATTTGGTGCAATCAGAATGCCCAAACTCGTTCCTATTTGTTCAGGTAATAATAGAAGTGTTAACCCAATTTGAGGGGTTCACTAGAAAACATCTAGGGTTTTTTGGCCATTAGTATTGCTTTCTTTGTCCAAAACACTCTTTTTACAATATTAGGCTTGTAATTATGTGACATTACCCCTTCAATAGTGTTAGAGGGTGAATAACGCTGTAAGAACTGACCATGGACACAATTGACAGTGACTCCAGAAGCAAAGGATTTGTAGGGCATTTATCCCCTCGCTTATATGTGACTACAAATGAGCCTTCCCAGATAGAACTGAGCTTCTCACCTCTAGGAGCGATTCAGTTGTGGTAATACAACACCAAGTAAGATACTTGGAAGGAAAGGGGAGAGGCCTGGAGCTTATTAGCTGCTTGGACTTATTTAGTGACCACCTTGGCCAAGTTAGTCATAGTCTTTTGTTGAATTTTAGGACTGCTTCAAATGGGCTGGTTTTTCTTATTAAAATAAGTTAGAGTTTCAAGCGTCTATTGTATGGATAGAATAGACCAGATGGTGACAATAGTCAATATATAAACTCCTTGAAAATGATACTTTAAAGCCAAATTTTTCTATTGTTTACTTGGACAATGACTTGCTGCCATGATCCTTTTGATACCAAGTAATTTTCTAAAAAAGTACAACGAAAATGTATTAAAATAAAAGCTTGTATATTAAAAAATTAACTTGTAGTGATAAACAATTATATTTTATTAGTATCCTTGGAGATAATTTATAGGGTTAAATGTTGTTCACATCTTACCCATGACACCTCACTTCGTAATGGCACTTAGCCAGAGGAACTCTTAATAAGTTCATCTGAGGGTCTTTAATTCTTTTGACTCTGGGGTATCTCTCACTGCTTCAGGGTCAGTATCAAACTCATAAATATCTCAAGACAGCATTTCTTATGCATCTGCAAGTAGGTGAACCGCTGCTCCTCTCAAGCAATCAGTAGCACATATCCAGGTGATTCATAACACTAATTTGTAATTAATTCGATTAGAAATCTTGATCAACATTAATAACTTATTTTGACATAGACCAACAAAACCCACAAGCCTGGATCATTAAGTCAACTATTATTATAAAGTCTGACTTAAACGGTAAAGCCCCTGGGCCCATGTCATCATAATTAAATATTAAGTAAAATCACTAGGCATGAATCCTAAGTTCAGATATACTTAGGATATTTTTGGTCCATAATTACTGATAACTTTGATATGGTACACAATAAATTAGCATCAGCTAATATTAGTATTTTCCCTATCAAATTACCTGACAATTTAGGTCCAATCAATTATTCAACACTTCCCCCTCCTTGACTGGACAAAAGCAAAAGTTATTCTTTTTTCCTTGGTCACAACATCCAATTTTTAACCCTCAGAATATGATGCTACATTAATAGCCTTTTGGCCCTGGATTAACTTTTCTTCTCAAATTTCACACCTTTCATGCTGCATGCTACAGTTAGCTCAGCCGTTTTGCCTTCATTTCTTAGGCTGGTTTAAACAGCTAAGCTTTGAAATTTTCCAAAAGTTCAACTTCTACGCCTGCTGCAACTCCAGCTATCCTTGGTAAACCCAAACCGGCTCACTTGGCTTCAATCTCACTCTCCTCCCCTCTTAAAGAAAGGTCATTTAGCCCCAGTGGTGATGAAGCTTTAGAATTCATAACTAAATTTATTTTCATAATGTTTTTATTTAACTGAGGTAAGCTGACCAGGGGACAGACATTACTGAATATATGTGAAGCTAAGAGAATAACTAAGAAATATAAAAATTGGGCACCCCAGGGTACTCAAGTTACCCCTGTTGCCAGTGGGACTGTCAGGTATGGGGGTTGGTGCACTACTCTGAGGGGGTTTCCCCTGCTATGGAGCAGGTGTGAAAGAAAGGGTCTTTGTGGAGGAACCAGAGTGGGAACCATGATTCTATGAGCGCTTTTTGTCTTGGTCTCATATATCCATAGAGCCAGGCTTGGAAGTGCTCTAGTAAGTGGACATGGAATCTGTTAATAATCCCATTAATGGTTGGGACCGTGCCCTTGAACGCATCTAATGCAATTGTGTGTATTGTCCACATTGCAATGTGTATTATTAGGGAGCGGAGGGTAGATGGAATTGGTGACTCAATTTGGAGCGCAAAGATACTCTTTGATATTGAGAATTCCTGTTTTGATTTGAATCTTGAGAAGGCGTGCGACTTCCTGCCATATAGCTTTGGTTGGGGGCATGTTTCTAGGCGATGATGTAGGGATCCCTCCCCTCCTCATACTGCACATGTTTTGTGGAGGAAGTTGGAGCGGTCCGCCGTCCTATAGGTCCTTCTCAAACAGCGCCAGGCGTTTGCTCTTATCCTTGGTTGTAGGAGTGGGTGGAGTGTCATTTTCCACATTGCTTTCTGTGTGGTTAAATCATAGGGAATGTCCAGCATATCTAGGTATTCTATTCTAGCTATGCTTGGGGTTGTTGCGAGCATATCCCTCTGGGGGTGGTTTTCTGGGTTTCTTAATTTGAATTGGGGGCTGGGTCGTCCCCTTCCCTGTATAGTACCCATGTTCTCTATGGTCCACCCATACGACGGATAGTTTGGAGGATATGTTTGAAATTAGGGGAGGTTCCATGTGGACCCGTTGCAGTAGGGTGCTTGGCAAGGTATGAAAGTAGTCTGGGTGGACTATGTATGTTGGTTAATTTGAGCGCCTGTGCAAAGTTAGTCCTTGCTGCTCTGGACCAATGTTGTTGCGGGAGGTCTGGAGCAAGGATTTCCTTTATCCAGGTACCTAGCATGTGATTGGCATGGCTCTTAAAATCTATTAGTCCCATGCCTCCACTTAAGCGTGGGCCAAATAGTGTTTCCATCCTTATAGGGTGGTGAGATCCAGGCCACAGCCAGCCCTGGATAAGCGCGCGAATTGAGGTTATAAAGGTAGGTGAGAAGGCTATCGCATGGGCCTGGCACCACAGTATTGGGAGGATGAGCGAGTTAGCAACTGTAACTCGTCCTGTTAGTCCTGGGGTTCTTCCCTTGAGGGAGGCGACGCGTTTGTATACCCGTTGTAACAGGTTACTTTACATTGTCTCATTAGCATTCCCCCTGATTCTAGCCAGATTCCAAGGTGTCAGACAGGAGTGGTGGTGAGAGGTGTTGCAAAGGGTAATATAATTGGGTTTTTTCTTCGGGTGTTAATGTGAAGTTCTGATGTTGTGGCCCAATTGTTTGTGTATCTGCCTAAGAGGATGATTTCTGTCTTCCTTTTGTTGTGCGATGCATTGCTCACCTTGGAGTATTCCTCTAGAGTGTGTTCCAGCTGTCGGGAATCTTCATTGTTTGCTATACCTGCTACGCAGTCATCTTCAAAGCCCAGTATCTTGACTGTTGGTTGTCCTTGTGCGGTTATCCCCATGAGACGTGATTCAGTTACTCGGAGGAGCGGGTCAAAGCTGAAATTGTATAGCAGTGGTATGAGGGGATCCCCTTGTTTGAGCCCTATGTGTGGTTTAATCTTGTTTGTTAGGAAGCCAGGGCCGCATACAGCCATGGTTGCAGACTCTGTTAGGAGCATTGCCCATTTTATGAATCTTGGTGGAAGTTTGAAGGCATGTATACATTCTTTTAGATATGGCCAGCTAACACGGTCATACGCCTTTTCCTGATCCAAGAAGACCAGAGCACCAGTTGCTTTGGATTGGCAAATGTTTGCAACAGGGTGTATGTTGTTCCAGATTGAACGCCCTGGTATAAACCCAAACTGGTTGGGTGATAGGGCGTCAGATGCAATTGCGCCTAATCTAGCTGCTAGAATTTTTGTTAGAATTTTTGTGTCAGTGTTGGAGAGTGCAATTGGGCGCCAGTTGGCCAGGTCCACTTGTCACCCTTTTTATACAAGGTTATAACGTAGGATTCATGGCCTCCTGGTAATAGGCGTGTTTCCAACAAACTCTGGTTCATTGACGCCAATAGGAGGGGGCGATTTGTTGAAAATATTTTTTGTAAAATTCGTAGGGTATCCCATCAGGCCCTGGTCATTTCTTACGTGGTGCACCGCGAATTGTTTCCCAAAGCTCCTCCCGTGTGATAAGGGATAGTATATTGTAATTTGGTGGTGTACTTTGTATCTTGGCAGTTTGAATAAAATCTTTAATTTTTGGTGGATCTGTTGGCATATCACGATATAATTTGGTGTAATAGCGGTGTACTTCCGCCTTGACCTCCTCAGGGTCAGTTGCCACAGTGCCGTTGGTCTTGCGGACCTGTGTGCATGTGGGCCGGTTTCCGCAGGAGTGGAATTGGTGGAAAAAGTATGTTGAACAGCTTTCGCCTTCCTTTATGAACTTACCTTTGTTCAATATTTTGATTCTGTGTTAGTGTTCAAAGATGAGATTGTTAAGCTGGGCTGAAATTTCTGCCCATTTGCGTCCCCAATTAGGGCTATAGCCAGATCTCAGAGTATTTATTTCCAGGTGGTCTGGTTCTGCCAAGGTACGCTTGATTGTGGCTGTGTCCGCGGTGTACTTGCGTGATGCAATATATCAGGTTTTGTTGCTTAAATCTTTTTTGAAATTTTCAATGTTCCAATGGGATCTGAAGTGAATAGGGCTGTGAATTCTGAATTTGTAGCCTTGTTTTAACCCAGTCAGATATCTCAGGCAATTTTATATTTTCTGGGTGAAGCTTTCTCCAAGGCGACACCTGTGTATGGGATTGGGTTGGCGCTAACTGCACCATAACTAATCGGTGATCAGAAAAATTGATCTTTTTTGTTGTAAATTTGAAGATTCTTGAGTGGTGGGATTGTGGGATGAGGATGTGGTTAATACGACTCATTGATATGAGCAGTCCCTCACGATCTTGGGTCTTGTCATATGGGGAAGGATTGGTGAATTGAAAGGAAGAGCATCCTGTAAGCCAAGAGATGCCTTCATTGTGCGATATTCAATGTGTCCAGGTGGGTATCCCCTGGGATTAGGCCATTGATCTGTATTGGGGTTATCCCAGCAGTTGGAATCGCCTAACATGATGATATCTGGTGGGAGGGTGAGGGTAGAAATTTTTTCAAAATTTTTTTTTCTCTTGGTTGCAGTGCACGGTGTGTAGATGCATACTAACGAAATTATTTCATCTTGACATGTGATTGTTGCTACCAGGACTCGACCATGCAAGTGTGATGATGAATTCGTAATTTTAAATTTTTGTTGTTTTGGACTATCACCCCACAGTGAGATGTCCATACTGATTTGTGATGGTGCGACCCTGGTTGACCAGGATTCTTCTTCCCCTTGTAGGCAGTGGGTTTCTTGGATGGCCAAGATGTCTACAAGAGGTTTTCGCAGGAATGCCAGCTTTTTGGCTTGGGATGTATGAGCTCTGGCTCCCACGATAGTTAACATCCCTATTGACACTGAGGTGCCCATGGCGCCTCAGGAGCGGTTGGGAGGACCCTCTGGTCCTATCCCACCGCGGCTCATTTTGGCCATGCTCCACATCTGTACTCCAACTCTTTCACTGCCATTGTTGGTTCCCTTGATCTGAACCAATGATTCAAGGGAATTGTGGTTTTTTGCATTTGCATCAACTTTTCCTGCACAGGTCTCATGTTGATTTGATGCGGGTTGTTGATTGGATTTTATATTTTTGAGGTTCAACTTTGTTGCATTGTGCACCGCATTTTCACCCAAATTTCTGTTGCATTGTTCCTCAGTATGTGCATGACTGATGACGCTTTGTGGCTCAGTCTGGTTACTGTGAAAATTTTCAACCTGGACATATTGTTCTGATTGGTTGGTTCAGTGAATATCTGAAATATCCTCCTGAATTTGTCCGTGGTTAATGGCGGATTCCACGTGTGCCGCCGCTTCAGACGGTGCTCTCTTGCAGGCTTTTTGTGCTGCTTTACGCTGTTTACTTGTAATTGGGTCCACAATGGAGTATAGTCCATCTTCACCCCAGCGGAATGGGTGGTGGCCATCAGTCATTTTGGCGAAGTTTTCATTATCTTCGTCCATAGCTTCTTCACAAAAATCATTTTCCATTAAGCCCTCTTTTACAGGGCATGCATGTTCCTTGTGGCCCATTGAGCTACAGTGGTTACAAATGGGTGGTGCGCATTCCAGTGTAACTCAGAATGCAGCTGACTAGCCCCCATCCGCAAAGTGAAATTCTGCTGCGCGGGGAATTCTGGATAAATCCTCTTCCACTTCTGGGAAGGGGTTGATTACAGCATTAGCTTTGCCCGTTCACAGGTTGGGCATTAAGCGAAATCGCTGTAATTCAAGTTGTTGGATTTCTCTGTAGGCCACAAGACCTTTGCGGAGCTCCTCCTCAATTACCTTACGAGAAGGTTGGTGGGGAGCAAGTCAAAGGAGATGAACAAAGTTTTTGCTTTGTTCCATCTGGTGCGCGCGGTGCGCACAATTTTTTGCCCTCAGGGAGGGCAATTTCCACGCAGATTTTTGCTGCGGCATCAGCTTCATCAGCTGTTTCAAAACCAATATTGATCCAGCCGTGGCCCATGTTGTTGGTGGCTATGTACACCGCGTGAGGGAAAAAGTGAGGGCTGTGCCTCACATGTTTTCTCCCACAGGGTTGGTGACTCATCCCCAGGGAAGAGTCTAATCCCATGTTCCGCCTTTGACAAAGGTTGGTTGAATTGAATGTACATGTATTGCGCGTGCTTTACAGTAAATACCATAAACCCAGATGGTGTCTGAGTTTGCAATTTCTTTGCAGATTGGGTTCCTGGTCCCCCTCCAGGGCGTTTCTTGCCCTTAGTTGCACCGTTAAGTGCACCGCTTGTCACGACGCTCGCCCATGTTGTATTATTTTTGTTATTAAAGTCGCCCATCTTTTCTGTGTGTAATTATCCAAATTTGCTGTTCAAATCGAATTGTAGTAACTAAAGTGATTGTTATGAGAAAGAAAAGCTTATTTCCATAATGTTATTATTGTTTTTTCATTTTCATAAGTTTTATTATTGTTGTTTTTGTTTTTTTATTTTTTATTTTATGTTTTATATTTTTCATTTTCCATTTTTCATTTCTTTTCTTTTTTTAATAAGAATCAATAGAGCTTACTAAGCGGATATGGGTGAAATCCAAAGAGTTAAGAGTATGCTTCAGCGTATTTCCAATGCTAGGACACACATTATAAATGTGTCAATTGGCATAGCTATATCCACCCCTTTTAACTTAGGATATCTGCTGCATTGCTCAGCCCCTTAGCCAGAATAGTCTCAAGTATCTTTTGCACATATGGTATAGCGACTACTTCAGAGGCTTCAGGTATGACAACCTTACTCTGAGAGCGAGTTAAAAATGTATGTTCATAAAATTCCTTAATTTGGTGCTAAAAGTAAATTTATTTTGCTGGTAATAGAGGCCCCATGGCCTGCGTTTTATTGTCATTCAGGTGGGACTGGTTTTTTGGCACAATTGAGCATCCTGCATCTATTGTACTTGTTCTTTTCCCTCCACCTGCGCGTTATCCATAATAACACATTAACACTATGCTGATGGCATTGGGAATCAAAGTGTCCTTTATGATTGCAGTTATAGCAAGTAATCTCATTTAATGGGCGTGAGGCCCTTGTATTTGAGATTTTCTCAGCTTTCACAGGAAGATCACTTTCAGTATTCTTACTGGTATTGAAGGGTTTTCAGCAGAAGCATCAGTCCCTGATCTGTATCCGGCATTGAGTGGGCCATAGTTTTGTAAGCATTTATGCTGATAATTAACCAGTTTGACATTGAAAAGGTTTTGCACAAAAGCAGTCAATAATGTGTTTGACAATTTTTGGTAAAGTTGTACTGCTGTTTGTAATGCAATTTTAGCATTTTTAGGCACTTGCCCACTCAGTTGCAAAGGAAAAATTTCCTGGGTCAAAATCAGCCAAAAAATGGAAATGTTGACCATTTACAAGTTTGCAATCAATGCAATTTTAATAATAATGATATATTTGACCAAAAGACCCTGTTCAACTCTTGGTGGAACCCCGCAAATCAGGGTAACACAATTTTAAATAATAATTGGGCAGCACCATAAAATTGAGCAGTTAGATTACTCTGACCACACAATGGACTGTGGGGCATCTATCAGGTGGTACTACCCTAACCTCAAACAAGTCCTTCAAAGCACCTACACAAGGACCACCCCTTTTATAGGCGTGGCGGGGATCCCCCAAGGAGCAAAAGATTTTGTGAATGGGGATTGGCCGAAGTTCATAAAATTGTTACCTCACAGGTATGTTTTAGCCAATAGAGTTCCCCTGCTATTGTTCAGCTAAATTAAAGCAAGTATTATGAGATTCAATAGGTTAGTTTATAATTTTCCAAATTTGGATGGTAACAAGCTGTACTGAACTTACTATTAATTTCCCTCTTACCCACAATACAGTTAAGAAACGGATTGTTCAAATATTGAGGAGATCACTTTTTCTTTCTTACCCCGCTTTACTAATGAAAACTCTTAAAAAACCAAAGTTTTTTATTGATATAATTTTATTAAAATTATTAAAACTTTTGTGGTATCCAGCGGCAATTCACCAGCAAGCACCTTAAAAGCTGGATTCTTACAAAATGGTGCTCACTACAGGGTCACCTTACACAAAAAATAGTTGCTCTTGAAATGCAACTGGTAAGCGTTTTATCTCGCCTTAAGGATCTTGAGCAGCACCCTCACATTTTCCCTCCTATGGAAAAATTCACTCCTGGCGAAGAGAAAATCAATACTTTTTTGTATGTTTATGAAGCTGCCATGCATGTAACAACTGATAAGTAAAAGGTTTAATACATCCTTCCTTGCTTAAGCCGCCTAGTGCAAGAGATGGTAGTTCCTTACCTGGACCCCTCGCTCACTTGGGCTGAGGTGAAGGAGGCTCTTTTGGCTGAATTCAGATCAAAGCAGAGTCTACACAGGGAAAACAGGCCTTTATGCGCCTTATCTGTATGAGGGTGAACCACTCATTGCCTTTGCTGAACGATTTTACCTTACTGCGCAAAGGTTATTAACCTCTAACATGCTCATCCTTGATGATGCTATCGCCGCCCTGTTAACTGGGTTATCTTCTCATCCCTCTCTAGCCAGGTATATCATCTCAATGTAACGCCATTTAAAATTATCAATGATCTAAAGGAGGCTTTAGTAGATGTTGCTGATTTTCTTTCATGTGCAACAATGAATGAAGACGAGTTGAAACCTTCAGATCTCACCATTGAGGAGCTACCGCCTGTTGAACAGTTGAGAGTGAGCCACCTTTGCCTATCATCCCTGCGAAACCTGCTTCCTCCATATGACTTAATAAGGTTATCACTACTTTTTATAAAGCAGAGACTTATAAAGGTAGCAAATACCATACTTCTGCTTAAGCGCACCAAAGCTGATGTGCCTTCTCCTCCAGCTAATCTGGTAAATGAGCACCCTAAGGCTACCCACTTTTCTGTGGTCATCTCCCCTACTTTTATCATGGCCTTGCCCGTTGTTGAGAATACCCTTGGGGAAGAATATGAGGGGGTTATGATAACGTTGGTTACTATATATTGAGAGCCCCTGCGGAAGTAGAGGTTCCTGATCATTTGAACACTGGAGGAGTAGACGAGAACACCATACCTGAGGAAACATACCTCAGCCAAATTCTATGGTGTCCAAAAGTTATTGATACTGCCAGCGATGGTGACTAATTCTTAGCTGGCTTGATTCGCCCTCTTCAGCGGGTGCATCCCATAAAATCCATCATGGATAAATATCCTGAGAGTTCTAAAAAGCTAACCTCCACTTTCCAATTCAAGGAGGTCTTAGCTTTGTCACCCAACTTTGGAGGAACGATCACTAAGGTTGAAGTGGTAATTCAAAAGGTCTGAATACTGGATATCCTGGGCACTGGCTCCCCAGTTAATGTGATCTCCACAAAGATTATTAAGAAGATAAAGTTAGCTCCTGACTTGAAGTACACGCAAGAATTTGGAACCGCTGACCTCAGTAATACCCAAGCTATTGGGGCATATTCTTCCATTCTAATTCTATTTGAAACTCATTTTATCAGCCCCTTCTGTGGATTTATATAACAACGCGTATGTTATGCTCATTGACACTCACCTTATGATTGAGTATGAGGTAATAATCAACCTGAAGCAAGGCTACCTCTCATTATCAAATAAGAAGTCCCGTTAGTCTTTTTTTAAAAAGTATCTAGCAAGCACAAATACTCTTGCACGGTTTAATACCCCCTCTCAGCTATACCTTTCTCTTATACCACTTTTGGGCAAAACACAAAGATATTGCATGATTCAGTGGATGTTAGGGAAGGTTTCCCTTTTATGCTGCAGATGAGGTTTTGATTAAGCCTGGTGAACAACGAGTGGTTGACAAAAAAGTCACGCTCCAAATCCTATGCCACTGTTTGTTGCACCTCGTTAGTATTGATGGCGTTAGTCCCTTGTAGCCTCGGGTGTTGCCTGGTATTATTGATCCAGCTTACCAGAGGCCCTTTACTTTGCTGTTGGGGAACATCACCTCAAAGGACATAGTTGTAAAAAATATTAGTAGATTGGCGGAGGCTTGTTAGTCCCTGTGGAGGTTATTGAACAAATTCACTCCATTGGTCTATGGTGGATATGGGCCTGTCAACGGATAACCTGGTATGCACCTTACCCAACGTCCATATCTCGGATGAGTGACTCCAGATGATCTGGAAAAAGTTCACACTCTCTTTGACGACTATAGCGATATATTCTCCAAATCAGATAATGACTATGGCCACATGAAGGGCTGGCGCCACTCCATTGATGTGAGTGATGCCCATCATATTAGGTCAAAACCTTACTGCAAAGCAAAGGTGGTAGAGCAGCAAACGAGGACAGAGATTCATCAGTTACTAGACGCGGGGTTGCTAGTTCCTTCACAAAGCCCCTGTTCTTCTCCTGCTAATAAAAAACGGAGTTCATCAGATATTCAGGATTACTTCAAATTAAATAACCTCACAAAGAAGAATAGCTATCCTCTCCCTCATATTGATGACGCTCTGGCTCAGCTCTCTGGCTCTATATTCTTTTCCGCCATGTACCTAGCTAGGGGCTATTGGAAAATGGATAACTCCCCTGAGGACCAGGAGAAATGTGCTCTCATTTGTAGTGAAGGTCTCTTTCAACCAGCCCAATTAACTCAAGGGTTGTGCAAAGCACCTGCAACTTTCCAGCGTGCAATGGACCATATCATTCAGGACTTGAAGTTAAGTTGTGTCATTATCTAACTCGATGACATCACATTATTTTCGAAAGCTTTTTACGAGCATGCTGGACACCTGAAGGAGGAGTTCCAACGACTATGTAAGTTGAATATCAAGTTAAAGCCCTCAAAGTATACTTTCTTACAGAAACTGGAAATTCTCGACCATTCCATTTTTCAAAAAGGAATTCAACCAATCCAGGATAAGGTTGAAGCAATCTCAAAAATGCCTCCCCCTAAAACTTTGAGTGATATTCAGGTATTTCTAGGGATGATGGGATATTACCATCAGTTCATCCCTAAGTTTGCCCAACTCAGTGAGCCTCTTGTCCGCCTATTGACCATGAACACTCCTTTTCGGTGGGGTGCAGAACAGAAGGCTGCTTTTGAGACGCTGAAGCAACTGCTGCAACAACGCCCTATCCTACGGCACCCATTATAATAAACCCTTTATCTTATTTACTCATGCTTTAGACTATGCCGTTGGGGCAATCTTAGCCCAATTGGATGAAAACGGTGTAGATCATCCTGTATCCTATTTTAGTAAGATGCTGTCAAAGGCTGAACGTAATTACAGTGTAACGGAGAAGGAGTGCCTCTCTGTTCTGTTAGCTGTAAAGCACTACCGCCCATTCCTTAATGGACTACCTTCACTGTGGTTACTGACCATGCATCCATTAAATGGTTACAGAAAATGAAAGATACTACTGGCCAGTTAGCTCACTGGGCTCTAAAGCTTTAGCCTTATGACATAAAGATCAAACACCGTGCTGGAACCCATCACATAAATGTTGATGGTTTAACTTGGCTACAAGTCCTTCACTGGATGATAGTGAGGCGGAAAGGCTATATGACCTATTAATGGCCCCCAATGATTGGGAAGATGAGGATGATCCTATACAGAAAATGTTAGCCAGACACTCCTGTAACACTAAAGTGGAGAATGGAAAAAGTATAAGCAGGTGGGGACAAAATGGGAGCCTTACCTTTGGCCCTCTGAATGTGTATCTGCTATCCTAGAAGCTCACTCCACTCTAGGTCATTGAGGGGCCGAGAAAACTTATGAGTGGATTAAGGATCGGTTTTATTGGGATGGAATGATGGAATCTATCGTTGTTGTCTTACAAGCCTGCCTTACTTTCTAGAAGAAGTCCGGCTTTAAGACTAGAGATCAGTATCAGTCAGCCACCCCTCAACAACCTTTCCACAACATTAGTCTGGATTTAGTAGGTTCCCTCCCTCAGAATAATAGTGAGCCCCGATTTATCCTGGTAGCAATTAATCATTTCACTAAGTGGGTGGAAGCCATGGCCCTCCCTGCTCAAATGGCTAAGGCCACAGCCACCTTTTTACATCAAAACATTTTCACTTATCACGGTTGTCCCAAAGTACTACTCTGCAATAATAGTAAGAACTTCACCTTCAGAGTAGTCAAAATCCTGGCCACTTCTATGGGAGCCCAACAACTTTTCTAAACTCCATACAATCCATCTACCAATGGGACTGTGGATAGAGCAAATGGAACCTTGGTATCCATTCTACGCAAAATGGCCTCTTCTGATCCACTTCACTGGGATTGATTCTTACCCAGTGCTCTTATGGCATGCTGAATTAGTTACCACCAGATCCTGAAAATGTCTCCATTCCAGGACTTGTATGGGCAGGAACCAGGAATACCTGCCCTCTTAGTTAAAGACTTCTTTTCCTCTAGGGTTGAGGAACCTGAGAAAGTCATGCAAAGATTGGCTCAGCGCATTATCCAACTCCAATCTCAGGCAATGACTAATTTAGCAAAAACGGTGACTAAAGAAGGGCAGGTGGCTAATGAGCTCAGAACCCCCTACCTACAATCAAAGTGTTTGACATGGTACTATACTACCAAAATTACATCACTCCTAGAAGCGGTAAGTTTGGATCAATATGAAAGGTCCATTCACCATCACCTACAAAAGAGGTAATGAATACTCTATAAAATCGTTAGCTACAGGAATCACCATCAACCAAGTACATGGTCACTTACCTCAGCTTTATTCTCCCCCCAACATTTCTTGAGGGGGGTGATGTTAGAATTTGTTCTCACAGTTGCAAAGGAAGATTGTTTTGGGTCAAAATCAGCTAAAACGGGGAAATTTCAACCATTTATGAGTTTGCAATGAACGCGATTTTAATTTTTTTTGTACTAGATGGTCCCAACCCAAGGGGGGGGATTCATCGATGTTTATTGAATTACGCCTGGGCTCCTAAGAGCCTGAGGCGAGGGAAGCGCGGAGGGAGGAGGCATCGAAAAAGGGAGGGGGTTTGTGCGCCAGAGCCGTGCTGCAGTGACAACTGAGTGGGGGAGGGTTGGCGACATAGTGCAGACCTTCAGGGCCATTTCAAAGTGTACCTGAAAGTGGGTGATCATGTGTGGAAGGGTCCACATCTGCTAGTCAAAGGCAGCACGAAGGAAGGAGTTATGTATGGTCCAGATGGCTGTGGCATAGGTGAGGACACGGAGGGGTTGGTGGCAACCAGGCAACATCTGCTCGAACATGAGGTCTTACACAGGGTGTCCATACCAGGGCTGAGCATGGAGGAGCGCGCGGGCCTTTGGCAAAAATGCGGCGAAACCTGGACAGGTGAAAAAACGATGGAGGTGGGAGTCAATAGGCTCCGCACAGTGGGGGCAGCTTCAGTGCTGGAAGGTAGGTCCAGTCCGGTCCCCTGTCCTGTATGAGCAGTGGAGCACCCTCCATAAGGTGTTGGACACCTTTTCTGACAGGATGGGGTGGTAGACGTCCATCCACAATTCCTTAAGGTCGAATCTCACGGAGGGAGGGAGGAGCTCAAGGAGTCTTGGGCGAATGGGAGTACGATCTTGGGGGTTGAGGCGAGTTGTGACAACTTGTCCATTGTGCACAATTGCATGGCGATGGGGGCTGAGGCCAGGGCCTTCCCTTCTGTACGAGAAGGCATGGTGGAACCGCGCGCCTAATCGTTTCAAGGCAAGGAGAGCCTGGTTCCAGTAGTGGGATGAGGATGGTTTCAGGAGATGGCCTGGGTGATTTGTGAGCCACTCCCCTAATGAGGTCAGAGATGCTCTAGGAAGACCCAGAGCTGCTGACACTGACTAGCGGAGGGCTGGCGCCCATTAGGGCATGGGGGTCGCGTCCCAGCAGACAATCGGCCATAGGAACTTCAGAAAGATTGTGGTGGCGTGGGATCGCGTGTCAGGAAGCCCTAGGCCCCCTTCATTGCTGGGTCTTGCAATGGTTGAGAGGGCCATTGGTGGATGGTTTGAGCCCCAGATCCAACAGCGGAGGAGTACATTGAGCCGCGTATAAAAGGCATCTGTGAATGGGCAGACGTGCGCTAGGAACCAGATTTTGGAGAGGAGGAACACATTGGCCATCAGAGCTTGACCCTGGGGGGTGGTGTGCCGCCGGTTCCAGATGGCAATCCTGGAGTTAACTGCTGCGAGGAGCAAGTCCTCATTATCTTTTAGCGCAACTCCTTGTTGGTTGGTGAGAACGCCCAGGTGATGGAAGATACCATGCACAGGTTCAATACCAAATGGTGGGGGGAAGGTGGGGGAGCCAACCTGTACAACTGTTGTCTTGGAGGTGTTGAACATGGCATTGGACGCCTTGGTGTACCTCTCAATGGTCACAGCAGCGAGGGCAACATCCCCAGGGCAGCCAAATGCAATGGCAGTGTCATCTGCAAATGCCATGGTGCGTGTGGGGGCTTTACCTGGGACCAGAATCCCTGTTAGCTTGTCCTGTAAGGAGGCCAAGAGGGGGTCGGGGTGATGTTAAAAGGATAGGGCTCAGGGATCCCCTTGCCGGAGACCTTGTCCAACTGGTACTTCCACTGTAAAACCCATTGGCGCCAGGACTCTGGTGTGGAGCTGATCATAGAGCACTGATATCCAGCGCCTAGCTGCGGGGGAGATGGAATCGGGCCAGGGAAGCATCAATATACTTCCAGGCCACCCGATCATATGCTTTCTCCATATCCAGGAGAGCCACAAAGCCATTCACCTTATGATAGTTAACAGTCAAAGTCACGTGAAGGTCATTATAGTTGTCCCATAATGACCTCCCCGGATTAAAACTGTGCTGGGAAGGGGAGAGGCGAGGTGACACCCATTTGGTGATGCGGATGGCCAGAAGCTTTGTGAAGAGCTTGTGGTCTGTGTTGATCAACGCTATGGGGCGCCAGTTCGCCAGGTTCTCACGGTGTGACTTCTTGTGAATGAGGGCCGTGATTGAGCCTCTGGAGTCGGGGAGGACCTCGCCATTCACCAAGAGTGCAGCGAAGAGGTCGCGGAGGGTTATGGCTATCACCGCATGTTCCAGAAGGTACACCTCAAAGGGTATTCCGTCTGGGCCTGGGGCTTTAAGCCGTGGGGATTTCAGAAGGGTTTTCATCACCTCCTGGATAGAAATAGGCGCCAGTAGAGCCTCATCAGCCCGTGGGTCAATGGCCGCTCTGGAGCCCACCACAGGAAGACTTGGATGTCCGACGGGTCCACCTGGGTGGCATGAAAGAGGCTGGAGTAGAAGCGGTGTAGTTACTGCATGATTTCCTCTTTATCCGAAGAGGCTGTAGTGCCAATCTTCAGTGCAGTAATATCCTGCACTGGTGACCGAGCTTTCTGTTTTTGAAAGAAGAAGCGGGTGGGGCATTACCATTGAGCATAGTAATGAGATGTTGTAAAGTTTGCTTCCCATTCTTCCGCAGTGTGAGCTCCAAGCGGTGTGCTTCCTGCGCCACTTTCCAGTCTTCCAACCATCTGGGAGAGGGCAAAGGCTGGCAGTTTCGCTCCAGATGTCTGATTCTGGCTTCCGCCTATTGACTCTGGCGCAAGCTGCGGTCCTCTGGGCTTTGGCACAGTTGTAAGCAACGTGGGTGATGCCCTCCTTGGTTACCACCCATATAGCCTTGTGGTCAAGCAGGTGGGGTGGGGGGAGGCGAGAGTCTCCTGGATGGTCTTAGATAGCTTCTACTTAGTGAAGGGGTTGTTGATAAGAGCTGGGGCAACCCTACGCCAGAACCTACCCGACGGTCTAAGCTTGGTGGTGAAGACAACGGTGAGTGACATGTGATACTCAGATAATTGTCACAAGAGATGGGAGAGGAGACGCGGCCAATTAGCAGGGGGCCAATCAGTGTTAGATCTATGCGTGACACTGACTGGAAAGCTCCTCCATCATACTGGATCCTAGTCATGCAACCTAGGCCAGACGCGGAGGGTGGAAGCGCATCTATAAAGCCACTCAGGCGAAGGAAATCCTGGAGTCGACTTGATCCAGGGCGTTCCTTTGCTGCAGTGGGGTAAGAGTCATGGACGCGACTTATGGTTGTGTTGAAATCTCCCAAGAGACTGTATTCCGTGGGAGATTGAGTTGGACGAGCTCTTCCAAGAGCCAGTTTTGCTCCTGACCTGCATTAGGCAGGTAGATGATTGCAGCGAAGAAAGAGAAGTCAGGAGTGGTGAGTTTGGCCAGTATGAGGCGCCCACCTAGATATTGTGAAAAAGAATGGGTTTTAACCCGGGGATTCAAAACAATAAGGGCGGCATGGTTTGTCCAGAAGGAGTTGCCTCCAAACTGTTCATTCCATGCAGATTGTTCATGGGGGAGGATATGTGGCTCCTAGACAGCAGCTATGTCAATTTGTGCTGACCTGAAGTTGTGGAGGAGGCGGGCTCTCCGCTTAAAGTCCCGCAACCCATTCGCGTTGATGTATTTGCAGGGCCAGGGTGCTGCCGTGGGGACTCATAGCTGTTCCCCTCCATGTCCTGGGGGTAGCCATCGCTTAAACCTGCTTCTGTGAGGCAGCTAGTTTTGAGTCCTTTAGCTTGACTATTAGCTGCAATCCGTGAGGAGCGTCGAGGGTTCTGAGGGGAAGGAGAGGGTGGGGGGGGCGAAGGACCCAGTAAGCCAGCCTAGGATGCTGCCCCCGCTCCGTTGCAGGGGAAGGACCAGAGGGTGCTCAATGGCGACCTCCGCGGTGTCCCCATTTGATGAGTCTGAGTCCATATTCACTTCCTCCAACACTGCAAAGGAGCCGCGCAAAATGGACTGTGGGGTTGGGGTAGGACTCTTTGAGGTGGCACTTCTACCACAGGCTTGGGTTGCAAGTCCATGATGGTGGGTATAGCTCCATTGGGAGCTGAGGGTTGATGCGATAAATTGCTGGTGGAGGTTGGTGGGGGTGCCGCGGAGCCCTGAGTGGGGGTGGCTGACGAGGGGCGCCCTGTGGGAGATGCCTTATGCTTGGTGAGAGAGGGAGTTGACTCTGAGTGATTGGAGGGGTGCCCACTGGAAGGGGGCATGAGCGCGAAGGTATCCCATACCAATAGTGGGGTTATCTGTTTCAACTGCTAGGCGTAAGGCCTCAGGGGACAGGTTTTGATTGGGAACCCATTGTGTGGGTTGTGGAATTGCTGCTGCGGCCACGTGGGATCGTTTTTGGCTTGTTTTAGGCCCCTGGGTGGTGGCTAAGAGGGCTTGTTTTCGAGCTGTGCAGCCACTATACAAGTGTCCAAGGGCGTTACACCATGAACACCGGGGGCGCGCGTGATCAAGGTCGACAAAAAAGGTCTCAGGGCATGCCCCAACTACCGCCACATGAGAAATAACCTCAATTTTGTGGAATACAGTGGGAGAGAGGATGAACGACGCCCTAGCAGTGCGAGCTCTTTGAGTGGGAGCATAGTAAGAGGGGACGCTAAAGTCCACTGAAAGAACAGACCCAAACTCCATTAAACCACGATGGAGCGCCAGTTTAAGAGACTCAGGATCAACAGTCGTTGGTAGGTTGGAAAAAGTAACCCATGAAATTTTCTCCAGGTGAGAGCATGTGCGGGAGATGCAAAGAGATCCACGCGGAATAATGACCTGGAGGGTGGCAGCATGGTCAGCAAGGGCAGCTTCAGTGAATCCCACATCGATGTAGTGGCCCTCCACTGATTCATGGATAGTGGTGTTAATTGGGAATGTCTCCACGATCGCTGCAAAGTATGAGAAGTAATCCTCCATATAGAATTCAACAGGGTTATGCCCATAATAAAGGCGTATTGTGTGGGAGAGGGTTGAGCGAGGTAGAGCTTTTTGCGCTCTAGTTTAGGCCCATTTCTTCCTAACATCAGCAATAAATGCCACTTCACGGGGATCAGCTTTGGGTAGCGTTGGTGCCAGAGGTTTTGCCACGCCCCAGTGGCTCCTTTGGTGCGTTTGTGTTTGCTTTGGGCTGCAATCGCAGGTTGAATATGAGCTGGTGGTTAGACAAGTTTGCAGAGTTCCCCTGTTGCTGGAATGTTACAGCAGTTGCTGGCGTCATATTGAATTGAGGGGCGGATTGTTGGGCCTCACTAAATTGGGGAGGCCCATCCAGATTGGAATTAACTCCAGCCAGTTGGGAGGAGGGCGATGTTTCATCACCATCCCAATCTATTTGGGTAAATTCAGCCCGAGTATTTGCTGTGATTTCGTGGGCAAAACTCACTGGCTGATTGGTGAATTGGTCGTTTTCAGCATATGGAGATAAAGTGCCGACTTGAGAAGTGCCAATTATGGGGTTTAAATGGGACGGGTGATATTGGAACAGGTGTGAAGTTCCAAAATCTGAACCATTTAAATCCCCATTGGGAAGAGTAGATTGTCCCAATTTGGTGCTTAGTGAACCAGAATGTGCGGCTAATCCAACCTTACATCCGAGGGTTTGGAGCCAGGTAGCTGGGTATCGCCCCTCATGGGGGAGCCAGAAACACGGTGTCAGCAATAATAGATGGGGATGAATTAGCTGACACAATGGGGGAGGTGAATGCCTGGATGGGTTGAGTTGCATTAACTGAGCAGACGCCATTAAAACACCGTGGGTGATGGCCTCCTTGGTTGGAGGGGGCCCAGCGGGTTGATGGGAGGCAGCGCACACAGAGCTGTTGGCGTGCAGGTTACATAAGTGTGATTAGGTGAACTGGCGCTAGTTGAAGTAGCTCCAGGTTGGGGGGTGGTGACTGCTTTCACGGCCACTGCTTGAGAGCGGGTGATTCTGGTTGACCCTGAGGTGGGTAAATGGGGGTTGCTTCGTTTAAAGGTGGTGCTGGCTCGTTTGGCTGAGCCCGCGGGTTCTTTTGCGGGGTTTCCTGCCATATTTGTTAATAGTTTTCGTAAATCTCTTTAGTGGAGCTAAATTTCAAGGCTGAATTGATTTTTGAAAAGTGATACTTAGCAGAACGTGATTTTAATGATAATGATATAACTGACCAAAAGACCTTGGTCAATGCTTGGTGGAAAGCCGCAAATCAGGGTTTCATGATTTTTATATATATTGGGCAGCTTCTATACAATTAAGCAGTCAGATTACTCCAACCATATGCAGACCATGAGGCATCTATTGGGCGATACTCCCCCAGACTCAAACAGGTCTTCAAAGCGCCTACACGAGGACCACCCCTTTTATAGGCATGGCAGGGGTCCCCCAAGGTGTAAAATATTTTGTGAATGGTCATTTGTCTGAAGTTCATAGAATCGTTACCTCACGGGTACATTTTAGCCAATAGTAATTCCTCTGCTATCATTCAGCCAAATTTGAGTGAGTTTTCTGAGCTTCAATAGGCTGTTTTATTATATTTCTTAATTTGGACATTAACAAGCCATACCAAACTTATAGTTAAATTCCCTCCAACCCTCAATACAGTTTAAATACAGTTTGGTCAGATATTGAGGTGATCTCTTTTTCTTTCTTACCCTGCTTTACTAATGAAATTCTTAAAAAACCCAAGTTTTTTATTAGTGTGATTTTATTAGAAATTATCAAAACTTTTGTGGGATCCATCGGCGTTGGCCCCAGTGAGCTTTTAGAAGCTGGATTCCTACAAGCATCAAAATTGATCATAGCCTTTGTGCCTAGGAGAACTTGAGCTTAACAATAGAATCAATTTGAAAATTCATCAATAGTTTCATCTTTCTTAAAGCTGATATTCATGGATTTATTTTCTAGTCAAGATTTGTTCTGGACCTCCAAATTCATGAAGCATGGCCCCTTTGACTTCGGCATAGGCTGGTCTTTCATCAAAATGAGGCATAATTAGCTTTATACTCCATTTATCAAAGCAGTTGATCATAGTGGCCACTAAGTTACGGTCAGTAGCCCCATACATGGCCATTTTAAAGCGTTTGATAAAAGTAGCTATATTTCCATTCTTGTTAAAAGCAGGAAGGTTTGAAGGTTTGTAATTATCATTCTCCTGCTCATGAGTATAGCAATTACTTCTCTGCTGGTTTAAACCAGGCGTATCAGGGATCTGAGGCGCTGCGCCATAATTAGTGGAACTTTGGTTGTCCAAAGCAACCATTCTATGTTGCAATTGCTGACGCGGCTAGAATTAATCTCATAATATTCAGAGGCATCACTGTCAGTAAAATTACTTTAAGAATGCTGGCTTTGAACATTGTCCCAACCCTTCAGTATTGCATTTTTCTCATTCATATTGGTCACTTGGAATTTTAGAGAAGTAATCACTTGATATTTCTCTCTGATTAATTTATTTAAATTATTCACTTCTTTATGTAGAGCATTTTTTTAGTACTAGATGATCCCATATGTAGAGCATTATTTGTCTCATTAATAAAAGTAACTTCTTGAGTGAGATTATCAATTTGATGACTCATCATGTCTGCTGAATCTTGAAATTTTTTAAATTTATCCTTGAAAAATTAATATATCCAGGGGTTGCTCCCCTGCTCAGCGTGGTCATTATCTGCGTTCCCAGCCATGAGCACCATTTATTGAAATTCTGGCCTACTTCAATTGGGCTGGTTCTTCTTCTTAAGTTAAGTTGGAGTTTTGAGCATCTATTGTATTGAGATAATAGACCACATGGTGACAATAGTCAAGATATAAACTCCTTGGAAATGATACTTCAAAGCCATATCCTTCTGTAAATTACTTGGACAATGGCTCACTGCCCTGATCCTTCTGATCTAAAGAAATTTTTTCAACCTAATACAAAGAAAATTATTAATAACAAAAAGCTTGTATCTAAACAATTAACTTGTAGTGATAAACAATTGTATTTTATTAGTATCCTTGGAGATAATTTATAGGTTTAAATGTTGTTCACATCTTACCCATGACGCCTCATTTCACAATGGCACTTAGCCAGAGGAACATGTAATAAGTTTGTCTGAGAGTCTACAATTCCTTTAACTCTGGGGCATCTCACATGGCCTCAGGGTTGGTGTAAAACTCATAAATATCTC
The DNA here is from genome assembly GCA_022478985.1 of Massospora cicadina. Taxonomy (NCBI): domain Eukaryota; kingdom Fungi; phylum Entomophthoromycota; class Entomophthoromycetes; order Entomophthorales; family Entomophthoraceae; genus Massospora; species Massospora cicadina. Next base: position 83,607 of record JAKSZP010010597.1, on the reverse strand, counting down.
AATACAGCATTTCTGACTCATATGAAAATAGCTGAATAGATGCTCTTTAAAGCATTTGGTAGCACATACTAAGGCAATCTGTACCACTAATTAGTAATTAATTTGATCAAAAACTTGATCAATATCAAAAACTAATTTTACATAGACCAACAAAGCCCACAAGCTCAGGTCATTAAGTTGACTTTTATTAAGTCTGACTTAACCAACAAAGCCTCAGGAATGTCATCATAGTTGAATACTATTAAGTGGAATCACTATGCCACAAATCCCAAGTTTGGATATAAAGTATTTGAGGTGGGTCGACCTTGGGACAAATATACCACACTGAGAATTTTTCTAGCCAGTACAGGTTTTGAACTCAAAACCTGCACTAGGGGTGGAAGCAGTTTTACCCGATCAGCTAACCACTCTTCCAAGTTTGGATATACTTGGGATATTTTTGGTACATAATTAATGATAATTTTAATATGGTGCATAATAAATTAGCATCAGCTAATATTATTATTTTCCCTATCAATTTACCCAACGATTTAGGTCCAGTCAACCATTCACACCTCTGCTTGTAGTTAGAGGTTGTTCTGGGCCTACTTTTTCATGGCTTGCTTGGGTCAGTTCTGTCAATGAAAATGTCTTTGGCTAGTAGGGCTGGTACCCCAGGTTCTCATCCATACAACATGTGGAAAGAAACTATCTTGAGGATACAATGGTAGCTAATATGGTAAGCCATGAAAGCACTGGGTAAATAGAGATCCCAGTGTAGAGGGTTGGAGTTAGCCATTTTGTGAAGTATAGAGACCAGGGTTCCATTAAATCTTTCTAAGGCACCTTTTGTAGATGGGTTATAGGTAGGCTGAGAAGAGTTTTTGTGTTCCCAAGGAGGTGGTGAGGAGCTTTACAACTCAAGAGGTAATGTTTTCCCATTGTAACAAAGGAGGACCTGGGGACAACCATGCCACGTGAAGATATATTAATGCAAGAAGTTGGCCGTGGCTTTGTCAGTCTGAGCGGGAGAGCAACAGCTTCAACCCATTTGGTAAAATGGTCAATTACAACCAATATATAAATATTTTCCCTTGTAGTCTGAGGGAGAAGACCTACCACATCCAAACTTATGATGTGGAAAGGTTGTGGGGCGTCATAGGTTGATACTGATTTCAGGTCTTGAAGCTGAATTGCTTTTTACAGGTCATGCAGGCATCCAAGACTTCAGTTATGGTTTCCCTGATGCCCTCCCAGTAATACCACTCTTTAACCCACTTGTAGGTTTTTGGACTCCACCATGGCCATGATAGTGTAAGACTCCATTTTCACAATTGCTCGCTCAGACGCCCAGAGATGGGGCAACCAGTTTACTCCTAACTTATTGTATGGATTCCCACTTTCCATTTTAATGTTATGGGAGTGTCGAGCTAATAATTTCCTGATGGATTCTTTCTTGTCTTCCCAGGCATCAGGGGTCATAAGGAGATCATGTAACTTCTCCGCTTCACTATTGTCTAAGTGAAGGACTGGCAACTGGGACAACCCATTGACATTCATGTGGTGCATCCTAGATTGGTGCTCAATGGTCATATCATATTGCTGAAGCTTCAAAGCCCAGAAGCCAACCATTCAGTGGGATACTTTCAGATTTTATTAATCACTTCAAATATACGTGGTCAGTAGATACTTTAGATAAAGTACCATATAAAAAATGGCAATTTTCTTTGACAGTCTGTAAGATGGCAAGGCACTCTTTTTCCAGTGACTCTGTAGTTGCGCTCAGCTTTTGAGAGCATTTTACTGAAATAAGATATGTGATGATTACATTATTTTCATTAACTTATCCACGTTAGCTCCAACTATGTAATTGGAGGCATCTGTGAGCAACATGAAAGACTTGTCACAGTCAGGGTGATGGAATATAGGCCTTTTTTGCATTAGCTCCCTCAGGGTCTCATACGCGTCCTTCTGTTCTGCACCACAATGGAACAAAGTTTTCTTAGCCAAGAGACTTACAAGGGTTTACTAAGTTGGGCAAACATGGGGATGAATTGATGGTAATACCCCATCATGCTGAAGGATATCTTTATGTCATGAAGGGGTTTGGGTGCCGGCATCTTATATATTACTTTGATCTTATCTTGTAGGGGTTGGATCCCATCTTATGAGGTGGTGTGTTCAAGGAAATCCCGCTTCTTCTGTAAGAACGCGCATTTGGAGGGCTTCAGTTTGATATTAGATGCCCACAAGCATTGGTACACTTCCTTTAGATACTTGAGGTGCTTGGTAAAAGTCTTGGAGAAGATACAAATGTCATCAAGATAGAGAATCACACAGATCAGCTTAAGATCCTAGAGAATGTGATCCATCGCCCTCTGAAAAGTAGCAAGCGCATTACACAAACCCTGAGGTAGCCAAGTGTTTGAAACAAACCCTCGCTTCATATAAGGGAACACTTCTCCTGATCCCATAGAGAAAGGTCCATCTTCCAGTACCCGCTATCCAAGTCCATGGCGGAGAAAAATTTAGACCCAGAGAGTTGGGCCAGAGCTCAACAATGTTGGGGATAAGGTACCTATTTTCTTTATGTGGTTGTTTAATTTGCGGTAGTCCATCACTACCAAATGACCTCCATTTTTTTCTTCTTTATGAATGGGGAAAGGAATGACCATGGGCTTTGGGAAGGCACCAGCAACCCAGCGTAAGGCAGCTGTTTGAGCTCCATCAACATCTGTAGCTCCTCAATTTCGGATTTGCAGTAGGGTTTGGAGCATTTAGGTTGAGCCTCCTCAACATCAATAGTATGAGTCCACCCCTTCATGTGCCCATAGTCAGTGTCATATTTAGAGAAAATGTCGCTGTAGGCCTCAAGCAGGTTGTGGACTTAATCCAGATAAGCTGAAATTGGCTCATCGGAGATATGAATGATAGGTAGGGTATATAAAGACTGATTGGCGGGTAAGCCCATATCCATCATAGACCCCATAAAGTGAACTTGCTTTATTTCCTCAAGGGAATCAGCATGCCTCTTCCAACCTCCTGGTATTTTTTTAGAACATGTCTTTCTTGGTGAGATTTCCCAGCTGGAGGTTGATAGGTCGTTGATAGGCTGGGTCTAGTACGCCATGCAAAACTCTGGGCTCCAAAGGACTAACTCCATCAATGCTGATTAGGTGCAGTAGGCAGTTGTGTGAGATTTTCAGGGTAATCTTAGTGTCAATAATCTTTTGTTCACCCACCTTAAATATAACCTCTTCAGAAGCATAGAAAGGGATTTTCTCCTGAGCGTCCACTGTTTTTGGAAACATTTTTGTATTTTGTCCTTCCGTGGTGTAATGTAGGGATAAGGCGGAAGAGGGATAATCAATTGTGCAAGCATACTCTTTTTTATTAAGCTCATCATTAGTCATAATCAGAGGAACTTCATAGTTAAGCAGGGAGAGATATCCCTGCTTCAAGTTAATAAAACTTTCATACTCAAGCATAAATTAGGTACCAATGAGTAGATCATAGGTATTGTTAGCTAAGGCTACTGCTGGGGCTGACAAGATGAGCTTCCAAAATGAATGGGAAGATAAGATTACTCCCAAATGGTGCAGGTGTTATTTTGGCCTGAGGTACCAAATTCTAAATTGCAGTCAAGTTCAGGGGCCAGCTTAATTTTTATGTGCTTGGTTGACACAACGTTCACCAGGGGGACCCAGTGTCAAGGATAGCCCTAACCCGCACTCCATTAGTGATGACATCCACTTTAGTTAAGGTTCCACCCAAGTTGGGGGAAGAGTGAGGACCTCCTTTAGAAGGAGAGTAGAGTCAAGGCGCTTATCAGTTTCAGGGAATTTATCCCGGATAGACTGCAGTGTATACAAATTCTGGGTAGGTCAGATCATCATGGCAATGAGCTGGTCAGCGTCGCTGGAGGTATCAACACCTCCAGACCTCTCAGAACATGATGAAGGTATGTCTTGTGGGTTATCCTAATCACATTTTATTTCTGGGTTCAGTTGGTCAGGTACCTCCACTTCACCTGGGGCTCCTAGGACATAGTGACTGACATCTTCACAACCACTTTCAGATTCTTAATCAGAGGGAATATTGATACATGTCAAGGATTCAATCAATTGTGGGGCAAGTTCAGGGCTTCCTTTGTTGCAGGAGATGTCCTGGGGGCGCTCATTTACTCAGTTAGCTTTTTGAGAGGATGCTGTAATCATCACGGCTCAATACTAGCCTTTGACATAGGGGTTTTTGTAAGTCTTGAGGAGCGCAATCTCCATTTGGATCGGGGGTGTTCCCTTTCACATCAAAAAAGGGTCCAAGAAGGGTAGCTATCACTCTCATATCACAGGGTGACCTCACCCATATGGTGGATGAGCGTTGGGTAAAATCTCTCCCTTTGAGGATACCACCACCCATCCCAGTATTAACTTCAGATCAATTAATACTATGAATTAAGGAGATTTGTGCTGAGCTTTTAGGGAGTCAGCATTCTATTGAGACAAAAGGTCCAAATAAAGTCAAGGGCAATGAGCCTTCATCATTAATATCTGAGAGCCCTAAATCATCAGAAACAAGGTCTAATGGGCTGTGCCTTTGATGATAAAGCATCTGGAGTTGGATCATTAGAAAAACTCGCAAATGGCTTTGGGCTATTGATAAAATGATGATGCAAATTTGAAATCTTCCCTGGAAGTATTGCAACCCACTTTTCAAAAAGATCTAGTTTAGACCAATGGACTCCGGAGTGACCAGGTGCAGGCAGGTTGGGCATCCCAAACCCGTTTCTGACATCATGGGACTGCCCCTATGTGAGGTGGCTTTGGGAGGTTCCTGCTGCCCATCAGTCAAGATGCCATCACTTTAGTCATTAAAACTGAAGAAAGTCGGCAATTTGGGCATCTGTGGGCAAACCAACAGTGACTCAGCCTGCCGCTGACATTCTTGAAGTTGGTTCTAAATAAATTCATTTTCCTCATCTATTGAAGTTTGTCAGGTTAAGCGAATCTTGAGGGCCTAATCCTAAGCTTGCCTGAGCTATTTCCCAAATCAATCGTCTATTTTTAGCATTTATATGCACTTAGAAAAGTTGATGGTTAATTTTCCAATTTTTGCATTCATTAAAAATTCTTTACCTAAAATCTGATTTTTTTTTTCTTTTATGATGGTATTTAAACCCCCCCCCCATTCCAACTTCGCTTTTACCAGCACCTAAACCCACAGGCCCTGGGGTTATGTCAGCCTAGTTTGTTTCCAGGTTGATATTTACAATTATGACATTTTGGCATATGCTGGTGAAATTCCTCACTACACAAATTCACGTCACTCAAGTATCAGCGCCTCTGGCTTTTGGGCTTGCCTTCTGGGTGTTTGGGCATCCAGTATGGCAGGCTTGTCTAAACTTTATCTGCCTCCATCATGACATAATCAACCGTCCAGTATCTTCCGCCATTTCTGCCCTTCTCATTTAGATGGGTGCAGCGTTGGTCAGCTCTTACCAGCTAAAGAGGGTTGTGAAGGAGTTTTGCTATGAGTGCACTGCCCTAGTGTCTTCGAAGTTTTACTCAGTCCACCATCAAAATGGGCTCTTTATGCTTGAAGCTGCCAACGTGGCTTTGGTTCCTGATTCCAGCTCTGAATCAGTATCCATATTGATTCTAAGAACTGACGCTGCCCTGCTCCTTTGTTAGTTTTTTCTAGAACACCAGCTTATAAACTGTTAAAGTTCAAGTATGAAAAGAATATGGTTCAACCCCTTCATCACGCCAGTTCTTCTTCTGTTGCAAACCTTATTGTTTCCCCTGATCTAGTTGCAATCTCTTCCCTATCAACAGATATGACTGCATCTGCCAATAAACAGTATTTCTGCTACTTCTAATTACCAAAGAAAATTTGTATTAAGGCACTAGGTTTTTAAAGCCTTGGTTGACATGGAGCAGCTGCTAACCTTATAATTATGAAGTTGGCCCAGCAGAATGATCTGGACTTGGACGTGGGGCCATCAGTATTGGTTGCATCATCGGCCACCCAACCCTCCTTCAGAGTATGTCGCCCCATGCCTTTCTCAGTATGACTGTTTAGTTTTGTGATCGCTTTTCCATGTTACCCAACCATGTGTTCCCAGTGATTTTGGGAGTGAGTTGGTGGCGTCAGCAGCATGTGAGAATCCACCTGGAGACAAACATACTGTCCTTCTCCAACAATCAGGTGGAAGGCTAAATTCCATTGGTTGATACCCTCACTAAAGTTTGTGGACGTGGTTCTATTACAACCCTGGTTTCCCCTGTTGGGCTTCCGCTGGATTTTCTCACTGAGTTGATGGGCTACCAGAGCATATTTGACTCTGAAAAGGCTAACCACTTCTCCCTCATACAGAATTCGAATTAAAATTTTGGACAACGGTGCAATTTGTTAATATGAACTGTCTACTGTACCTGCATACAATGGAGGAGTATGTGGCCCTCAATGCATGGTCGGACGACATGCTCAAGAAGGGTTGGTGTTCCAGGAGACATTACAGTTGCCTCCACCATTGTCTTTGCCAAAAAGGCAGATGGGTCACTTTGTCCCTGTGTGACTTATGGGCACCTCAATAAGATAACGGTCTACAACCCCTACCCACTTCCATTGGAGCAGACTATAGGCCAGGCGATTGCCAAGTTACAGGTGTTCTTAAAACTTGATCTTATGAATGCTTTTAATGAAATTTGGGTGAAGGAAGGTCAGTAATGGCTTACTGATATCTGGACAAAGCGATGTATATTATAATTTAGGTGATGCCCTTTGGGTTAAAAAATGCACCTGCAACACTCCAGAGAATGATCAATAACGTGCTAGGGGATCTCAGATTCTCCTTTTCAGTTGCTTATATTGATGATATCTTGTTACATTCCCCCTCCTCCAAATAACATGCAAAGGATCTGGAGGAGGTAGTGGTGGTTCTACATAAAGCTGGCTTGTTTATCAAGCCATCAAAATGCGAATTTTATTGGGAAGAAGTCACCTTCTTGCGTAATCTCATCTTGAAAGATGGTTATACCATCCCACCCAGAAAATTAGACGCCATCCGCAAGTGGCCAACTCCAACAACCTAGAAGCAATAAAGAAGCTTTCTTGGGCACCATTATTTTCTTTAAGAAATTCTTTCTGAACTATCACAGTTGGCTGCACCATTTCATCTGCTTACTGGTAAAAACGTACCTTTCAGTTGGACGCCCAAGTCCAGCAGGCATATAATTCTATTAAAGAGGTGTTCTTGTTACCATCAATTCTCAAGCACGCGGATCCTTACAAACCCTATATTGTAGCATGTGATGCTTCTTCCACCTTGGTAGGGGCTGTCTTTCTCCAGGAGCATGACAGATTGGAACACCCAGTCACTTACTGATCCCACAAGTTTTCTTCAACTGGCAATTTTGGGCCACCTATGACAAGGAGTTGGAATCCATGGTGTGGGCCTTGACCCACTGTAGATATCTCTTACAGGGTACTCATCATGAGTTGACTGTGTGAACTGACCGCCAAGTGCTAATATATTTTCAAAAGCCACAGAAGTTAGCTCACCGTCATACATAACCTACTGGGACCTATGCAGCTTAAACTTTAAATATGAGTTTGTGAAGGGAGCCCTGAACGTCCTTCCTGATTCTCAAAGCCGCAATCCTGCACTCTGCCTGGATGATTCAGATGAAGCAGATCTCATCATGGTCATTCCCCCCACTCAAATCTTATCTATTGTACCTCCCATGGTTTCAGCTGTTGACTTAGCTCCAGATGCACCTTTGGTGTATGGGTCTTAGCTGCGCAGTTGGTATGTGCAGAAGGGGTGGACCAAATGGAGCGGTTGTCCATTCCTGCTTCCAAGCACTCCTTATATTCTTTGGCCAAAGGGGATCATCAGGTTTATGTCATAGGTTTGGGTCCCTCATCTCCTCAGAGCTGAAGTTATTCATGAACACTATGCTCCTCCAGTATTTGGTCACCCAGGGATCAAGAAGAGCATTGAATTGGTTAAACGTACCTATAACTGGTTGGCTTGTTTAAAGATATTAAAGCCTGGATCATGGGTTGTGTGACTTTCAAATGAGCTAAATTAGACCGGTTGGGTATTAATGAACTTCTGCACCCCTTGCATTAGGCAGAGGGTACATGGACATTGGTGTCTGTAGACTTTATTTTTGAGCTACCCAGCTCCTAGGTTTTAGCAGTTATGGTGGTTGTAGACCGCTTTACAAAATTCTCCCTGTTTATCCCTTGCTCCTCTACCATTACTTTTCAAGAGACTGTCCGCCTATTTGTGCATCATGTGTTCTCAATGTTTGGTCTCCTGCAGAAAATTGTCAGTGACCGTGGGCCCCAATTTACAGCGCATTTTTGAGGTGAGCTCTTGGAAATTTCAAAGATTATTCTCTGCCGCTCCACTGCATACCATCCACAGTCAGATGGTAAAACCAAACGAGTCAACCAGATCCTGGAGCAGTATCTGCGGTGATACGCTTCAGCCACTCAGGATACCTGGGTGGACGACCTTCCCCTCACCCATTCTTTGTACAATAATGGAACACGTGCATTCACGGGCTTCTCTTCATATGATGCAACCTTAGGTTATAACTTTTTTTTTGTTGATCCATGCCTTCATCCTGCTGTACTGGCTGCTGCTGACAATGCCCAGCATATTCAGGATACCCAGTCCCTGGTTCAGAGCATTTATCTAAGGCCATAAGTGATTATAAACAATTTGCAGATCAGTAATGGCTCCAAGATCATGAAATAACAGTGTGGACATATGTCATGCTTGGAACATGTCACTTGCAGATGTAGGTGCCCACACGGAAGTTTGCAAGTAAATGCTTGGGTCCCATCTGGTGGAAGAAGACTTAGGAAATGGCGCCTTCCATCTGAAGTTGCCACCCCACTGGAAGCAACATCCTGTGTTCCATGTCTCTCAGCTGTCCCCATTTAAGGGAACAAATCCAGCAGACTCTGAGCTCATTGTAATTGAGGGCATGGAGGAAGCTGAGTTGTGAATATCCTGGCCTCCTGACAATCCTGCAGGTCAATCCAGTAATTAGTCTCATGGAAAGGATTTCTGGCCTACAAGAATAGCTAGGTTGGTGCGCGGGACTGCGCTAATTGCTCAAAGATTATTGAGGCTTTCCACTTCTCCCACCCAGATGCTCCTCGCCCCCCAAGATCGCTATATTAATAGCTATTAAGTTGCCCAAGGCCCATAGGAAGTGGCCCTTGCTCAATTCCATGGTGGTGGCACCCCTTTGTCAAAAGGAAAGAGTAATGTAAGTCTTGGGGAGCTCCCCTCCGTTTAAATTGGGGAATGTTTATTTTCCCATCAAAAAAGGGTCTGAGAAGGGAAGCTATCCCCCTCATCTCACAGGGCAACCTCAGCCCATGTGGTGGAAGAGCGTTTGGTAACAGCTCTCCCTTTGAGGACACTGACACCCACCCATTATTACATAGTGCATTCAAAAAGTTCTGGGACTAACGTTTTTAATTTAATTTATTGCGGGAAAGGCCAACCTTGGGACGGACACTTTCAAATATGACTCAAAAGAGACAAAACTTAGTATCAGGGAAGACACCCCAGAGAAGCGATGCTATCTCTTGTTGCCAGCGGGAACGCCACTTATGGGGAGGGGGAGGGAACGTGTGGAGGTGCCGTAGCCACAACTGAACACGTGTGGAGAAAGGGGTCTGATTTGATGAACCAGACTGGGAACCAGGAGGAAACCAGCTGTCAGCGACGCGGTGGGAGGTATCCAAACATCCACGCCTGAAAGTGGTCCACCAAATGAGACCGGAATCTGTGGACAGCTTCTGGGAGGGTGGTGGTGGAGCCTGCGATGGCATCTAAGACAATCGTGTGGATGGTTCATATGGCAATTGCAACCACCAAAGCATGGAGGGAGGTGGAAGAGAGGGGGCCATTGATAGAGCAAACATATTTCTTGACAGACTGAAGGGATGCGTTTGATGGGACCATCTAGTACTAAAAAGGGATGCGTTTGATTCTGGACCAGCAGACGTTGATTTTCGCGCCATATCACTTTAGAGGTAGGGCACTTCTCCAGGCGGTGGAACAGCATTCTGTACTGGCCACACATGACACAGGATGAGTGTAAAGCATTAGAGCTCTCAGATGTATGATACACCCACCTCAGGCAGCGCCACACATGGGAGCGGACTTGAGGCTGCAACAGAGGATGGTGTGCGTATTTCCAGATAGTCTTTTGGGTCTCAGTGGAATAAGAGATGTCCATCATGTCCAGGTAGTCCACCCTGGATAGGACATGGGGCCGTGTGGGAATCACGCCATCTTGGATGGGTAGCCCCTGTACCTCTTGTGTGAACTGAGGAGAGGGGTGGCCTCTCTGGGCTGTGTGTCCACTAATATGAATTCTCCACTCAGCGCTCCTCATGGAGAGGAAGATTCTTTTGTAGTGGGTTTTAGTCCCGTGAGGACCTGTGGCCGATGAGTGTGAAGCCAGGTATTTCATCAAGGAGTGAGGGTTCGATGGATTGTTAAGGCCCAAGGCGCGGGAGAAGTTGGAGTGGGCTGCGCGGGACCAGTGTTGGGAGGGGAGTGTAGGGGCAGTGACAGCCGCAATCCAGGTGCCCAGGATCTTGGCAGCATGGGCTTTGAAGTCAAGCAGGCCCATGCCACCATGTTGATGCGGGCCAAACATGACCTCTAGCCATACTGGTGGAGGGCGGCCTGACCAAAGCCATCCTTGCAGCAAGGCATACAAGGATTTGATGAAGCTTTGGGAGAAGAGGATGGCGTGGGCTCCAAACCAGAATTTGGAGAGGAGCATAGAGTTGGCTAAAACAACCCTGCCAGTAAGGGAAGTAGGGTGGGCTCTGAGAGAGGCAATTCGCTTCATCACGTTGTCCAGAATATGGCACTCCATTACTGCTGACGTGTATCCGCCTGCCTTCATCCACATGCCTAGAAGGCGTACCGGTCCTATGGTAGGACGTGGCGCAAAGGGGAGCACCATTGGGGCGGTGTGTGTTGAGTTAGTAGGGCGAGGATGTGGGCGAGCAGATGGGCCAGGTTGTGAACTAATTGCTGGGGTCCGGCAGTTCTGAAACTGACCAAGGAGGATGATTTCAGTTTTAGAAGCGTTCAGTGCCACGTTGCTTACCTGGGAATACTCCTGGATGAGAGCTTCAAGCGCTTGTTTCTTGATTATTAGACACCCCAACCACACAATCATCTGCAAACGCCAATATCTTGACTGGGGCTTGGCCTGGCACATGGACCCCAGTGAGTTGGGCATTCACATTTTGCAGTAGTGGGTCAAGGCTGAAGTTGTATAAGAGTGGGCTGAGGGGGTCCCCTTGTCGCAAGCCCCTTTGAGGGCGGACTACTTCCATTAGGAAGCCAGGGCCATGTACTGCCATTGTTGCAGATTCCGTGAGCAGCATCACCCAGTTGATGAAGCGAGGGGGTAGGCAGAATTGATGGAGGCAGGCCCTGAGGTATTCCCAGTTTACTCTATCATAGGCCTTTTGTTGGTCCAAGAATACAAGTGCCCCAGAGGCTGTGGATTGACATACATTAGCAACAGAGTGCACGTTATCCCAAATCGACCTTTTGGGTATGAAACCGAATTGTTCTGGGGAGTTGATGGCAGATGATACAATCCCTAATCGGTTAGCCAGAAACTTTTGTTAAAATTTTAGTGTCTGTGTTTGTTAGAGAAATGGGGCGCCAGTTGGCTAAGTCTAGCCTATCCCCTTTATTGAAGAGTGTGACGGTAAAGGCCTCATGTCCTCCTGGTAGGAGGCGCATTTCCATCAGGCTTTGGTTAAGTAGGCGAGCAGCAATGGGGATATATATTTGTAATACTTTTTGTAAAACTCATATGGAATGCCATCTGGGCCTAGCATTTTCAGTTTGGCGCACCGCGAATGGCTGTCCATAATTCGGTCATAATAATCAAATTCATTATTTCTGGGTATCAGAAACAGTGTGGATGTGGGCTCGGTCAAGAAATTCTGCCACTTTGGCTGGCTGAATTGGATTGGATCGGTACAACTCAGAGTAGTACTTTTGAGTTTCATTTGCCACTTCGGCTGGTGTATCCACAATGGAATCATCCCAATATTTGCACCTGTGTGCAGGCCACGCTCTGGCGTGGTGCAAAAAATTTTTCAAAGAAATATGCAGTGCACTTGTCACCTTTTGTGATGCGTGTGGCCCTGTACTGAACACAAACCCAATGTTTGTGTTGCCTTTCGAGTGCGTTGAGGTGGGCGGCTGCCTCCGCCCACTTCTAGCCCCATGCAGAGCTGTATCCTGTAGCTGGGATGTTGGACTCCAGGTGTGCTAACTCTGCCTGAGCGCGCGAAATGATGGCTGATGTGGCTCGTGAGTGTCTGGAGGAGAGATGGTGAGAGTGGCGGATGGTGTCATCTTTGAAAGTTGCCCATGTGGAAATGGGGTCCGCGCAAAATGGTGCAACAAACTTTTTTTGCAAAGTTGCTGCTTCCACCCACGTGGAAAATCCTGGCGAGCGCGAGCTCGGAGGGCGGATTTTTCACCAATGTGGGGCCTTAGCAGCTGTGACAGGTAGGTGGTAGGTTAACAAGACCAGTCAATGGTCGGAGAATTCCATTTTTGTTGTTTTGAAGTGGGAGATGTGGGGTTGGAATTTCGCTGGCGTTAGGATAAGGTCGATGCGAGTCATGGACCTTAGTTGGCCATTGTGGACGTGGGGATGCATCATGTTTTTGAGCAGCGGGGAATGTCATGGCAGCGCACCCATTAACCCAAGGGTGGCCTTTAGAATGCGCAGTTCTACGTGACCCTGGGGGGCGTGGGGTGAGGAAGGCCACTGGTCCATTGGTGTGTTTAGCCAACAGTTCATGTCGCCAACTAGGAAAGAGTCTGGGGGTAGCGGGAGGGATTTAACTGATGAGAAAAATTCCTGACGCTCGCGTGCACCATTTGGGGCATAGATGTTGACGATTGTGTGTGCTACGTCAGCCCATGAGAAAGTGACAATGAGAACTTGGCCATTTAAAAATGTTTCTGAAGATAAAAATTTGAAAAATTTATTTTTCCAAATTAGCACCCCATAGTGCTTTGACCAAAAGGATAGGGATGGGAGGAGCATTGTTTTCCAAGCTTCCTCAGAACCTTGTGGACAGTGGGACTCCTGGATGGCCAGGCTTTCCACGGGTAAATTGTGTTGTAAAAAACTCAGTTTCCTAGCCCAGGATGGGGAGGCCTTGAGTCCGGCAATATTCAGCATCCCTAAAGTGAAGGTTTCCCCCATTGCACCTTAGGTGCGAGGGGATGGGCACCCAGGCCAACCAGCCTCCTCTAGATCCCCATGGGCCTTCACAGCAGCACAGGTGTTAGCAGCAATGCTATTGGGGTTTTTGTTAATTTTGGTGGAAAGAGTTGCGTTGGCTTTAGCCTTTGATTTTGTTTTCCTGACGTCGGACAAATTTTTTGCAGCGCAGATGAGTTTGGTGCACCGTTGAGTGGGTCAAAAAAATTTTCAGTTGGGATGGGTCCCAAGTTGGTTTTGACTGGAGCTTGAATGCTATGATTGGGTGAGATTGAATACCCCATCAGATCCTCGGATTGAGTGGTCTGCTCAGCATGGGCTTCCCAATCTGATTGGTTGATGGATTCCTGAGTTGCTTCCACCGCGAAGGTTTCCATGTCCTCCTGGTGTTGTGAGTGTGGAATAGCGGTGATGGCTTTGGCCACTTCCTTGGCTGTGGCCCTGCGGGCCTGCTTGGCCTTCTTCCACTCTTGCAGGAAGATAGGCTTTACCAGTAGGTAGCAGCCTTGTGCTCCCCACGGGAAAGCCTCTTTGGTACTTGCAGTTGGTTCGTAGTGCGCCTCTCCACTGACCATGGCCACTGAGGGGTGCTCTTGGAATGTGACGCCCTCCTTGATGGGGCATGCATGCGCCTTATGGCCAAATGCATCACAGTGGGCGCAAATGGGGGGTGCGCTGTCCACGGTCACCCAGAATGGGTGGGTGGTATGCCCTGCAATATCAATAAAATTGAAGTGCGGGATCTGGGTTAGGTCCTTCACAATCTCCTAGGTTGGGGTCAGGACTGCAATGGCTTTGCTGGTGCACATGTGTGGCATCAGGGTGAAGCGTTGCATTTTGAAAGATTGAATTTCGCCGTATATGGCGAGACCATCTTTCAGGTGTTGTTCCAAAATGTCAAGTTTTACTGTAGTGAGCAAAGAGTCAAATGTGAGGAAAATTTGGTTTGATTTTGTCCATCTGGTGCATTTGGTTTCGAAGACCCATTGCCCTTCAGGAGGTTGACCACTACGCGCACTGCCGCAGCCTTGTCTGCTGCCTCTTTGCTTTTGAAACCTAGGTCCATCCAACCATGTGACATGGAATGAGGTGCAACGTACACCGCGGTCAGGAAAATTGTGTGCATATCTTCACAAAATTTTTCCCATAGGGCCGTTTTTGTATGTCCAGATACACACGGACTCCAAATTCCACCAACAAAAGTGGCTGGGAATGTGGCGTGTTGATGTACTGGTTGCATCGTGCTTGCCATGTGAGTATCTCCGAGGAAATAGTGACTGCCAGTTTTTTAAAATTTTTTGTCTATTCCGCTGGTTTCTCTGGGGCGTTTTTGAACGTTGGAGGCTGCGGGCCTTCCACCTTCTCCTCTTACCTTACTTGCCCAACTGCTCCCTGACATGGGCACAGACTAATTTCCTCTGTGAGATTATCAAACTAGATTCAGTCTTGAATTGAATAGGTTGCAAAAGTGATTGCAACGAGAAAGAAAAGTTCTGGGACTAACGTTTTTTTTTTAGTACTAGATGGTCCCAACCCAAGGGGCTGGGACTAACGTTTTAAAGACATATTTTACAAATAAATAAACTTTCTTTTATCAAAATTTAACATACAACCTTTCCCTCTCTATGCATATTTATATTGCTAAAACAATTGTTAAAAGGTATGCACATAGTTCCTATTTTGTATAACCATGTCTAAACAAGCTGTCACATTCTTCTGAATTGTCTCTACTTTATCAAAAGGATGAACCTTCAGTGCCACCTTCAGATTAGAGAACAGAAAGAAGTCAGACAGAGCCAAATCTGGTGAATAGGGTGGATAATTATAATCTGAAGATGGCACTGAAGGTTCATCCTTTTGATAAGGTAGAGACAATTCAGAAGAATGTGATAGCTTGTTTAGACATGGTTAAACAAAATAGGAACTATGTGCATACCTTTTAACAATTGTTTTAGCAATATAAATATGCATAGAGAGGGAAAGGTTGTATGTTAAATTTTGATAAAAGAAAGTTTATTTATTTGTAAAATATGTCTTTAAAACGTTAGTCCCAGAACTTTTTGAATGCACTGTGTAACTTCAGACAAATTAATACTACAAATTAAGGGGATTTGCGCGAGTTTTTGTGGAGTTGGTATTCTCTTGGGATGAAAGTTCCGAATAAAGTTGAGGCAATGAGCCTTAGTCATCAATATCTAAGAGCCCCAAATCATTGGAAACAAGGACAATTGGTGTATACCTCTGATCAATAAAGCAATTTTGGATCATCAGCAAAACTCTCCAATGTCATTGGGCCATTGAGAAATGCTGAAACAATTTTATAACCTTCCCTGGCAGTTTTACAACCCCCTCCCAATAGATCTAATTTAGACCAACGGACCCCAGAGTCACTAGGTGCAGGCAGGTTGGGCATCCTGAACCTGTTTCTCACCTCATGGGACCGTCCCTATGTGGGGTGGCCTTAAGAGGTTCCCACTGCCATTGGGTGAGATACCATCACTATAGTCATTGTAACTGAAGAAAGTCAGTAATTTGGGCATCCATGGATGAACTGACAGCAACTTGGCCCACCACTAAAAATTTTTAAAGTCAGCTCTAAATAAATTCGTTTTTCCCTCGCTCATAGTTTATCAAGTTAGCCAAATCTTGAGGGACAATCCCAATCTTTTCTAAGCTATTCCTCAAATCAATTGTCTATTAAGCAGTCATATACACTGAGAAAATTGATGGTTAACTTTTCGATTTTAAAGTCAACAAGAATTCTGTACCCAAAGTCTCTTTTTTTCCTTTATGACAAAATTTAACCCCCATTCCAACCTCACTTTTACAAGCATCTAAACCTACGGGCCCTGAAGCCATGTCAGCCTGGTTTGTTGTCAGGCTTTTTATAATTACGACCTATTGGAGTTTTCTGGTGAACTTCCTCACTACACAATTTAACATCGCTCAAGTAGCAGCACCTTTGGCATTTGGGCTTGCCTTTTGGGGGTTCAGGCATCCAGTCTGGAAGAATTGTCTAAACTTTATCTGCCACCATTATGACAGTTTGGGCTGCCCCACGGCTACATGTTTTGAACTAGAAATGGCCATAGATGATATTGAGAGAGATAGTGACAGCAGCTTGGAGTTACAAGACATTTGATCCACCTTGGAAGATTGCTCTTGAAGAGGAGGAGAGCAAGGCCAAGTGATAGCTGCTCTCAACGGTGGAGCTTTTATAATTGATGCGGGAGGATAGCACTGTCCCACCACTGCTAGTTCCTCTGGATATCCTCACATGATGGAGGAGAAACTCGGTGTGGAAGCTCTGCAGGAGCAGAGTTCCCAAGAGAAACAGCTATAGAAGAGGCTCTAGGGGTTGGAATAGGTTCTGGTCTCAGAGCTCCTTGATTAGTATCACATTAATAGTATTTAGCCACCACTAACATGGACCATTAATATCTTATACATTTTTGAAGGTGCACTTGACTGAAGAGATATGCAGCGCCAAAGAGGGATGAGGCGTTAAACAGTTGAAAGAGTAGCCATGGCGTCACTTAAAGGTACCATTTTTGCCAGCAAGAGAGGTTGAGCTTCCCTAAAAAATTTCTCGAAAAGAGGGGATTGATTCTCCCTCTTGCATAATAAGGCACATAAAGGCCTGTTTTTGTCTTTGTAAGCTCTGTGTGGAGCCAAATTCCTCATTAAACGCTTGCTTAACCTCCGCCTAGGTGCTGAGGCTGACCATGTTGGGAGCCATTATCTCTTGAGCCATATAACTCAAGCAGGGGAGGATGTACCTGAGTTTTTGTTGGTCAGTCGCTCCTTCCATCACTGATTCATAAAAAATACAGGGAAGAGGCAACAAATGCCCTTACCAGGTGTAAATTTATCTTGTAGAGATGGTTTATGGATGATAGGGGAGGCCCCATAAGAGATTTTGGAAGAGTGCTGTTAAAGCCTTTTAAAGTGAAACAAAGTAATAGCTAGCTGTTGTTCTAAAGCAACTAACTTAGATTCAGATGGAGTTATCATGTTTGAACAGGATATTTGTGGTTACAGGGCACCTGTACTGAGCACCAAATGTTGGAATTCAGGGGTTAGATGCTCAGGGGTGCTTTTGAAACCTGAAATTTATCAATTTTATGGCAGGAGAATTAACACTCTCTACTGCTAGAATAAATATTTTTAGAGGATTTTTTAAAATACTTTATATTAAAATAATTTAACTCCAATAATAATAAAATACTGATTTTTTAAGTTTTTATTATATTCAATGGGAGGGGTGAAAAAGCAAAACTCCTTGATATCTCAATGCTTAGTATTTAAATTGTATCGAGGCTCAAAGTGAGTGAGGCGCAATTTTTGGATTATGCTAGGAATAGCTGTATTAGGGAATATTAGGTTTCAGTCTATCAGAGCTCTCAAGGCTCATTTTGCTTTGATGAAATGCCCATGGAGGGCTGATGGCAGGTAGGAAAAATCTGTGAGGTAAGGATTAAATATAGTTTACCCAATCATTGGGCAGGAAAATATTTGCACCTAGTGGGACCCCCTCCTACATTTTAGAAGGGGGTAGTCTCCGCCTATGTGTGTGGAGTAAACTGCAAGTGGTCTGGAAAGAACCTTTGATGGACTTGTCTGATACTGCAGCATGGTTGGTGCAATATGACTACCCAAACTCGTGCTTTTGACTGAGATGTATTTATAAAAGTATTACCTCAATTTGAGGGGTTCCATCAAGAATTGGCCAGGGACTTTTAGCCGATATTATTGCTATTTACATCCAAAATACTCTTCTCACAATATCAGAATTGTAACTCTCTTTCCGCTTGGTGTAACTTTCCAAGCAATTTATATGGTTATGAAAAGTGAAAAGTGAAAACTTAATCACCCACCATAGTTTTGCTCCAATGTAATTAAATTCCCCGTCAGCTGCCTCAGTGTGGGGCAGCGGCAAAACTCCCCCACTGTATTCCATCTGACAGGAAAATGCGCTTGGACTGGCTCGCCCAGTCGCACCAAACCCCTGGGATGATTCATTCCTCCTAAGGATCAAGACCACCTTGCTCAAACCTAAGCTGTGCCCCAAGCCCCTGGCGCTCCCTCTGAGAAACATGCGTTTCAGCCTTAAGGTCAAATATGGGAAACTTTTCCCATACAATGACTAAGCCATTATTGAAATGTCTCAGGCGGTGATGAAACCCGCCTGCTTTATTGACTTCCACCCCTATAAGGGGTATTTTGATCTTGGCTTCACTTATGAAGCCAATGCCACCACTGTGGCAACAGTGCCCCTGGTCTTCTAGGATATACCTCTCCCAACAACATGTACCCAGCTCCCAGAGAACACCACTTTAGTGGTTAAGTTCACTCTTTTTCCCACCCACCTTCTTCCTGAGGTGCTCCACCAGGAGCAGATGGAAGGTTTGGCAGCCTATAGCTCCATCCCCACCTTGCAATTTGTGGTCCCAAATGGGCCACATGCCTCACTAGGCCTCAGGCATAAGCCATGATCAGCCCTGAAATGAACAAAATTGCCTCATCAATTCCTCCTCATGCCGCTATCCCCTCTGCCCCCAATCATCCATTCTGGGCCTGCATTAAGGGTAGATGGACGATTTGTCCATCCTGTTTTGAGTTAGACCACCAAAATGCAAATACCCATATCTGGCAGCTTCAGACAGCGCTGATAGTTCATCTGATGGCCACCAATCTACCACCCACCCTGCGCCAATACTGGCATGGGGTATGATCCTACCTCCCCTCCCCCAAAGCCTGTTGCTGCACTGCACCTGCAGCCACCAATCAGACCCCACCTTGCCCCAGTGCCACACATGATTTTTCAAATCAAGTGCAGGATTGGACCCCAGTTCTAGCCCATGCAACACCCAACAAATCAACCAATCTTCAACCATACACCAATTCCCCAATTCAATTTTTCCAGAACACATGGGAGTTTTTGGATGAAATTGACGAATCAGGTAATATCATTGAAGAACCATCATTACAAGTCAACCGGTTATGTAATGCAAAATGGGATGCAGAATTCCCCCCATTTATATGCTCAAAGCCAAATGCCAAACCATTCCATAGTGACCACCAGCTTTCAGTAGAAGCAGTTGCCACACCAGATTGCCATCCCCTCCGCAAAGCTTCTGCCAAATCAGTGGCAGCACTCGCAGGAAGAATTCCACCTCCTGTTATCCCCAAAAATCTTACTCCAGATAGTAAGATTAATGTGAAACAACTACACAAAAATGTCACTGACATTATCCAGAACTTGGTAATTGTAGCACAGAATCTGAAAGCTAAGATTACCTGAACCAACATTGCAACATTTGTTAAACTAACAGGCGCCCACGTTAAAGCCAAAAAAGCGTTAGCCAAATATATTAAAGCTATTTTTATGGTTGGCATATACTTGGAAGTACCAATCATCATTGATTTAAAGCCACATACTGCTGATGGTCCAACGTCCTTACTATCTGTCTTGACACGCATCCTACTCTGGGAAGAGATAGCTGCTGCTAAAGATGAGCCCACAATCTCCCCCTCTCCTTCTGCTATGGAAGCTATAGCGATCTCCGCTGCCCACCTGGTTGGTTGTTTTTGTTTGTTGTTATTCATTCAATCGCTCTTTTTTGCTTTTTGTTTAAATAATTTGGTACGTTATTTTTAGTTTAAGTTTTTAGTTTGATTATGTCCATCCCCTGGTCGGCTTACCTCAGTGAAATAAATATCAGACTTGTAATTGTCTGACACTGTAGGCTAATGCACCAAGATATATAATATCATTAAATATACCCCATATGAGCTCCTGTTTGGAGTTAAGTTTAACCTAATCTATTGGAAAAGCAGCTTACTATAGAAATCTTACCAAATAACTAAATATAGAGATTAATTGTCAGAAAATTGGTTCAGGCTTATGCTTAATAAATAATGGATAACTATGATAAATACCTTAAAACTCTTAGTCTTCACAAATGAAGATTCGGACTTGTTACACCAAAATTGTTAAAAAAAATTTTAATCCAAGAAAACCAAAGTTACATTTCACAGGTCTCTTTTGGGTCATCAAGGTCTTGGATTTTAGTAGCTATAACTGTCAGACAATTACAAGTTTAATGTATAGAAAAGAGTGGCTCTAAGGTAAATGTTCAAAAAATTGGCCAAAAGATCCTGGTCAATTGCTGGTGGAACCCTTCAAATTGGGGTAACACTTCTAATAATTTTTGGGCAAACAAAATGAGTTCAGGCAGTTGTATTGAACTGAATTGTCAGCTAAATTTAAGGATCTCATTGGAGGCTCCTCTCCAGGTTCCTTTATTTTTGTACATTCTACATCGTGGAGACTGGTCCCATTTATAGGGTAAGAGGGGTCCAAACAAGTGCAAATATTTTCCCATCAAATTATTGGGTAGATATATCAAAACCCTACTACACGGATCTAAACTGCCTGTCATCGCCCTCCATCAGCCATTTCATGAAGTAAGGCGAACTTTGAACAATCTGATAGGTCCATCGCCCTCATTACCTACTTGGGAATTACTAACAATCTGAACTTTGAGCCTCTACACTTTAAATACTAAGTATCAACTTATGAAGAGGGTTCATTTTTCTTACCTCCTGTGGTACTAATAAAACTATAAAAAAATACAACTTTCTAATTTTAGTTTTTATTTATTTTTTATTATCATCAATAGTTTCAATCCCCCATTTGTTGAAATTTAGGCCTAAATAGTACCGGCATGCTTAAAAATCCTGATATCCAACAATAACCTAGAAACAAACTTTTCTTTCTCGTTGCAAACACTTTTGCAACCCATTCAATTCAAGACTAAATCTAGTTTGATAATCTCATAGAGGGGATTAGTCTGCGCCCATGTCTGGGAGCAGTTGGGCAAGCAAGGCAAGAGGAGCAGGCGGAAGGCCCGCGGCCTCTAACGTTCAAAAACGCCCTGGAGAATCCAGCGGAATAGAAAAAAATCTAAAAAAACTGGCAGTCACAATTTCCCCAGAGATACTCACGTGGCAAGCACGATGCAACCAGTACATCAACACGCCACATTCCCAGCCACTTTTGTTGGTGGAATTTGGAGTCCGTGTGTATCTGGACATACAAAAACGGCCCTATGGGAAAAATTTTGTGAAGATGTACACAAAATTTTCTTGACCGCGGTGTACGTTGCACCTCACTCCATGTTGCGCGGTTGGCTGGACCTAGGTTTCGAAAGCAAAATAGCAGCAGATGAGGCTGCAGCAGTGCGCATAGTGGTTGACTCCCCGAAGGGCAATGAGTCATTGAAACTAAATGCACCAGATGGACAAAATCAAACCAAATTTTCCTCACGTTTGACTTTTGCCTACTACAGTAAAACGTGACATTTTGGAGCAACACCTGAAAGATGGTCTCGCCATATATGGCGAAATACAATCTTTCTAAATGCAACGTTTCACACTGATGCCACACCTGTGCACCGGCAAAGCCATCGCAGTTCTGACCTCAACCGAGGAGATCGTGAAGGACCTAACCCAGATCCCACACTCCACCTTTATTGACATTGCAGGGCACACCACCCACCCATTCTGGGTAATCGTGGACAGCGCGCCCCCCATTTGCACCCACTGTGATGTGTTCAGCCATAAGGCGCACGCATGCCCCATCAAAGAGGGCGTCACATTCCAAGAGCACCCCTCGCCAGCCATGGCCAGTGGAGAGGCGCACTACGAACCAACTGCAAGCACCAAGGAGGCTTTCCCGTGGGGAGCACAAGGCTGCTACCTATTTTAAAGCCCATCTCCCCGCAGGAGTGGAAGAAGGCCAAGCAGGCCCATAGGACTGCAGCCAAGAAGCGGCCAAGGCCACCACCACCATCCCACACTCACAACACCAGGAGGACATGGAGACCTTTGCGGCAGAAGCAACTTGGGAATCCATCACCTAATCAGATTGGGAGGCCCATGCCAAATGGGCCACTCAATCCGAGGATCTGATGGGAGATTCAATCTCACCCAATCGCTGCACCCAAGCCCCGGTCAAAACTGACTTGGGACCTATCCCAACTGAAAAAAAAAAATTTTGCCCCACTTGACGGTGCACCAAACTTATCCGCACCGCAAAAAATTTGTCCGACGTCGGGAAAACAAAAAGTGAAGGCCAAAGCCAACGCGACTCTTTCTGCAAAAATTAACAAAAACCCCAATAGCGTTACTGCTAATACCCGCGCTGCTGTGAAAGCCTGTGGGGACCTGGAAGAGGCTGGTGGGCCCAGGGGCCCACCCCCTCGCACCTAAGGTGCAATGGGGGAAACCTTCACTCTAGGGATGCTGAATATCGCCAGACTCAAGGCCTCCCCGTCCTGGGCTAGGAAACTGAGTTTTTTACAAAACAATTTACCCGTGGATATCCTGGCCATCCAGGAGTCCCACTGTCCATGAGGTTCTGAGGAAGCTTGGAAAACAATGCTCCTACCATCCCTATCCTTTTGGTTGAAGCACCTGGGTGCTAATTTGGAAAACAATTTTTTCAAATTTACATCTTCAGAAACATTCCTAAATGGCTGAGTGCTCGTTGTCACCTTCTCATGGGCCAATGTTGCATACACAATCGTCAATATTTACGCCCCAAACGGTGCACATGAGCGTTGGGAATTTTTCTCATCAGTCAAATCCCTCCCGCTACCCCCCAATTCTTTCCTAATTGGTGACATGAACTGTTGGCTAACCTCACCAACGGACTGGTGGCCACCCTCACCCCACGCCCCACAGGGTCACATAGAACTACACGTTCTAAAAGCCACCCTTGGGTTAATGGATGCGCTGCCATGACAAGCCCCACTGCTCAAAAACATGATGCGTCCCCACATCCACAACGGCCAATTAAGGTCCATGACCCGCATTGACCTTATTCTAGTGCCGGCAAAATTCCAACCCCACATCTCCCACTTCAAAACAACAAAAATGGAATTCTCCGATCACCGACTGGTCTTGATAACATACCACTTACCCGTCACAGTTGCAAAGGCCCCACATTGGTGCAAAATCCGCCCCCCAGAGCTCACGACACCAGGATTTTCCACGTGGGTGGAAGAGGCAACTTTGGCAAAATCGTTTGTTGCACCATTTTGTGTGGACCCCATTTCCACATGGGCAACTTTCAAAGAAAACACCATCCACCACTATCGCCATCTCTCATCCAGACGCTCACGAGCCACATCAGTGGTTATATCATGCACAGTGGCGGAATTGGCCTACTTGGAGTCCAACATTCCAGCCTCAGGATATAGCCCTGCATGGGGCCAGAAGTGGGCAGAGGCAGCCGCCCACCTCAACGCACTTGAAAGGCAACACAAACATCGGGTTTGTGTCCAATACAGGGCCACACGCATCACTAAAGGTGACAAGTGCACCGCATACTTCTTCAAAAAAATTTTGCACCACGCCAGAGCGTGGCCTGCACACAGGTGCGAAGATCAGATAATTCTATTGTGGACACACCAGCCGAAGTGGCAATCAAAATGCAAAGATATTACTCCAAGTTATACCAAGCTGAACCAATTCAGCCAGCTGAAATGGCAGAATTTCTTGACCAAGCTCATATCTGCACCATTTTCTGATACCCGGAAATTTTGAATTTAATTACTCTGAATGAATTATGGACTACCATTTGTGGTGCGCCAAACTGAAAATGCCCAGGCCCAGATGGCATTCCATATGAGTTCTACAAAAAATATTTCAAATATATATCCCCATTGCTGCTAGCCTCAATTAACCAAAGCCTGTTGGAAATGTGCCTCCTACCAGGAGGACATGAGGCCTTTACGGTCACACTCTTCAAGAAAGGGGATAGGCTAGACTTAGCCAACTGGCGCCCCATTTCTCTAACAAACACAGACACCAAAATTTTAACAAAAATCATGGCTAACCGTTTAGGGACTGTAGCATCTGCCACCATCTCCCCAGAACAATTTGGTTTCATCCCCAGAAGGTCGATTTGGGATAACGTGCACTCTGTGGATAATGTGTGTCAATCCACAGCCTCTGGGGCACTTGTATTCTTGGACCAACAAAAGGCCTATGATAGAGTAAACTGGGAATACCTTAGGGCCTGCCTCCAACAATTCCGCCTACCTCCCCGCTTCATTAACTGGGTGATGCTGCTCACGGAATCTGCAACAATGGCAGTGCGCGGCCCAGGTTTCCTAATGGAAGTAGTCCATCCTCAAAGGGGCCTGCGACAAGGGGACCCCCTGAGCCCACTCTTATACAACTTCAGCCTTGACCCACCACTGCGAAATGTGAATGCCCAACTCACTGGGGTCCATGTGCCAGGCCAAACCCCAGTCAAGATGATGGCATTTGCAGATGATTGCGTGGTGGGGGTGTCTAATAACAAAGATGCACGCGCGCTTGAAGCCCTCATCCAGAAATATTCCCGCGTAAGCAACGCGGCACTGAACGCTTCCAAAACCGAAATCATCCTCCTTGGTCAGTTTCAGAAATGCTGGGCCCCAGCAATTAGTTCCCAACCTGGCCCATCTGCTCGCCCACGTCCACGCCTTACTAACTCAAAACACACCGCTCCACTGGTGCTCCCCTTTGTGCCACGACCTACCATAGGACCGGTACGCCATCTGGGCGTGTGTTGGAGGCAGGTGGATTTGCGTCAGCAGTAATGGAAAGTCATATTCTAGACAACGTGACGAAGTGCATCGCCTCTATCAGAGCCCACCCTACTTCCCTTACTAGCAGGGTTGATTTATCCAACTCTATGCTCCTCTCCAAAGTCTGGTTTGGAGCCCACGCCATCCCCTTCTTCCCAAGATTTTTTAAATCCTTGTATGCCCTTCTGCAAGGATTGCTTTAATCAGGCCGCCAACCACCAGTACGGCTAGAGGTCATGTTTGGCCCTCATCATCATGGTGGCATGGGCCTACTTGACTTCAAAGCCCATGCCGCCAAGATCCTGGGCACCTGGATTGCGGCCATCACTGCTCCTACACTCCCATCCCAACACTGGTCCCGCGCAGCCCGCTCCAACTTCTCCCGAGCCTTGGGCCTCAACAATCCATCAAACCCCCACTCCCTGATGAAATACCTCGCATCACACACATCAGCCACAGGTTTCACGGGACCAAAACCCACTACAAACGAATCCTACTCTCCATGCGAAGCGCAGAGTGGAGAATTTGTATTAGTGGACATACAACCCGAAGAGGCCGCCCCTCTCCTCAGTTCACACAAGAGGTACAGGGGCTACCCATCCATGATGGCGTGATCCCCATTTGACCCCAAGTCCTATCCAGGGTGGACTACCTGGACATGATGGACATCTCTTATTCCACTGAGACCCAAAAGACTATCTGGAAATACGCACACCATCCTCTGTTGCAGCCTCAAGTCCGCTCCCATGTGTGGCGCTGCCTGAGGTGGGTGTATCGTACAGCTGAGCGCTCTAATGCTTTACACTCATCCTGTGTCGTGTGTGGCCAGTATGGAACGCTGTTTCGCCGCCTGGAGAAGTGCCCCACCTCTAAAGTAATATGTCGCGAAGTCCAACGTCTGCTAGTCCAGGATCAAACACATCCCTTCAGTCTGTCAAGAGATATGTTTGCTTCATCAATGGCCTCCCCCTCCCACCCTCCCTCCATGCTCTGGTGGTTGCAATCGCCATGTGGACTATCCACACGATTGTCTTGGATGCCATCGCTGGATCCATCCCCACCCTCCCTGAAGCTGTCCACAGATTCCGGTCTCATTTGGTGGATCACTTTCAAGCATGGATGTTTGGATATCTCCCACTGCGTCGCCAACAGCTGGTCTCCTCCTGGTTCCCAGTCTGGTTCAACAAATCAGACCCCTTCCTCCACACGTGCTCAATAGTGGCTACGTCCCCTACACACGTTCCCTCCCCTTCCCATAAGTGGCGTTCCCGCTGGCAACAAGAGATAGCATCGCTTCTTGGGGTGCCTCCCCTGGTACTAAGTTTTGTCTCATCTGAGTCATATTCGGAAGTGTCCATCCCATGGTCAGCCTTCCCCACAATAAATTCAAATTCAAACAATAATCTAGAAACACTCAATTGATACTATACCAGTCTACTATTAATGACAACTGTTGGACTTTTGGAGATTTTTAGCTCGCTGGTGCTTATAAGCCTAAAAATCCAACAACTAAGGGAGAATTACTTAAAATAAAAGGTTAAATAAATAGTAAAACTTAGAAATTTGAGATTTTTTGTGTATTTGTTGATAGCCGCGGGGGTTCAGGAAAGATCCCTATTTTTTATTGATAATTCATATTTAGCATGTTAGAGTTTGAGGTTTGAATTGCTTAGCACATTTCAAATTAGGAAATATGTGAGAAGGACCTATCAGGTCATTTTAAACTCGCGTTAGTTTAGGAAACGGCTGAAAGGGGCTGACAATAGGGAATTTGGCTCCATGAGGTAAGGCTTTCATCAATTTCACCCAATCACTGGGCGGGTAAAGAATCTCACTCCATTGATCCCCCAAACTCATAGGATTATTCTGAGTTTTAGTAGGAAACTTAGGGCCCCAATTTATTGGGTTCCACCGAGAGTTGGCCAGGGTCTTTTGGTCGGTGGAATCATTTTTATTAATAATTTTGATAGTTGTATTATTGGAAGCAGCTAAATGTCCAATGCTTCTCCAATTTTCCCCTGTTTGCCCCCAACATTCTTTATATTGCAGCCTGGAGGGCAAATGTCCAACATCGCCCCCCTCAAGAATGTTGGGGGGAGAATAGGGCCAAAGGAAGCGCCTGTGAACTCAGTTGATGGTGATCCTGGAAGCAAGGGATTTGATTGAATATTCATCTCCTCGCTTGTAGGTGACCAAAAAGGGCCCTTCCCAAATAGAGTCAAGCTTTTCACTTCTTAGAGTGATTCAGTTGTGGTAATAGAGGACCAAGTCAGATACCTGAAATGAGGGAAGAGGGGCCTGGAGCTCATTTGCAGCTTGGCCTTCTTTGGTAACAGTCTTTGCTAAATTAGTCATAGCCTCAGACTGTAGTTGAATGATGTGCTGGGCAACTTTCTCATGGCTTATTCAGGATTGGTCCTATCAGAGAAGACATATTTAGCTAATAACGCTGGTACCCCAGGTTCTCGCCCATATAACACTCGGAAAGGGGACATTTTAAGTATACAATGATAGCTAATGTGATAAGCCATGAGCGCACTGGGCAAGTAAAGATCCCAGTGAAGAGGGTCTGAACTGGCCATCTTCCGCAATATAGAGACCAGGGTCCCACTAGCTCTTCCTACAGCCCCATTGGTGGATGGATTGTAAGGAGAAGAGAAAAGTTGTTGCATCCCCATGGAAGTGGCAAGAAGCTTTACCACCCTGGAAGTGAAGTTCTTTCTGTTATCACAAAGGAGGACCTGGGGACAACCATGCCGCGTGAAAATGTATTGATGTAAAAAGTTAGTTGTGGCTTTGGCAGTCTGAGCGGGGAGAGCCACAGCTTCAACCCATTTAGTAAAATGATCTATACCAACCAAGATATAACAATTACCCCCGGTAGTCTGAGGGAGAGGACCTACCACATCTAAGCTAATGGTGTGGAAAGGTTGATGTGGCGTCGTAGGTTGGTACTGATAACAGGATTTGAAGCGGGATTGTTTTTTTCAGGTCAGGCAGGCGTCCAAGACTTCCGTTATGGTTTCCATGATGCCCTCCCAATAATACCACTCTTTAACCCACACTCATAGGTTTTCCTGACTCCGCCATGGCCCATGAGAGTATGAGACTCCATGATTGCAGGTACGCGCTCAGATGGCCGGAGATAGGGCAAGCATTTGGCCCCCATTTGCTTGTACAACTTCCCGCTCTCCACCTTGGTATTGTGAGAGTGCTAAGCTAACATCTTTTGTACAGGCTCATCTTCATCAGCCCACGCCCCAGGAGTCACTAGGAGGTCATGCAATCTCTCAGCTTCACTATTGTCAAGGTGAAGAACAGGCAAACGCGTTAACCCATCAACATTCATATGGCATGTCCTGGCACAATGCTCAATAGTCATATCATAATGCTGGAGCTTAAGAGCCCAGCGAGCCAACCGTCCAGTGGGATCATTCATATTCTGCAACCACTTTAGAGAGGCGTGGTCGGTGATTACTATGAAAGAAGTGCCATAAAGGAAAGGGCGGTATTGCTTAACAGCAAGCAAGACAGCTAAGCACTCCTTCTCAGTGACGCTGTAATTGCGCTCAGCTTTTGAAAGCATTTTGCTAAAATATGACACAGGATGATCAACCCCATTTTCTTCCAATTGAGCTAAGATAGCTCCAACGGCGTAATCAGAAGCATCCGTGAATAACATGAAGGGCTTGCCATAGTCAGGGTGATGGAGTGTTGGCCTTTTTTATATTAAAGCCTTCATGCTCTCAAAGGCAGCTTTTTGTTCAGCACCCCAATGAAAAGGGGTGTTTTTAGCCAGGAGACGGACAAGAGGCTCACTGAGTTGGGCAAATTTAGGGATGAATTGATGGTAGTACCCCATCATGCCCAAAAAGACTTGTATCTCCCGAAGAGTTGTAAGAGGGGGCATCTTAGATATTGCTTCAACCTTTTCTTGTAGAGGTTGTATCCCATCCTGGGAGATGGCGTGTCCAAGGAAGTCCAGCTTCTTCTGGAATAAAGTACACTTGGAGGGCTTTAATTTGATGTTGAATGCCTGCAAGCGTTGAAAAACCTCTTTTAGGTGCGCAAGATGCTCATTAAAAGTTTTCAAGAAGACTGTGATGTCATCTAAGTAAACAATGACACAACTCAGCTTAAGGTCCTGGATGATGTGATCCATGCCCGCTGAAAAGTGGCGGGTGCGTTACACAAACCTTGAGGTAGCTGAGTGGGTTGAAATAAGCCCTCGGTGCAGATAAGGG
This sequence comes from Massospora cicadina, assembly GCA_022478985.1. Classification (NCBI taxonomy): domain Eukaryota; kingdom Fungi; phylum Entomophthoromycota; class Entomophthoromycetes; order Entomophthorales; family Entomophthoraceae; genus Massospora; species Massospora cicadina. The sequence goes on along the minus strand of JAKSZP010010597.1, from coordinate 54,420 downwards.
CGCACTTCTCCTGATCCTGTGGAGAAAGGTCCATCTGCCAGTACCCGCTAGCCAAGTCCATGGAGGAGAAGAATTTAGACCCAGAGAGTTGGGCTAGCGCATCATCAATGTGGGGGATAGGATAGCTGTCCTTCTTAGTGAGGTTGTTCAGCTTACAGAATTACATAACCACCTGATGACCCCCATTTTTCTTCTTTATCAACAGGAGTGGGGAAGACCAAGGGCTTTGGGATGGCACTAGCAACCCAGCATCTAGAAGCTGTTTGAGCTCCGTTTGCATCTGTATCTCTTCAACTTTTGACTTGTGGTAGGGTTTAGAGCGGATAGGATGAGCATCTCCGACGTCAATGGTGTGCATCCAACCTTTCATATGTCCATAGTCATTATCAGACTTGGAGAAGATATCGCTGTAGGACTCCAGTAAAGAATGAACTTAAGTAAGCTCCACGGGAGTTAAGTCCTCTGAGATATGAACAGTGGGCAATGTACATATTGACTGGTCGGCAGGTAAGCCCAAATCTGCCATAGACCCAATACAGTGGACCTGGTTTATGTCCTCAAGGGGAAGCAACAAGCCTCTTCCGATCTCCTGGTGCTTTTTCACCACCATATCCTTCTTGGTAAGGTTTCTGAGTAGGAGGTTAATGGGCCGATGATAAGCAGGATCTAACACTCCCGGTAGAACTCTAGGCTCCAAGGGGCTAATTCCATCATTGCTTGTTAGGTGCAATAAGAAGTTGCGGGGGATTTGCATAATAACCTTGGTGTCTAGCACCTTCTGTTCACCCGCTTTAATTACTACCTCTTTGGTAGCACAGAAAGGGATACCCTCGAGGACGTCCACTGATGGAGGCAACATCTTGGTATTACGTCCTGCCGTTGTGTAGTGTAAGGATAAGGCAGAAGAGGGAAACTCAACAGTACAGGTGAAATCTTTTTTATTGAGCTCTTCATTGGCTAAAATCAGAGGTACCTCATAGTTAAGCAGGGAGAGATAGCCCTGTTTCAGATTGATGATCCCCTCATACTCAAGTATGAACTGGGTACCAATGAGCATGTCATATGTATTGTTGGTTAAGGCTACCGCTGGGGCTGAGAGGAGAAGTTTCCCAAATCGGATAGGTAAAGATGAGTAAGCCCCAATGGCGCGGGTATTGGTTGGCCCTGCCGTTCCAAACTCTTGAGTATAGTCAAGGTCAGGAGCCAACTTAATTTATTTCATAAGCCTTGAAGACACAACATTCACAGGAGACCCAGTGTCAAGAATAGCCTTAACCCGCACTCCATTAACAACAACTTCTACTTTGGTTAAAGTTCCACTCAAATTGGGGGGAAGAGCAAGAACCTCCTTGATATCAAGCGTGGAGGTGAGGCAGTTGGCAGTCTCAGGATATTTCTCCTGGATAGTTTGCAACGTATACACACTCTGAGGGAGCCAAAGCATTGATGCAACAAGCTGATCCGCGTCACTGGCGGTATCAATAACCTCCAGGCCTCTCAACACCTGATAAAGATAGGTGCGGCTGGGAACTTTAGCCCAATCCACTTGCTCTGATTTTAAGTGATTGGGTACCTCCACTTCCCCTGGGGCTCCTAAGACATAGTGACCGTTATCTTCACAACCCCCTCAGTCTCGTCATCAGAGGGATTCTCAATACAGGTTAGAGAGTTCATAGGGGTGTGGGGAGGTCAACGCTTCCCTTCTTAGGTGGAAGTATGGGATTGGCAACAGCTTTAACTTGAGCTTAGGAGGGATAGATTCAGGTTGCCCCATGGTTATAGGTTAAGTGTGAGGTACAACTAAAGGTGAGGCTGGTGGGGATAAAGGTAGCGCCTTATGAGAATGGGACGCTTCTGGCACTTTGGGAAACTGCTCTGCCAAAGGAGGGAAGCCAGGCAAAGTGATAGCTAGCTGCGTCAGCTGCGCTTTTGAACCAGAGGATGAAAAGGGCAGTGCCATGGAATTGGATGCTTCAACTTCAACATCATTAGGCTGAGCAGTAGCTGGGTGCTTTGGTGCACCAGGTGGTTTAGCTTTTGTGATCTGGCCATTTGACCCGTTGTTAGTGGGGGCAGTTGGAACCCGAGGAAAGGGTTTAGACTTAAATGTAGGCTTTAAAAATAAAGATGGGCCAGCAAAAGGGGCATCTACTTTCACCAACGGGGTTTGTTGAGCTGGAACCAATGAGGAGCACTGCCCTGTAACAAATATAACCATTGGCAACTCCGCAGGGTCAGGTTTCCAAAGGGAGACAGCCATAGTAGATGCAATATTGGGTGGCGGGGAAGCTTGACTCATCGCTCCTTGTGTAGGATCAAGCTCATATATCTCCGCCACCTCTAACAAGGCCTCCTTTATATTGTGTACATTTTTGAAAGTGCGCTTTATGGAAGTGAGATGCATGGCTAACGCAGGATAGGCCACCAAGCCAGCCAAGGTAGCTTTAATGGCATCATCTAAGGGTAGCATTTTAGCAAGTAATAGGGGTTGCTCTTTCATGTAAAAGCGTTCAACAAAGGAGGCGATTGATTCACCATGTGATAGGCTAAGGCACATGAAGACCTGTTTCTGCCTTTTCAAACTTCGTAATGAGCCAAATTCTTCAGTTAGGGCTTGCTTCACCTCCACCCAGGTGCTAAAGGTAGCCATGTGTGGAACTATGATCTCTTGGGCGCCACGACTCAAGCAAGGAAGGAGGTGCTTAATTTTAAGATGATCCATTGCCCCTTCCATAACAACTTCATACATAAAGAGGAAAACAGCAACACTTTCCTCACCTGGGGTGAACTCATCCCTAAAAGGGAGTTTGTAAATGAGAGGAGAGGCCCCATAAGGGCCTGGTGATGAGGGCTACTCAAGCCTTTTGAGGCGAGACAAAGCACTGGCTAGTTGCTGCTCCAAGGCAGTCAGCCTTGGTTCCGAGTTAGTTGTCATTTTGTGAGGAGTTTGGTGGTATACAGGCACCCCTGTAGTAAGCACCACTTGTTGGACTTTTGGAGATTTTTAGCTCGCTGGTGCTTATAAGCCTAAAAATCCAACAACTAAGGGAGAATTACTTAAAATAAAAAGGTTAAATAAATAGTAAAACTTAGAAATTTGAGATTTTTTGTGTATTTGTTGATAGCCGCGGGGGTTCAGGAAAGATCCCTATTTTTTATTGATAATTCATATTTAGCATGTTAGAGTTTGAGGTTTGAATTGCTTAGCACATTTCAAATTAGGAAATATGTGAGAAGGACCTATCAGGTCATTTTAAACTCGCGTTAGTTTAGGAAACGGCTGAAAGGGGCTGACAATAGGGAATTTGGCTCCATGAGGTAAGGCTTTCATCAATTTCACCCAATCACTGGGAGGGTAAAGAATCTCACTCCATTGATCCCCCAAACTCATAGGATTATTCTGAGTTTTAGTAGGAAACTTAGGGCCCCAATTTATTGGGTTCCACCGAGAGTTGGCCAGGGTCTTTTGGTCAGTGGAATCGTTTTTATTAATAATTTTAATAGTTGTATTATTGGAAACTGGCTAAATGTCCAATGTTTCTCCGATTTTCCCCTGTTTGCCCCCCAACATTCTTACTTTGCAGCCTGGAGGGCAAATGTCCAACAACTGGCTTAAATTATCTAGTTAATAAAACACATATACTGAATGAATGATGTACTGACTGACATCTAAAACCTATAAGTTTGATAGGTTAAATCTATCTGGGTGAGTGGGTGAGAATTGCCATTATTAGCTAATAATTTACTAAATTACTCACCTAAAACTAAACAAAAATCAGTACTAGACTTTTTAATCAGATTAAGTAAAGCTAAAATAATCAGCTCTGATCAGCCATGTCAGACATTTGCCCTCCCAGCTGCAAATGATGAATGTTTTGGGTCAAAATCAGCCAAAAAGGAGAAATGTCAGCCATTTGAAAGTGTTTGATACTAATATGAATAATTTAAATGATACTAATGACCGCCACTGGACCGCACAACACCAACCAATATTTCAAACGCATCCTGTACAACCTAAGACAAGGGGATTGGAGCTTCTCCTATGCACAGCAATCTGAAGACTTTCACCCTCAAACTGGTTACATGCAACTCCACAGGGGACAAACAGTGTCTAACGCGCCTGCCCCACTACCACCCTTTCCTCTTTTCCAGGATTGACTACTTAGACCACCAAGACATCCCATATGACTTGCGCACCCAAAAGCAGTTGTGGGACCTCATCACCTGCCCCCCCTCTTATCCCCACAATTGTGCTCCACAGTGTGGCGATACATGCGCCATATGTTTAGAACAACTGACTGTTCTTTCTCAATGTTTAAGACATGCGCCATCTGCGGCGGACCTAACACACTAGCACACTGCCTGGAAGAGTTCCCGCCATCCGCGCATATCTGGGCCAACGTGATGCACTTGTTTCAACAATCACCTACAGCCAAATTCTGACTATCCCGCGATATCCTGGCACTCAACATGGCCTCGCCTATCCCCCAGACACTAAGGGCTATAATTGTGAGCAGTGCAATATGGTCCATTCACACAATTACCCTTGACGCTTTCAACGGGATCCTCCATAATTTCAACCAAGCTATCGTCAGGTTCCACAGCCATTTGGCCGACCACTTCCAAGCCTGGCTGTTCAGCTCACTCCAACACAAATGGAAGAAACGGATGGGCAACTGGATTCCAATCTGATTACTTCGTTATGACATTGAAAACCTCACAGTCTTCATAGGCGGTACACCCTACTAGCCCCTGAGCTGCCATGCCACTCAAGGTCTAGTCATCCACCACCCGTGGCTCCTAGCCACACCCAAGTGTGCCAAGTTGTATCTTTTGAGTTCCTGTGTTTTGCGCTCTCTTCCCTTTTCTGTTTTCCGTTTTCCCTTTTCCCTACATATCAGATGTGTCTGTCCCCTGGTCGGCCATCCTTGAATAAATAAAAATAAAAAAATTATACTAATGATGATATCAGCCAAAAGAACCTGGATAATTCTCAGTGAAACCCCATAAATTGGGGCAACACTTTTCCAAATACCAAATGGGCAAATAACTCAAAATCATGTAATCAGATTCCTCCAACCATGTGGCATATTCTGGGGCATCCATCTAATGGTTCTTCCCCTGCCACATCCAGTTCTATTACAACACCTAAGCGGGGACCACCCCCTTTTATAGGCGTAGTGGAGATCCCCCAAGGTGAAGTTATTTTATCAAGTGGTAATTAGTTGGAATATATTAAATCATTGATTCATGAGTATATACTGCCCCAAAATACCTTCCCATCTGTCGTTTTAACAAAATAATCCAAACTTCCCAAGATCTTATAGGATATAATATCATATTTCCTAATTTGGAATGCATCTAAGCTATTCTGAACACTACACTGAAACCCTTCAACCCTCAATACTTGCAATAGTTTAAATACTGAGCATTTTTATTGAAGCACAAACTTTTTTCTTCTTTCTGGCACCCCAAATAAAAAAAACTTAAAAACCCAACCTTTAATTTTATTGTAAAAAGTATCTTTTTAAGTTTTACATATTTTTGTGGAATCCAGCTGTATCAGCACCAGCAAGCTAAAACCTTGCTGAATTCCACAAACTATGAGGGCAACAGCAAAGCTTTTAGTCCAAGTGGCTCAAGAGTAGCACTTGCATAGCCTATAGGCTATATCAATGTAAGTTTATAAAATAAACCTGAGAAATGCTGTGTAACTCCACTTGTAAACACTAGAATCATATATAATCATCTGGTAAGTTTAAGCTGAGTGTAATTTTGCACACCTGCAACCACAAGCAAAAGGTGAAAAAATGCTGTAACAGGTTCAAACCTGATATAGCTAGGATGCTCAGAATTTTTCTATTTCTCTTATCATTATTCAATTAATGATATAGATTTTATAAAAAACAAAAATCTGCTATGTTTTAAACACTGTAGAAAAGCATGGGTATATTACTAGTTTTCTAGAAAACTGAAACAATATCTAACATCTGATAGAATAAATTGTCAGCAAAGCGCCCATTATAACTTAATGCCTTGGATTATAAAATTCAAAATATCTTCTTTGTCAAGTTAAGACAATATTTGCAATTTAGCATATTTAAAAAGCTACAACTTAGATTTTGATATTCAACTTTTAGTATTGAATAACTGTATAATTTTCCATCTAGTACTAAAAATAACTGTGTTCCTTATTTTTAAAAAATGATTTTGGATAAGGTAAGACAATGAAATGGATATCCTTTCTTACTATATCTTTGTGATCATATGCCAAGTGGAACCAGCTTTTAACCTTGATATTCAAGAAGCTAATAAATATTAGATTATACCTATTGCACTATTGGTGAAATTAGCTGACAAAATTAACATTTTGGGTTTAGTACTAAACAATAGATTAAAATAAGTACAAATTAAGACACTAGAGCTATCCTAACTAAGATGAATGTTACAAGTGCTTTTCCCAACCTATGATACAATTATCTATACTATGAAGATAGAGCTCTCATGTATTATCCAACTTTTTCTTTAAGTTTAGTTGCATTGGCTGCAAATGGGTTTGTCTTGTACTTGGTAAATTAATTAAAGTGAAATGGGGTGCCTTTTCAGATCAAGTCATTACCTGAATTGCCATGGTGGACTTGAATTCAATTACTATGTTTGATGGGTTTATAGGAAGACTTTTCTTTGTGTTTCCAGGGACATTCTAATCTGAGTGATATTGTCAGAGTGTTGGATTCCTTTTGATGCAACTGCTATATTATTCCATAATTATGGTCAGTTTTCTGGCATGCAAGTAATTATATGTCATTAGATACCAAAAGCTCTTTGATTGACATATCAAACAGGCCTGGGGTATCATTTATACTCTTTTCTTAACACTCATGATTCCATCCTCATTAAATGCATATTACAATACTTACATTCCAGATTTAACCTTCAGCTACTGCTGGCCAATCAATAATAATGTCATGTTTTCATGGTCACAAATTATAAAACCATGTTATGACTGCTCTATTTATTATACCCCTTTTCAACCAGTTTTTTGTTATATTCAAATTTCTCACATCTGCTTACAACCTGTGAAATTAGACTATAATGCCCATAGTCAAACTTTGGTAACCAAGGCCTCACTCCTGTCACCTAAAGTTACACTTTACTCATCGATCTTCATCATCTTTTATATCCTCTGCTTCAGTCCCCAAATCCTGACCATTCTCTACTTTGTGACATATAATGGCTCTAGTCACCTATTTTTTCTCTACATGATCAACCCTATCTTTATCCAACTAACCATCTTCATCAACCCAATCCTTCTCATGTTCCTTAGCAAGAAATTCAGAGATGAGGGGCTTAAAACTTTAAAAAAGGAATAAAGTATTCAAATCTTAATGAAATCTGATTATGTTGATGAGTCACCATTATTTTTACTGCTATTTATTTTATTGCTATTGAAAACTAAGCTATAAATTCTAACATACTTTGTTCAGGGCATATTTAGTAACATTTAATTGGTATTTTAATAATTAAGCCATGTACCATTATAAAAAGAATAGGAGGAGTGTTAAAGATTTAAATGTTACAGATTATTAAGGATTGAAAAGATTAAACAGTTCTCATGATATTAATTCTGAAAATTTTTTCCCAATATAAAATATATAATGAATCTTTGAAATATTTGTAAGAAACATATAAATATTTGCTTCCAATTAAATAAAGCTACCTTCTATGGTCTCAAGGTTATTTCTCAGTTTCATTTAATTCCTTCGGTACAAACCTACTTTGGGAACCACAAATCTTTCCCCAATTGTCAACTGATGACTGCCCCTGTGCCGAGGCTGATAGATCAGATATATGTATATGCAAAGTGCCCTAAATTGCGTTTCGTAAAATTCGAATCCGCGTATTTGACAATATCTAAATGCAATAACTCTCAACTGTTATATTTGAATACTAAGCTATTTATTCCCAATAGTATCTAAAGCTTATTGCAAAAGGGTTTTAAGACTTAAATCAATAGTTTTCCATAGAAAAATTAGCTAGATGAGCTCTTGTGGAGCGTATGCTTCAAAATCTAAAAGGCGAACCAAATTTCGTCCTTGCATTGATTTACATCAGGGGAAAGTGAAACAGATTGTAGGTGGTACGCTGGCTGTTGACGTTCCAGAAAAATGTGAAGGTTAATTTTGTTTCCAGGTAAATCTTATAGTTTTCTGTGTTTGAAAAGGTTTTTTTCAGGCCGAGCAAATTTTGTTTGCCACTTTTTGGCCGTTTTATCGGTTAGCTAAGCAGTTATAACTACATTTTATTCAAGTTTTGTATTTATTTTTATTGAGTTCTAATATTTTCTACAGTGAAACGCCTTCTTACTATGCCTCCTTATATCGGAAGTATGAACTTTATGGGGCACATTTAATAAAACTGGGGCCTGATAATGACGAAGCTGCCATCGAAGCTCTGAAAGCTTGGCCAAGTAAGTTTATAGGCGTTTATTTCAGTTAGTTTGCTTTAAGGGCGCACGAATACTTCTTTGCCGTTTTTATTCATGTGAAAGGTATAGAATCACTTTGTTTACATTTTTAATCATCTACGTTATGTACTTTTTATAATGTGTTTTATTTTCTAGTTTGCATCTAGAAGGATTACTATTTATCAGTTTTCAGACTCGATTTGAACATACTAGTTGATGATATGAAAATTACTACTGTTTAGTGAACTACGCGTTATGTTGCTTTCTTGAAGTAATTTCTTCTGATCATTTTAACTTAATTATTGCGATTTTCTTGTTTGTTTTTGAACCGAGAAAAGTTTTTTGAAAGGGAGGACATTCTAATAATAACTTTCAATTAGCCCTTTTTGGATAAGCACATGATTAAATAGGATGGGGCTGGAATATTCAGCAAATTATAAGCCTTGATTATAAAAGTGAAAAATTTGATGCCCGATTTAGTTATGTTTTAGTATAGTTTAATATGTCGGTAATTGTAGTTAGCTTCAACTGGCTAAAACAGCAAAAAAAGTTAACGCATTATAGATGAGCTTCAGATTGGAGGAGGAATAACAGTAGAAAACGCTCGTATATGGCTTTCTTATGGCGCATCTAAGGTAGATTGATACGATTTTTATAATTCGGCTTTGAATCTAAAATAATTAATCTATAAATTATACTGCGCTTAGTGGGAATTTTTGTAATAAATAAATAAATTATTAGGTTATTGTAACCAGTTGGCTTTTCCCTGAAGGGCGATTTAGTTTTCCTAGATTACGAGAGCTATGTCACGAAATTGGTAAAGATAGAATTGTTGTAGACTTGAGGTAATTATTGAAATTATAATGGTTAACGAGGTATGTGACTAGCTGCCGAAGAGTGGAAAACGACTGGTACGTAGCTGTAAACCAGTGGCAAACGATAACTGACTATAAAGTTTGTGAAGGTAACTTCACTACTAGGATGATGCTAGCCTTATAGATGCGTTGCGTAGTCTATCAGTATATTGCAGGTTGATTTTGGAGAAAAACAAAGCTAATGATAAAGTGAATTTCTTGTCCATGCTGCGGATGTCGAGGGGCTTTGTCAGGGGATTGATGAAGCCTTAGTAAAATGTAATCATTAGTTTTCTTCCTAATTGTCACAGGTCTTGGTGATTGGTCTCCTATACCTGTAACGTATGCTGGAGGAGCGAATAGTAAGTTAATCTTACTTTTGGTTGATATAACAAATTAGGCATTAAAGATTTGGAGCTTGTTCAGAAATTATCTGAAGGGAGGGTTGATTTGACATTTGGAAGGTAACTTTTAATTTTTATTTAAATATAGAATATTTAAACAATTACATAAAAGCGGATGTTAAACTGTTTAGCTAGTTTTTGGTACTAGTGGGTCTCAATCATCAAGGAGATACTATGGACTTTTTCTAGCTGGCTTAAAATACTAATTATTTTAGTTCTTTAGATATTTTTGGTGGTTTATCAGTTCAATTCTTGGACTGTGTGGCATGGAACAAAGCTACAAATGCTTGAACTTAGTATGGTTTATATTGAAACTAGTACTATAATTTAATTTTATCTATTATCTTACTTTCTAACAAGCTTATCTCAAGCTTGTTTTAAAATACTGATTACAAGGCCGTATTGTCCTTACTTTTGATAATTAATTTTTTTGAAAACTATAATTTTAGTTTGTTTATAATATTATGAATATATGTATTGTGGCAATTTAACTCAAAATATATGCTTTTTATTTATCAAATTGGCTAAAGTCAAACTCTAGGCAATTTATTATGGCCTTAAACATTTTTAAACTATTAAGCATTTTACTTTAGTTTATAAAATAAGTCAAACATAAGTTTTATAGAACTTTTTAATGATAAGTAAAAGAACTATAGCTAGTTATATTAGTTATTTGCTTCTTTGTATTCTGAGCAAGTGATTTACTATCCTTGGAAATGTCAAATTATTGTTTAAAATGAGCATAAAAAGATTTGGTATAATGGTGGTAATTACTTTTATCACGTGCACTGTTTAAGATTACCAAGCTAATATGGTTAAGTTGTATTTAGCTGATTGTGTTACAGTTTAATTATAAATTAATACTGTTCAGATAATATAATTTATTGTTATAGCAAAGATAGATTGTAGTTGTGGTAGGCTTAAGTACTACATTACAAAGATGCTTGCAGAATATTTGATAAGTTGGGGTTGGTAGCTATATATCTAGTCATATCTCTTTTTAAAGCTAAAATTATTTTATTTTATATTAGTTTTCATTTTGCAGGCAGTAGTCATATGTGGATTTGCTAGGTTATAAGATTTTATGTTTTAAATAGTTAATATTTTCAAACTTACTGCTACAATAATTCATATTTTAACATATCTATTGTTTACTTATAATCACATGGTTTGATAGATAGTAGACTTTAAATTAGCATATTTTAGATTATTGCAAAGACTTTGCATTTACATAATAGGTTTTATTAAATTGATCAGGTATAAAGTACTTATATAATATCTTTTATATATATCGAATGCAAAAAATAAATTGAAAGTGTCAGGATTGGGGTCCTGAACAATTTCTCGGTTCTTATGGACTGAGTGTTCATTGCACTAATTTTTTACTTATTCAAATTTGATTTAATTTGATTAAATTTCTTTGGTTAATTTTATTTGATTTGAATTGGAACATTTGTTAGATTTGATTCGATAAGTTTTGATTAATTTATCCTGTTGTTGAGATTTGGGTTTGATCAAACATAGAAAATTTACTACCATAACAATACCCCCAAATACCCCATAGAGTTTGTCACCACCCTTGCCCTGCTGCCTGTATCTCTCATCAGATTGATTTCTAGTGATCCGCTATCAGATTTTTCCTGCATTTTCTGAACATAAGTTTAAGCCTTCATAAATAAATTCAACATACAATTCCAACATTCAGTGGATTGTTCCATGTTTATCCATCAATTTAACGCTCAAAGCTGGTTCCGTTCCCCTCAAATGTAAATTGCCTGCTCAATCCAACAAGCACTTTGCTGCCAAATAATCTGAAGAAGCCCCCGACGTTGGAATATTGACCACCAAACCCCATTATTTAACTGACAGCCCATTAGCAAATCCAAACGGAAAACTCTGGATGTTTTGGAGGCATTGGAGAAAGCAACGCGTGGACTGTGATAATTATGTTTGAACGAACTTTTATGAAAAAGATAGATGTGGCAACATACACCTAAATATCTATTTTATTCTTTAAACTCTAGTTTACATTTGCAATGACGTGTCTCCACGCTGGGAGTACCCAACAAGTCTGCAGCGTACTTGGAGAATATACATTTAATAAAGGCTTATTATACCAAGCTTCACAATTATTTCTAAGATATACTGTCCTCATACAGTTTTACCTAACTGAGTGCAACACTTGTGACAATATCACCCAGTTGTAATCCTAAGTACAACATTCTGGTGCTTACTACAGGGCACTTTTGATAACAATATTGAAGAAAATGGAGAATCTATTACTATGAGCCAGGATCCCAATTATTTGCTACTGGCTTTGGGGACAAGCTTCCCCTCTAACTCATGGACATAGAAGAATCTAACTTGGAGCACCTTCAACTTAGTAGTTCAGACAACAAGGAGAGTGATGTCTCTGCCATAGAACTTGTCCTGTAGGACGGTAGGCCTCCTAGCATTTAAATATGGCTAAAGTATCCTTCAAACACACCAATGGGGTTATAGAGTGGCTCCTCTGCAGGTACCATATCTCTACTGAGAACTGCAATGAAAATTATTTGGGGATGTTCAGGAACTACAAAAATCAAGATCATTTGTATGCAAACTATTGTTTATTTCAAGAGAAGAAAATGCCCACAAAAACTAAGAAGATTGCAACTTAGTTGCAAATAGTCAATATGATTGCTTGATATATCTATCCATTAATCTGAAAGACCATGCAGATCCTCGCCTGGCAGAATATTGAGATCTGCAGACTAGTCAAGTTTGCAGAATCTCAATGCTGGGACAACCAGTTATTGAATGACTGCTTGGATAGTATATTTTGAGAGGTGCACATGGTCATTCCCCACAACCAATGCCAAATAGTTGATGTCCATTGCCAAGTAAATGAGTTTGCTGACCAGTTGAATGCCAATCTGGCCCGCATCATTGGAATAGTGCTTGACCATCATGGGGCATCCTCCCAATAGTAGCTGACATGACCTATCACTGCAGCCAGGCTGGGGAGTACCTGAGGCAGAGGTGGCGCAACATGAAGTTGCAGAAGCTGCTGATCTGGAGGCCTATTCCCAGACCAATTGCACCATCCAGCAACTGATAGAAGAATTGGACTGGCAGTTTGTCCACCTCTCAGGTGCAGTGGTTGACCACCCCAACTAGATCTAAGACCTCAAATGGAGTACTAAGGTCAGTCAGAACACACTCTGTGATCTCAAAATAAATCTTGATGAGACTATCTAAACTCCCAACTAACTTAGTGGAGCAATTGAATTGTTGAACAATTTGGCCAGGCATAGGGCTTGAAAATTACCCACTTTATTAAGAAAATATTGCTTTAAAGGCCCAATTCACAACCACCAAATTAATAATATAAGAAATGAGCCATTGTTAGAGCTTGAGCACCAATAAACGTTTTATAAACTGGACCAGTTCCAAAATAAAATCAGAAACAAACTCTGCAGATGCTAACAGGGTCATCCCATCAGAATAAAGGGAAATCTTCATAAATGCGCACAAGTTCAGTCCCATAGACTCAGAATCTGACAACGACAAGGCGCTCATGGGAAAAATATTCTGGAGGTTCTGACTCGATTTTCACTCCAAAAAGATTAACCCAAACTGCCATTCCAGAATTCCCTACCCATGCTGCTCTGGCAGTCCCAGACTACCATGATGAAACACCCACTCATTGAAAGCACATTGCCAGTTCATCCACCTCTAACTCAGCCCGCCTAAATTTTGGCTCCAGAACCAGTGGGGCTAACCTACCACCTGCGCCAAAAAGCTTCAACTGAGCCATGGAGGATGCCAGCAGTTTCACGGTCAACCCTATTAATCTGCCAAAGTTCGACAAAAGAGGAAGAAACACCTTCTTGCCAATATTCAAGGTTAGTATAGCTGGCACAAGTGTCAAAGCTAAACTGTAGCCTTAATGAACTCATTGTAGACTGAGAGTCAGGAGTTGGTGATGCTCAAGATCAGCAAGACCAGACTATCTTAATAATAATGCAAAGATCATTATTATCAAGGAGTTTTGTGGTGCAGAGATGATGATGTTCAGGAAAACTGCCTTCCTCAACATCTACTTTAAGAAAAATGAATAGATTATAGAACTCACAGATTGATTCTACCTTAAAACTCAAGTTTTATGCACCACAAAAGTAATAAACAACTACAATGTACAGATTGTCGTATATAACGCTTTTAGAACCATATAAAGAACTGCACTGGGACATGCTATTCAATTAAACGGTAACTATGATGTATTAAAGATGGTGAACTATTTGTACCATGGAAAACAGAGCACATGAGATTGCAAGTGAGAAGGTTCTAGGCAAAAGGTGGCAAAATAGGACAAAAAAGAAAAGCAGGAGGAAGCAACATCCCTGTTTTCTATATTTTGTTTCCATATAAATTCCTGTATTAAAACGCAGACTAAACTAAAGCAAACTATCAGGGACAAAATTCACTGAGAGTTGAGGAGTCTGTGTATGTACTGCAGCAGAAATAAGTGAAATACGATGCAGCAGACTCAGAGGAATAGGCTGCTGGGTGGGCGCCAGTTTACTCACAAATAGAGGTTGGACCAGAGCTTGAAGCAGAATCCAGCCATTGTGGTAGAGTTTAACTAGGGTTGCCTTAATAAAGCTGCTCTTAAAGTAAAGGAAATTTAAGCAAATTATCCCAAAACTTTATCAAAGACTCTCTTGGTATCTGAGAAAATCAAGAGCAAATCTCAGCTTGGGTGTTAATATATAGGGGAAGTTTCACAATGATTTTTGAATGATTAACAAAACCCAATCTCTGCTGAAAAGTTTTCACCTTTCAGAGAAATTGAAATTTCATAAAGTTGGCTGATTTCCATAACTTTGTATCAGCTTATTTTCCAGATTTTTAGTCAATTTAACCGGATTAGCAGCCTCTATGGTGTTATTTCCCTCATCCCTGACTGTCAAAGCCAGAATTTTTTGTAATCAATTACATTAGAGTGGCAATTAGTGTCCCTCAAGGGTTTTGGCGCTAAATCCAGGAGATTCTTATTTTTATCATTGATATGGCGTTATACTCCAGGTAAAATGTCACTAACTGTGATAATTATGTTATCTAGGTATATAATCACGCAGCTAAGTTCAAGATCTTTCACGATGTGATCCATCACCTGTTGTAATGAGGCGGGAGCATTGCATGTCCCTGAGGGAGCCAGGTAGGTCAGAATAATCCTTATTTGTATATCAACACGTATTTTTATTGTTCTTTATGCAAAAGATCCATTTTCCAATAACTGTTGGTGAGGCCCATTGTGGAGAAGAAATTTGAGCTATAGTGTCAGGCCAGAGCATCATCAATTCTTGAAATTGGTTAGCTGTCTTTATATGTGAGGCTATTCAGCTTCATATAATCCATCAATATTCTGTGACCACCGTTCCTCTTTTAATGAGTAACAGTGGGATTACCATGGACTCTGGGAGAGCGCAAGTAAGCCAGCATCCAATAAGTTCTTGAGCTCAGTATTTATGTATTACCCCTCTACCTTCAACTTTCTATTCGGCTTTGATCTGATAGGGGTTGAATCTCCTACATCAATACTATGTATCCAGACTTTTATGTAACCATAGTTGACATCTGACGTACTGAAAAATCCTGATAGTCATTGAGTAATTGGTGCACTTTCTTCAGTTCTGCCTGATTTGGCTTATCAGATATTTGGACTTGAGGGATAGCATAAATTAAATTGTCAGTAGGCAGGCCAAATTTAAGGTGAGTATCAATAAAATATACCTTGTCAATTTCATCAATGGAAATTAATTAAAATTTTCCCATTCTCTTAATGTTCCTTGACTAGGATACCTTTGTTGGTTAGATTTCCAAGTTTTAGCTCAATATGCCGTTGATAAGCTGGATTGAGGCCTCCTGACAGGACTCTTGATTCAAACCTACTTACTCCATTGATGCTAGTAATGTATAGTAAGCAGTTTGAGAGTATACGCTGGGTTATGTTAGTGAAAACCACTCTTTTTTCTCTAGTTTATTTTTTAACTTATTGGTGGCTTAAAATGGAATGCCCTCTGCTGCATCTAATGAGCTGGGTATCCTTTTCATGTTTCTTACAGAGGTATATGATCGCAAAGGTAAAGCAGAAACAAGGTACTTGACCAGACAGGTGTAGTACTTCTTGTTGGAGACTTTGTTATCCAGTACAAGTAAAATTTTATAGTTTAGGAGTAAAAAGTATCCTTCTTTTATAATAATAACTCTTTTGTATTCATCCATAAACTGCGTTCCTATGATTATATCATATTAAATATTGTCTAGGGCAACTGCGAGAGATGAGAAAACTAACTTGCCAACCTGGATTGGCAGAGATGAGTTTGATCTAATGCCTTAGTGTTATTTGGACCAGCGGTATTATAAACTCAATTGTATATAAGATCTAAAATGAGCTTGGTCTTCTTGATTATTCAGGATGAGATAACATTGATGTGTGATCCAGTATCTAAGATAGCCATAACTCAAACCTTTTGTATTACAACCTCCACTTTGGTGATGGTTCATCCAAACTTTAATGTAAGGACTAACACCTCCGTGAGGTGGAATGTTGCATTGAGCTTTTGGGAATACTTGGGATACTTCTTCTTGATCTCCAAGAGACTGTAAATGCTTGAGATGGGTTAGATCAACAGAGCAAGGTACTGATCAGCTCTGGATGTATCAATTATCCAGAGACACCCAAAGCCTGACAGAGATAAGTGCCTTCAGGAACCTGGGCGTCATCCATATTTTTGGTGTTTAACAGGTCCAGAATGGCAAACTCAGTAAGTGAGCCTAAACGTAATAATCTGTGTCCTCATGACCATATACAGTCGTCATCAGGTTCATTTTTAATGAAAGAAATAATAGTGATTGACAATGTTTCACTTTCAGGTATTTTGGGTCAATTAGCTTTAGAGGTACCTGACCCTATTCTGACCTTCCTTTCCCCTGCCTGTAAAGGTAGGGTTCCTCTTAAAAAATATATCCTTTGTATGGTTGCTATTCTCACAGTAATTGTACCTTGGCTTCTCCTCCTTTTTAAGCATTGCTTCCTCTAAAGTATACACTCTTGATTTTGTGGAGGCTTTTTCATGACGTCTCTGGCTTGTGTATGTCAACTACATCGGGTAATGCTTCTTTAATATCTAAAATGGAATTGAAGCTTCATTTGATGGATGTGACGTACATGGCAAGGATAAGGTTACTATCTAAACCAGTAATGACAGAAGCTACGGCATTATTTAAAGTAAGAATCTTTGAGGTCATAAGTATTTATACCTCTGTATAAAAGCAATCAGCAAATTCAGTAAAGGTTACATTATGAAGTACCACAATTATCATAAAAGACTGTTTCTTCATACTCAGGCTCTGCTTTGACCCAAATTTTTTTAAGAATATTTCCTTCACTTCTCTCCATGTATGAAAGTCATCCATATAAGGTACCATAACCATTTTAGCCACACAGCTTAAACAAATTATTATATGATTAACCTTTTGATGACCACTGAAACTTTTCTCTCATTGCAATCACTTTTGCAACTTATTCAATTCAAGTCTGATTCTAGTTTGTTAATCTCACAGAGGAGATTAGTCTGCACTCATGTCAGGGAGCAGTTGGGCAAGTAAGGTAAGAGGAGCAGGTGGTAGGCCCGCGGCCTCAAACGTTCAAAAATGCCCCAGAGAAACTGGTGGAATAGAAAAAAAATAAAAAACCAGCGGTCACTATTTCCCCAGAAATCCTCACTTGGCAAGTGCAATGCAACCAGTAAATCAACACGCCGCACTCCCAACCACTCTCGTTGGTGGAATATGGAGTCTGTGTGTTTCTGGACATCCAACAAACAGCTATATGGAAAAAATTTGTGGGGATGTGCACATTTTTTTCCTGACTGCGGTGTACGTCGCACCTCACTCCATGTCACATGGTTGGCTGGACCTCAGTTTTGAAAACAAGGAGGCAGCAGACGAAGCTGCTGTGGTGCATGTAGTGATCGACCTCCCCAAAGGGTAATGGGTCATCAAAACTAAATGCACCAGATGGACAAAATTCAACCAAATCTTCCTCACGTTTAACTTTTTGCCTACTACAGTAAAACGTGCCATTTTGGAGCAGCACCTGAAAGATGGTCTCACCGTATATGGCGAAATACAATATTTCAAGATGCAATGCTTTACGCTGATACCACACCTGTGCACTGGCAAAGCCATTGCAGTTCTGACCCCAACTGAGGAGATTGCAAAGGACCTAACCCAGATCCCATACTCCACATATATCAATATTGAAGGGCATACCACCCACCCTTTCCAGGTAACCGTGGACAGCGCGCCCCCCATCTGCACCCACTGTGATGCATTCAGCTATAAGGCATATACATGCCCCACCAAGGAGGGCATCACATTCCAAGAGCACCCCTCGGCAGCCATGGCCAGTGGAGAGGCGCACTATGAACCAACTGCAGGCACCAAAGAGGCTTTCCTGTGGGGAGCATAAGGCTGCTACCTACTGGTAAAACCTATTTCCCTGAAAGAGTGGAAGAAGGCCAAGAATGCCCGCAGGGCCGCGTCCAAGGAAGCAGCCAAAGTCACCACCGCTATCCCACACTCCCAACGCCAGGAGGGTATTGAAACCTTCGTGGTGGAAGCAACTCAGGAATACCTCAACCAATCAGATTGGGAAGCCCATACTGATTGGGCCACTCAATCTGAGGATCTGATGGGTGACTTGATCTCACCTGATCTTTGCAACCAAGCTCTGGTTGAAACTAACTTGGGGTCCAACCTACCTGAAAATTTTTTTGACCCAATCGTTGATGCATTAAACTCATCTGCACCACAAAAAATTCGTTTGACATTGGGGAAACACAAAGTGAAGGCAAAAGCTAACGCAAACCTTTTTGCTAAAATTAACAAAACTACCAATAGCGTTGCTGCAAACACCCGCGCTGCCATGAAGGCCCATGGGGATCTAGAGGAGGCTAGTGGGCCAAGGTGCCCACCCCTCACACCTAAGGTGCGATGGGGGAACCTTCACTTTAGGGACGTTAAATATTGCCGGACTCAAGGCCTCACCATCCCAGGCTAGAAAACTGAGTTTTTAACAAAAAAATTTACCTGTGGATATCCTGGCCATACAGGCGTCCCACTGTCCATGAGGTTCCAAGGATGCTTGGAAAACCATGATCCTCCCATCCCTATCCTTTTGGTCAGAGCACTGTGGGGTGCTAGTTCAGAAAAACAATTTTTTCAAATTTTTTATCATTGGAATCCTTCCTCAATGGCTGAGTCCTTGTGGTCACTTTCTTGTGGGCTGACGTGGCACATGTATCATCAACATCTATGCCCCAATCTGCGCACGAGAGTGTCAGGAATTTTCTCATTGGTCAAATCCCTCCCGCTACCCCCAGACCCTTTCATAGTCAGCGACATGAACTGTTGGCTAAACACATCCATGGACTGTTGGCCTTCCTCCTCCCACGCCCCCAGGGTCATGTAGAACTTCGCGTTCTAAAGGCCACCCTTGGTTAATGGATGCACTGCTGCGGCAAGCCCCACTGCTTGAAAACATGACATGACCCTATGTCCACAACAGCCAATTAAGGTCCATGACCCGCATAGACCTTATCCTTACACCGGCGAACTTCCAACCTCACATTTCCCACTTCCAAACAACAAAAATTGAATTCTTCAACCACCGGCTGGTCTTGATAACCTACCACCTACCTGTCACAGTGGCTAAGGCCCCACATTGGTGCAAACTCCGCCCTCCCAAACTTGCGTCACCAGGATTTTCCACTTGGGTGGAATCAGCAACTTTGGCAAAAGAGTTTGTTACACCGTTTTGCGCAGACCCCATCTCCACATGGTCAGCCTTCAATGAGGATACCATCCACCACTCTCGCCACCTCTCTCCCAATGCTCACGAGCCACATCAGCCATCATTTCGCGCGCTCTGGCAGAGTTGGCACACCTGGAGTCCAACATCCCAGCTACAGGCTACAGCCCTGCATGGGGCCAGAAGTGGGCGGAGGCAGCTGCCCACCTCAACGCGCTTGAAAGGCAACACAGGCATCGGGTTTGTGTTCATTACAGGGACAAACGTATTACAGAGGGTGACAAGTGCACCGCATATTTTTTAAAAAAATTTTGCACCACGCCAGAGCGTGGCCTGCACACAGGTGCAAGTATCGGATGCTTCCATTGCGGATATGCCAGCTGAAGTGGCAATCAAAATACAAAGTATTACTCCAAGTTATACTGATCTGATCCAATTCAGCCAGCTGAAGTGGCGGAATTCTTTGACTGAACCCACATCTGCACCGTTTCCCAATACCCAAAAAAATGAATTTGGTTACTCTGACTGAAGTATGGACAGCCATCCGCGGTGCACCAAATTGGAAATACCCAGGCCCAGATGGCATTCAATATGAATTATATAAAAAGTACTTCAAATATATATCCCCACTGCTGCTTGCCTCACTTAACCAGAATCTTCTGGAAACGCGCTTCCTACCAGGAGGACAAGAGGCCTTCACCATCACACTCTTCAAGAAAGGGGACAAGCTAGACTTAGCCAACTGGCGCCCCATTTCTTTACTAACACGGATACAAAAATTTTAACTAAATATATGGCTAACCGTTTAGGGATTGTAGCAGCTGCCACCATCTCCACAGAACAAAACAGTTTCATACCTAGAAGGTCGATTTGGGACAACTTGCACTCTGTGGCTAACGCATGCCAGTCCACAGCCTCTGGGGCACTTGTATTCTTGGACCAACAGAAGGCCTATTATAGAGTAAACTGGGAATACCTCAGGGCCTGCCTACATCAATTCCGCTTACCCCTCGCTTCATCAACTGGGTAATGCTGCTCATAAAATCTGCAACAATGGCAGTGCGTGGCCCTGGCTTCCTAACGGAAGTAGTCCGCCCTCAAAGGGGCTTGCGACAAGGGGACCCCCTTGCCCACTCTTATACAACTTCAGCCTTAACCCACTACTTCGAAACGTGAATGCCCAACTTACTGGGGTCCATGTGCCAGGCCAAGACCCAGTTAAGATGATGGCGTTTGCAGATGACTGTGTGGTTGGGGTGTCTAATAATAAAGATGCACGTGCACTTGAAGCTCTCATCCAGGAGTATTCCCGGGTAAGTAATGCTGCACTGAACGCTTCCAAACTGAAATCATCCTCCTTGGTTGGTATCAAACCTGCTGGGTCCCAGCAACCAGTGCCCAGCCCGGCCCATCTGCTCGCACATGTGCTCGCCCTCCCAGCTCACCCCACACCGCCCCACTAGTGCTCCCCTTCATGCCACGCCCTACCATAGGGCTGGTCCGCCATCTGGGCGTGTGGGTGGAGGCAGGCGGGTACGCATCAGCAGTAATGGAAAGTCAAAGACTAGACAACGTGACGAAGTGCATCGCCTCTCTCAGAGCCCACCCTACTTCCCTTACTAGCAGGGTTGTCTTATCCAACTCTATGCTCCTCTCCAAAGTCTGGTTTGGAGCCCACGCCATCCCCTTCTTCCCAAGATTTTTTTAAATCCTTGTATGCCCTTCTGCAAGGATTGCTTTAATCAGGCCGCCAACCACCAGTACGGCTAGAGGTCATGTTTGGCCCTCATCATCAAGGTGGCATGGGCCTGCTTGACTTCAAAGCCCATGCTGCCAAGATCTTGGGCACCTGGATTGCAGCAGTCAATGCCCCTACGCTCCCCTCCCAACACTGGTCCCGCGTGGCCCGCTCCAACTTCTCCCGCGCCTTGGGCCTTAACAATCCCTTGAACCCTCACTCCTTGATGAAATACCTGGCTTCACACCCATCGGCCACAGGTCCTCATGGGACTAAAACCCACTACAAACGAATCCTCCTCTCCATGCGGAGAGCTGAGTGGAGAATTCGTATTAGCAGACACACAGCCCAAAGAGGCCGCCCCTCTCCTCAGTTCACACAAGAGGTACAGGGGCTACCCATCCAAGATGGCGTGATCCCCACACGACCCCATGTCCTATCCAGGGTGGACTACCTGGACATGATGGACATCCCTTACTCCATTGAGACTCAGAAGACTATTTGGAAATATGCACACCATCCTCTTTTGCAGCCCCAAATCCGTTCTCATGTGTGGCGCTGCCTGAGGTGGGTGTACCATACGGCTGAGCGCTCTAACGCTTTACACTCATCCTGCATCATGTGTGGCCAGTATGGAACGCTGTTCCACCGCATAGAGAAGTGTCCTACCTCTAGAGTGATTGGCGCGAAGTTCAACGTCTGCTTGGCCAGTATCAAACACATCCCTTCAGTCTGTCAAGAGATATGTTTGCTTTATCAATGGCTTCCCCCCTTCCACCCTCCCTCCATGCTTTGGTGGTTGCAATCGCCATGTGGACTATCCACACGATTGTCTTGGATGCCATCGCAGGCTCCACCCCCACCCTCCCAGAAGCTGTCCACAGATTCCAGTCTCATTTGGTGGACCACTTTCAGGCGTGGATATTTGGATACCTCCCACCACATCGCCGAAGCAGGTCTCCTCCTGGTTCCCAGTTTGGTTCATCAAACCAAACCCTTTCCTCCACAAGTGTTCAATAGTGGCTACGTCCCCTTCACACGTTCCCTCCCCCTCCCCATAGTGGCGTTCCCGCTGGCAACAAGAGATAGCATCGCTTCTCTGGGGTTCCTTCCCTGTTACTAAGTTTTGTTTCTTTCAGGTCAAATTTGGAAGTGTCTGTCCCATGGTCGGCCTTCCTCGCAATAAATTTAGAAACCTTTTGATGACCAGTTGCACCTTCCATCGCAGTCTCATAGATGTAGAAGATAAAATAAATAATCCATTCTACAGGTGCAAATTTGTCCTAGAACGTAGACTTAAAGGTAGTGGCCTCCAATCCAATAATGATGTGTTTTCCAGGAAAATCAGTTTCAAAACTCAGTACATGTGTTGCTCTGTTCAACTTGATGTGAGTGTCATGGTAACATGACATCATAGTGGGGACCAACCCCAAAGATAAGGCTGGGTGCCAGGAGGCCCAAAAGGTGAAGTTACAGGGCCTCCCTGACCTGAGGCATACTCTAGACCAACTCTGGGAATGGGCAAAATATTCCCAGGTTGGTACTAGTTGGGAGCCAAATGCTAAGCCCCATACTTTGGCCCAGGCATTGAAATGAACGGTTTACATAACAAACACAAACGGTTCAGTTTGGTTAGTCAAGGAATGGGGGTTTGAAACCTGTTCCATTTACACTATCACATGTTTGGGTCAAATCCAACTTCAATCAATAATACAAGTGAAGTCAGTTTCGGCGTATTATACCAATTGGGATGGTAGTGTGTGCTTATTGGTGGGTTGGTGCTTGGGCCCACTCCTGAAAACCCTGTATTCCCCCATCGACGCTTAAATGTGTTTTCTCCAACCAACATTCCTTGTTGGTCAACTTTTTAAATAAAAGATTTCCCCATTTTAATAAAACGTTATTTTGTACAATCCTGTGTGTGGAAACCCTTCGTGGAGGTCTCGCGCCTCATGAACCAATCCATTTTTAACACAATCAGATTTTCCCCCATGCACCATTGGTTCGCACCAGGTACACTCCAACCTGGGCCGTTTGCCCCTTCTCTCCTTATGCACTGCATCATTTTTGGATGTTTACTAATCGCACTTCTTGATTTTAGTTATTATTGTTCCAGCACCCTCTTCTGGGCACTAGTGGCTTTAGTACTAATGGCTAGTTTCAATGTGTTGGCTCTGTGCACCGAGAACCACCACTTTGGAAACAGGAGAGTTATAGACACTCCCTTACATTAGTTGACCAACCTCTTTTTCTTATGTGCATGAACTTTTTCGTGTGAAACTTTTCTGAAGTGGAAACAGTGGGCGCCAGCTGTGGGCTTCAGCTGTCATTAGCCGCACCACTGTTTCCTCTTTTTCCTGAAGGTTGGAGCAACTCAGAGTTATTATGGTTGCTTCCAACTGGAAAGTATCCACCCTTTGTGCTTGTAACTGGTGGATACGGATACTTCAATGTCTGAAAGTCATGATTCCCTGACTTTACACCAAAATAATCAATTTTCATTCCAATAAATGAGTTTTTCTTTAACAGCGCATTTAGTCAATGCCAACAGAATTGGTGCAGATGGTTCTGAGGTTGTTGGCCTTGGATAACATTGGGCATTCCATTGCGGTTAAAGGAATAGGGTCATTTGCATTTAAAAACGCGTTTTATAACAAAAACCTGATATATACTATTGAACCATATTGGCTCTCTCATGGCTCAGATATGGAACCTATTCCTGTGTATGGAATAACATCAGAAAATCCTTGTTTGACCTCTTCCATGATTCGCAGCACTCAGGAAGTTGAAAAAGAACTGCAATTACAATATGAAAATGTTTATGCACCTGAAAAAGGCATGGAGGAGTATGTGGCCTCAGTAGTAAGAGTGGCCAACTATCCCTCCCCCTTTTATGATTCCAAAACCTACCCTTATGGTTTGCTCAAGCCATAAGAACTTTTAGGTGAGGTGGGGGCGTTGTCTGCTTTGAATAAATCCACTCTGGATACTTCCTCTTGACTGCTACCCTTACATCCTATTTTGGTAAGTTCAGCACAACTCTTTTAGTGGATACCGGTGCCTCAAATAATTCTATTGGCCAAGACCTTGCTGACTACCTTGAGTTGAGTTACTCACCAGGTGGTATGGTTAGAGGTGGGGCTTCTCCAAGTATCCCTGCGCTGAACGTCATGGGGTTGGTGGACTATCAAGTAGGCATCTATATTCTGTCCGACCATTTTCAAGCTATCAAGCACCTCTTGTTCCCCATTATTTTGGGGGTTGAGCGGTGGAGAAAGTTTGACATCAGGACTAATTTCAAAGAAAGCACTCTCTCCTTGTCTTTGTCCAATGGTCACATCTTGATTGTTCCTTTGTCAGAGGATAACGCCAGGGCAAATTACCTCATTGGCCCAATATCCCCACTTTTAAGCTTGCCCCGTTGCTGAAGCCCTCTGTGGAGGTTTCCCTACCGTCCTGTTTGGTGAGGTTGGAATCTCCTTTTGATGCAGCATCCTCTAACACACTTCCTGAGCACTAAGAATTTGATTGTGACTTCAAGCTCACTGTGGATCTGGTGCAGATTCTTACCTCATTTACCCATTGACTGTGTGGGAGGAAGAGGCGTTGGATGTGTGGGTGAAGAATCAGTTAGCTAAAGGTGCGATTTTTTAGCGTACCTCCCCTGTATGCTCCCCCCTACTCTTTGTGGAGAAGTCTGATGGTACCTTACGCCCCTGCGTAGACTATGGTAACCTTAACAACAATACTGTACTAGACCTCCATCCCATTCCTTTGGATTCTCAGATTGCGCGCTATGTGGAGAAGGCGAAGGTCTTCTCCAAGCTGGATTTCCTCAATGCGTTTAATCATATCCAGATAATGAAGGGCCAGGAGTGGTTAACCGCCTTCTGAACCAGAAATGGAATATTACAGTTTTGGGTCATGCCCTTTGGGCTTAAGAATGCCCCTGCTATCTTTCAACGCCGCATTGATGCAGCGTTGGGAGACCTGTTAGGGGTATGCGCGGTTGCCTACATGGATGATATCATGGTGCTTTCCCTGATCAGGAGTCCCATGCAGTACACCTTTGGCAAGTGGTGAAGCGTTTAAAGGCAGCCAGCCTTATGCTGAAGATAAGCAAGTGTGAATTCTTCAAGTCCCAAGTCACTTTTCTGGGCAACGTCATGTTTGACCAGGGACACATGGTAACTCCAGACAAGGAGAAGGCTATTTTGTGAGTGGCCTACCCCCACCTCAGTCAAGGAATTGAGGAGCTTTTTGGGAATGTGTACATTCCTCAAGAAGTTCACTCCCAATATGTTTGAGGTGGTGGCTCCCTTATACAAGGCTAGCGTTGCCAAGATGCTTCAGTGGTCCCCCATTTTAGAGGATGTTTTCTAAACAGTGAAGTTCACCCTGTTGTCCACATCTGTTCTTCGCCATGTCAACCCTTCAAAGGAGTTCATCGTGTCTACTGATGCCTCCAACTTTGCCATAGCGGCCGCCTTGTTATAAGTAGGCAAAGATGGGATAGAGCATCTGGTGGGATATTTTCTAGGAAAATGTCTCTGCTAGAGTTGAATTACGCCATTTATGTCAAGGAGTTACTAGCTGTGATGGAGGCACTGACATATTGGCGTCACCACTTGCATGGCTCTACCCAACTATTCTGAGTACATACAGATCACCGTGCCTTTCTGTACTACCGTGCCCCTCATGTCCTAACTCCATGGCAGACCCGATGGAATGAGACACTTGCCCAATTTGCATTCATGTATGAGTTCACCAAGGGCAAGGATAATGGTTTGGCGGATGCTTTGAGCCACAACCCTGCTAAAGCCCCTGACCCTTAGGAGGTAGAAGTGCACAACACACAGGTTATGATTCTTCCAAGTAAGATTCTGTCGCAACTTCCCTCTCACCTGGCCAATGGGCCAGCGCTTGCACCTCTGGATAACGCGGAGGAATATGGTATGTTCAGAAAGGTCGTCCTTTCTCAGCCACTGTTGGGTGAATATACTATGGTACTTGCAAAGAGCGCTTCAAATCAAGAGGATCTATCCAGGGGTTATCATGTAAAGGATGAGATGGTGTGATTCCAGGGACGCCTTTGGGTACCTGCTGGACCACTGCGCCTGGAAATCATCTAGGCCCATCATGATGGAATCACCATTGGTCATCTGGGGAAAGCAAAGACCTTGGAGTTGATATGCTGCACCTACAATTGGAAGGGCTTTCCTGCTCAGGTGGGGCGGTATTGTAAGGGGTGTCTGGTATGCAACCAGATGAAACCCAATAATCAACCTTAAGCGGGGTTGTTGGTACCAGTCCAAAAGGATGATGAGCCCTGGACTTTCCTATCGGTTGATTTCATTGGGAATTACCTTTCTCTGATGGTTATGATGCCATCATGGTGGTGGCGGACCGTTTTACAAAGTTCGCCTACTTCATTCCTTGCATAACTACAATAACCACAGCTGAGAGGGCTAGGCTCTTCGTCACCCATGTGTTTGCGCTCCATGGGGTTCCCCAAGAGATTATCAGTGACCGGGGACCCCATTCACCTCCATCTTTTGGGAAGAGTTGTGTAAGACTTTTCAGATTCTCCCCTGCCGTTCAAATGCCTATCATCCCCAATCAGATGGGCAGATAGAGCGAGTGAACCAGTGCTTGGAACAGTTCCTGCGGTGTTACACCGCCGCGGATCATTCAGATTGGGCTTCTCACCTTCCCATGGCTAATTTAGTTACAACAACATGCTGCATTCCTCAATTGGTTGTTTCCCATTCTTTTGCCAGCCATGGCTTTAAACCCGCCTTTAACATGGAGACAAGCTGTGGGTCTAAGTTTGAAGCGGTGGTGGACTTTGCCAAGACAATCGAGAAGGTCCATCAGGGGGTTTCCACAAGCTTGGAGGCGGCAATGCAGGTGTATAAAAAGAACGGTGATGGGAAGTGCCAAGTGGGTCCTGCATACAAGGAAGGGGATCTCGTGATGCTTGATGCTTGTAACATCCCTATCAAGCAGCCATGCAAGAAGCTGGGACCAAAGAGGATTGGCCCCTACCGCGTTGTTAGAAAGGTGGGCCATGCCTCATACCAGCTAAATCTCACCCTACATTACGAATCTTCTCTGTGTTTTATAAAAGCAAACTGACGTTGTTTGAGGGCCACCCACCAGAGACTCATGAGGACTATCTCGTGGATGGGGCGCCAAAGTGGGAGGTGGAAGAAATAGTTGCCTACCGCCGCTTTAAAAGAAGACTGGAGTACCTGGTATCCTGGAAGTGCTTTGATGCTGCAGAAAACAGTTGGGTCCCAGCACACTACTGTGTGCATGCCCAAGATCTGATTGAAGCCTTCCACAAGCATTTCCCCCAGGCCGCTGAATCTCAACCCAAACTGACCGTTGCCATCATGAAGTTGCCCCCTGCCCACAAAAACTTTTCCCTTGTGCACGCCCCTGGAGGGGGAAGTTGAGCCCCATTGAGAGGAGAGGGTAATGTCATGGTCACATGACATCATAGTGGTGACCAACCCCAAAGATTTTTCTGGGCGCCAGGAGGCCCAAAAGGTAAAGTTACAAGGCCTTCTTGACCTGAGGCTTACCCTTGACCAACGCTGGGTATGGGCAAAATATGCCCAGGTTGGTACTAGTGGGGAGCCAAATGCCCAGCCCCATACTTCAGCCCAGACGTTAAAATGAATGGTTTACATAACAAACGCAAATGGTTCAGTTTGGGTAGTTGGGGAATGGGATCTTAAAAATCATTCCATTTACACTATTGCACATTCAGGTTGAATCCAAATTCAACCAATAACATGAGTTGAGCAAGTTTTGGCTTATTCTACCAATTGGGATGGTAGTGTGTGATTATTGGTGGGTTGGTGCTCGGGCCCACTCCTGCAAACCCTATATTCCCCTGTCAATGCTTAAATGTGTTTTCCCTGACCAACATTCCTTGTTGGTCGACTTCCCAAATAAAAGATTTCACTGTTCTTTTCCATTTTATTAAAATGTTATTTTTCATATGATCCTGTGAGCAGACCCCTTTGCGGAGATCTCGCGCCTCATCAACCAATCAATTTTGAACACAATCAGATTTCCCCCCATGCACCGTTGATTCTCCCAGGTACCCTCCAACCTGTGCTGTTTACCCCTTCTCTCCTTGTGCACCGCGTCGTTTTTGGATGGTTCCTAATCGCACTTCTTGGTTTTAGTTATTATTGTTACAGCACCCTCTGCTGGGCACTAGTAGCTTTAGTACTAAAGGTTAGTTTCCATGCGTTGGCTCTGTGCACCAAGAACCACCATTCTGGAAACAGGAGAGTTATAGACACTCTCCTTACAGTGAGAAATTGATGTATTTGATCCTGTAGGCTAAGATGTTGCTCTTTTCCTCCAGGGTCAGTCTTGAAATAATATTCAGTAGATGAATTATTATTTCAAGAATGACTTAATTGTTAGACCAAGTTCTTAACGCAGATGTCCATATCATGAATTTGTTGGCGAGCATATGAGTGGTAGATTTGCAGAAAGCTTGTTCTCATCCTCCAATATTCTAATGTGCCGATTCAAGTCCTCCTTCATCTCTTTGCATTTGATACTCTATGAAAGCTTGTCATTCTTGGATTTTAACTCTCCTGTAAGAGTATTCCAGCGTTTCTCAGATATGTTGAGGCGACTATAGACTAGGTAAATGTCCTCTGAACTAAGGGGTTTGCCTCTCAGATCGCCCTCCAATTTATTGAGTTGCTTAGTGATAAAATTAGTAGACACTGCGTTAACCAGCTTGCCTGATTCTTTTTGGCATGGGCTACTATGGAAATAGATATTTTGTACTTTGATGAAGTATCAGAGGTTCAATGGGGCTCAAGCTCATCAATTTTCTCATAGGGCTTGATCTATCTGGGCCTTAAGGATGGAGATCTGTTATTCCTCATGGCAATGGCTAGTGAAATCGTGGGCTGCCATTTCGCCATGAGCTTCACTTATCTTGTCATTGGATCTCTTAGGCGAAGCCATCTAGTAGGCTCATGGTATCTTCATTTGATTCCAAGATTTACTTGTGGAGAAGCTTCATAGCTTTCTCCACATACTTGATAACACCAGAATCAATAGCCCATTTTATTATGGACTGATAATGTAGTAATGGTTAGCTTCATTCAAACGGCAAAAATTCCCTATACTTTGTGATGCCAAATTATATACCCGCTCTAAGCCATCTGTAAGGCCCCTAGAGTATTGATATGATGGTGAAGTTCCTTGTTATGGACTCCTAGTAAATGCATGTATAATAAAGCGCAGGGTATATGAACTGCATGATATAGAAAGATAGATTGGCACTTGATCCATAAGTCTCTGGTAGAGCACTGGATTCTTACAGGTTCATGAGAGTCTAGTCCACAGCAGAGCTCTTTTGTGGCTGGCTCTTTCTCTTGAGTTAATGACTTCCAAAGTAACTCATTAACTCCTTTGTTGGAAATCCAATTAATATACTGAGATTCATGAATCACTATAAGAATTTTCTTAAACTATTACAAACGTGATAATAGGCGGACTTCCCATTTAATCATCTTCTTCATCATTTCCATCTTGCACCCAGTGGGTGACACTATTAATTGAGTTATCTTCCATGGTGCAATCAGATAGTTGCAGATATCTTTAAGCGTCATATGAGCCCCCTGTAGTGAGCACCAGCCTGTTGGGATTCTATTTTTAATCTTAATGGTGTTGTGCCCAAGAAGCCTGGCAGTCAATACTTGAATCCATCAAAAATGCACAACAAGTATATTTTTTAATTAAAGGGTGCCAAGTCACTGATTATGTCCCATCAGCTAGAGTATCATCCTATGGTAAGTATGGCAAATGGACTTATTGAAGTCAAGTACTAAAATGAGATATAGAAATAATGACAACTTTATTATGGTGTAAAATAGGAGTTTTATATGTTACAAATATCAATATAATCCCCAAAAGGAAAACAATTGATAAAATTATGAGGGAAAAGATCTATAAAGGAAGCTCTTGATTAGGCGATATATTCCAGATAGTATATGTCTTTGTATCATATTTTTAATAGGCCAAAATTATGAGTTAAATACCCAAGTCTGATATGACTGGAATCACTTAGGTTAATCATTTGGCCAGTTTTTGATTCCTACCCTTTTTAGGTTCATCTTAATTTATTGCCTCAAGTACCACCTTGTGCAGTTGTACCTGACCTTATGAAGAATTATCATCTCAATGAGGCAGGATTTCATCTTGAGGTATATTGGGCTCAGTTTGATCCATTGAATTTTCCTATAGTCATTTTGAGCCATGTCAACAATCAAATTTTCTGGGTGATTTTATAAGTAACTTATTTACCCCCTCCCCTCGGTTTAAGCTTAAAATCAATTGAGGGGTTCAGATAGTCAAAATTTATCCCATTATTTCCGATATCAGAATATCTGACAATCATCTTAGTGATAAAGTTAAGCCTTTAATCGTTCATCACCACCCTATGGCTACCATCTTTCTTCTGAACTAGCAAAAGAAGAGAGTATCAAGGGATATAGGAAGGTACCAGCAATCCAGATTTTAATAGCTGCTTAAGCTCAACGGCCACCTGAGATTTTTGTCCTTGCTCTTCCTATAGAGATGAGATTGGATAGGTTATTGTCCCCAGTTTTAACATGATATAGTATGCATTCATTTTTTCTGAAGACATAGATGGAGGTCAAGATAATTTCAGAGTGCTCCCCAGCAACTGCTTAACTCAGCTTTATAGTTCACTGGTTAACACGTGCACAATAGAGGCATCTATTAATGCTACCAAAGGAGGAGATTTCAGACCAAAATCTTGTAGACTCCCAAAGTTACACACATTGTGTATTATTTCTACAGGCTTATTTATTTAGAGGCAAGCCAACCAGGGGACAGACATTACTGAAAATAAAATTATATTAAAAAACGTAACTACTTGGTTCAAACAAAACGCCCTAATGAGCGGATTGAGTGAAATGCTTCAAAAACTGACCAACCAGGTGGGCAGCGGAAGCCGCTTATCCCTCCATGGTAGAAGGGGAGGGGGGGTTTAGAGCTCATCTTTGGCAGCCTCTTCAGCAGCAGCTTCTTCCTCCCATAGTAGAGTGCATGTCACGGCTGTCAGTAATGGCGTTGGGGCATCTGCGGTATGTGGTTTGATATCTCTAATAATTGGAATTTCATGGAAATTGCCAGCTGGATAAATGGCACTAAAAGATATTCAGTTAAAGCTTTTTCAGCTTTAATTTGGGCATCTGGGAGTTGAATGAACGTGGCATTGTTGGTTTGGGTTATTTTTGCTTTTGGATTCTGTGCTATAGTTGCCACGTTCTGGTTAGCATCATTTGCAGTTTATAATACTTGTTCACCGATATTTTGCTTTTGGAGTTAAGGTTGTAGGGATAACAGGAGGTGGAATTCCTCCTTTGAGTATCACTACTGCTTTAGTGACAGCTTTACGCAGGGGACAACAATCTGGTATTGCAGCTGCTTTGACTGCAAGCTGGTGATCACTGCGAAATGATTCAGCATTTGACTGTGGGGTATAAAGTTGAGGGGGTATTGGTGTCCCATTCTGCATTAATGAACCGCTCAATTTGCAGAGATGGTTCTTCAATGAACTTACCTGATTCATCAATTTCAGCCAATAATTCCCATGGGTTTTAGTTGAATTGGATTGGGGAATCAGCGTACAGTTGAGGTTTGTTAGATTCATTTGAGGAAGCATGGGATCAAACTAGGATACAATCTGATGCTTAATTGGAGGAATTATTTATGGCATTGGGGTGAGGAGGAGGCTGATTAGTGGCTGCAGGTGCAGCTGCAGCAACATGCTTTGGGGGTGGAGGAGGTAGGATTGTACCCCATACCAGAAATTGTACAAGGTGGGCAGCGGATTGGAGGTCAGCGGATGAGTCATCTGATCTTCCTGAAAAGGTTGAGAAGGGGCACTTGCGTTTTGAGTGGTCTAACTTAAAACATGATTGACAGATCGTCTGCCTGCCCTCAATGTGGGCCCAAAATGGATGGTCAGGCTCTGAGGGAATAATGGTGTGTGGTGGAATTGATGCTACAATTTTATTAAATTAAGAGTGATCATGGCATATGCCCAAGGCACAGTGAGTTGTGTGGCCCCATTTGGGACCACAAATTGTAAGATGGGGTTGGAGCCATAGGCTGCCAAACTGTCCATCAGCTCCTGATGGAGCACTTCAGGGGGAGGTGGGTGGGCAAACCAGCAAACTGAACCACCAAAGTGGTGTCCTCTGGGAGCCAAGTCCAAGTTTTGGGAGAGGGGTGCCCTGGAATACCAGGGGCACAGTTGCTGCAGTGGCAGCGTCAGCTTTGCAGGTGAATCCAAGGTCAAAATACCCCTTTAGGGGCGGAAATCTATGAAGCTGGCGGGTATCATCACCGCCTGTGCCATTTTGATGATGGCTTGGTCATGGTATGGGAATAGTTTCCCATATTCAACCCTTAGGCCATAGTGCATGTTGCTCCGGGGAGCACTAGGGGCAGCGTGGTACCACTTGGGTATGAGCAAGGTGGGCGTCTAGATCTTTGGGCGGAACAAATTGGCCCATAGGTTTGGAATAACTGGGTGAACCAGTCCTAGCGCGTTTTCCTGCCAGATGGAAAACAGCGGGGGAGTTTTGCCGCTGCCCCGCTCTGGAGAAGCTGGCAGAGAACCAAGGACATCAGAGATAAACTACTATGGGCGAATTCAATTTTTTTTAAATTTGTGTAACTTTGCTTGGAAAGCTACACTGAGCGGAAAGAGAGGAAGACATTTCTACAGGATTGAGTGAATATAAGCGGCTGAATTACTTGTCCACACTGTCCTAGATTTTTTTAGGTTTTCATCAATGCCAAGATAGACCTAGCATAAATAGGATTTAAAGTCCTGAAGAGGGTCAGGACTTCTTGGTGGATGGGTTATCCATGCCTCACATCTCTAGTAAGTGTCCTTGCGGGATACTGATTTGTACCTGGATTTGACAAAGCCATGGGACTTGAGTGGTATAAAAGTCAAATTTTTAATAAGTTAATAAGCATTCCTCTTGTCCATATACTTCAGGAGAGGTATCCGATGTGGATACCGCTCACATTGTATTTGATCTTATTAATCTAATTTCATTCTCCAAAGACAGGCACAAGATCTGATTTCTAACTTTGCACCTTGAGAGGTCTCAAATACCAGTGAGATCTTATTCCCAATAGGGATAAGAACCCACCATCATAGTGTATTCTGGCAGAATAGTCATTGAGAAATTGAGTTCCAAGGAAAAGGGTGTAATTGGGCTATCTGTGGTGAATGTTGAAATATTCAGTGACAGCTTGCTAAAATAGTTAGGTAACAAGTAGTAGGCTTCAATGGGAAAGCACATTGTGGTCCCACTATACCATACTCCATATTTTGTGGTAAATCAGGAGCTACTTGACTTGTTTAATCAAAAAGATGAGATGAAATTCACGGGGAGCCCACTGCTACTATAGTGATATGAATAGGAACCTTATGAACTTGAAAAGCAACTCATGTTACCAAGCCCAAATTGAGGGTGAAAGGTAAGAGATAACGGATATTCATTGGAAGAGTAAGCAGTATTGCGTTCTTCATTATAAACTAGTACCTGTTTGTCCCTCTAGGTACAGTAGCATTAGATTAGCCAGGTGTTGTGTAGGTTCTTAAGGAGGTACAGGGATAACATCATGAAGTGCCTCATCCTTCATATTGACTGTGATTTTACCTCCTCATCAACAGAATTTCTTTAAAAAGTTTGTTAAATTATGGCAGAATCTGTTACAATAAGTGCCTTGAGGTTTTGAATTCATTTTTTAGCACTAATGGTGCCCAACCCAAAAAAGGGGGCCGCCACGCATATTTATTTTCAGATGGACCAAACAAAGGGATTATCATAAATAACTTTTTTTACCTAATATGGCACCTCAGCTAACAGCCTAGGAAGCCATATTAGAAGGTGAGGATGTTTTGGGAAAATTTTGTCCAGCCCCCACTATAGCTGGCAGACCATGTCTGACAGCATTGGGTGAGGGAATCAGCAACATGGGCATAAGGAGGTATAGTTGGGAGTTTTCTTCGTTTATGAGGCCAGTGGTGTCCATCGCCTCAACATATTTAGCAAGTTGATGCTCGTCAAAAGTAATGAGAGCCAACACACAAGTGAAGGAATTGATGCGCCGGTGGGTTTTGGGGTAAGAAGGGTTCAAAAGGGAAGCTTTGCCGCGTTGATGCGAGCGCAGCTTCTACCAAAAGCGAGCTCCTCAATTTCATATTTAGCATCCTCATCAAAATCATGAGGAAAATTTGGGATAGGGATGCCCTCAACAAGTGGCTCCATCTCCACATGACGTTGCTTGCGTAGTAGGGTGTTGGCAGGAGCTTCAGCAGCTTTGACTACCATTTTATTTATATTTTTACATCTGGGATAACCATTTTGAGGGCAAAAACGGTGGGGCCATGAGGTTTAAATTCTTCTGGTTCTCAACAACTTGAATATGAGGCCTGCTGGGAGAGGCCAAAACAAAGGACTTCAGACTCAAGGTGGAAGCTGGAGTCTCATCAAGAGCTTCTTTAGTTTCCTAGGATACATTTAAAAGTTACCCTTGAACCTTTATAATATGTAGTTGGACCTCAGGATAAAATCCCAAGAAAGAGATAATACTGGTTATAGCACTGTCTTGCATGATTTGGTTTGTGGATACCAAAAGGCTGTGCTTGAGCGTAGAACTGACTGACAAACTCTATGGGACTTCCTCCTTTGTTTACACAAATAGCCATGAACGCCTGTTTTCTGACTTGCCAAGGTCTGTGATGCAATTGGATTGACTAACCATCTGTTTATCTAGTAATTGCTTAATCTTGTGTTTTTAAAATATTCATATAAATGTTTGACTGGTTATTTTACTTACCTCACCTCACGGACCACAGTTTTATAGGGAGTGTCAAAGCTGTATTAAATTACTGTTGGTGATTAACCTTAAAGACTTTGTGTATAAGTAATTGTGATGGCATATTGATTCTTAATCCCACTGGTGCAACTTTTGCTGCTTTAATTAAGTGATCACCTCAGCTTGTGGCATTGGGGGCTCATATCCATCATTACTTATTCTAATTTTAATATTTTATCTTTTCCACGCTGGCATAAATTAATTAGTAATAGAGTTCCTAAATTTTAATAAAGCCATCTACTGGTGTCTTAGTTACAATTGGGTGATCGCAACTATTGTGAAAACCCCAGAGCCCATGTTACTAGCTCCCTTGACCTGATTTAGATATTACTTCTCTAGTTTAACACTCTTAGGTGCTTAAAACCTAAATTGCACCAATAAGAGCTCAACTGAAGAAAGGAGCATATCTAAGCAGGATAGCTAATTGTAAGAGACAGTTTTTTTCTACGTTTCTGGAGATAGCCTTCAGCAAAAAAAAATTACTTTAGCTATCTGAGAGCATTGTTAGTATTATAACTACAGTGTGCTTTTCTTTATTTTAATATAAAATTTCCCTTGCTGAGAAAGGTTTCATTTTGCAAGTTTCCAAGTCATTAATTATAACAGTATCTTGTAATTTTGAGTGTGTTAACAAATGCATCAAAATCTGATGCCCCTGCACCAATTTTAACAGTCTGATTACTATAAACTCCTAAAATAAGGTGGTACTGACTTGCTTTTCTTTCTCGTAACAATCACTTTAGTTACTATGATTCAATTTGAACATCAAATTTTCATAATCACACACAGGAAAGATGGGCGACTTTAATAACAAAAATAATACAACATGGGCGAGCGTTGCAGCAAGCGGTGCGCTTAATGGTGCAACTAAGGGCAAGAAACGCCCTAAGGGGGACCAGGAACCCAATCTGCAAAGAAATTGCAAAATCAGACACCATCTGGGTATATGGTAATTATTGTAAAGCACGCGCAATACATCTACATTCAATTCAACCAACCTTTGTCAAAGGTGGAGCACGGGATAAGACTCTTCCTTGAAGATGAGTCACTGACCCTGTGGGAGAAAACATGTGAGGCACAGCCCTCACTTTTCCCTCACGAGGTGTACGTAGCCACCAACAACATGGGCCACGGCTGGATTGATATTGGTTTCAAAACAGCCAATTAAGCTGATGCCGCAGCAAAAATCTGCATGGAAATTGCCCTCCCTGAGGGCAAAAAAATTGTGCGCACCGCGCGCACCAGATGGAACAAAGCAAAAACTTTGTTCATCTCCTTTGACTTGCTCCCCACCAACCTTCCTCATAAGGTAATTGAGGAGGAGCTCCGCAAAGGTCTTATGGCCTACGGAGAAATTCAACAACTCAAATTACAGCAATTTTGCTTAATGCCCGACCTGTGCACGGGCAAAGCTATTGCTGTAATCAACCCCTTCCCAGAAGTGGAAGAGGATTTATCCAGAATTCCCCGCGCAGCAGAATTTCACTTTGCAGATGGGGGCCAGTCAGCTGCATTCTGAGTTACACCAGAACGCGCACCACCCATTTGTAACCACTGTGGCTCACTGGGCCACAAGGAACATGCATGCCCTGTAAAGAGGGCTTAATGATAAATGATTTTTGTGAAGAAGCTATGGACGAAGATAATGAGAACTTCGCCAAAATGACTGATGGCCACCACCCATTCCGGTGGGGTGAAGATGGACTATACTCCATCGTGGACCATGTTACAAGAAAACAATGTAAAGCAGCACAAAAAGCCTGCAAGAGAGCAGCGGCTGAAGCGGCGGCACATGCGGAATCCGCCATTAACCACGGACAAATTCAGGAGGATATTTCAGATATTCACCGAACCAACCAATCAGAACAATATGCTCAGGTCGAAAATTTTCACAGTAACCAGACTGAGCCACAAAGCGTCATCAGTCTTGCACATACTGAAGAACAATGCAACCGCAATTTAGGTGAAAATGCAGTGCACAATGCAACAAAGTTGAACCTCAAAAATATAAAATCTAATCAACAACCCGCATCAAATCAACTTGAGACCTGTGCAGGAAAAGCGGACGCAAATGCAAAAAACCGCAATTCCCTTGAATCATTGGGTCAGATCAAGGGAACCAACAATTGCAGTGAAAGAGTTGGAGTACAGACGCGGAGCATGGCCAAAATGAGCCGCGGTGGGATAGGACCAGAGGGTCCTCCCAACCGCTCCTGAGGCGCCGTGGGCACCTCAGTGTCAATAGGGACGTTAAATATCGTGGGAGCCAGGGCTCATACGTCCCAAGCCAAAAAGCTGGCATTCCTGCGAAAACCTCTTGTAGACATCTTGGCCATCCAAGAAACCCACTGCCTACAAGGGGAAGAAGAATCCTGGTCAACCAGGGTCGCACCATCACAATCAGTATGGACGTCTCACTGTGGGGTGACAGTTTAAAACAACAAAAAATTTAAAATTACAAACTCATCATCACACTTGCATGGTTGAGTCCTGGTAGCAACAATCACATGCCAAGATGAAATAATTTCATTAGCATGTATCTATGCACCGTGCACTGCAACTGAGAGAAAACAATTTTTTGAAAACATTTCTACTCTCACCCTCCCACCAGATATCATCATGTTAGGCGATTTCAACTGCTGGGATAACCCCAATACAGATCGATGGCCTAATCCCAGGGGATACCCACCTGGACACATTGAATATCACACAATGAAGGCATCTCTTGGCTTACAGGATGCTCTTTCCCCCAATTCACCAATCCTTCCCCATATTACAAGACCCAACATATGTGAGGGACTGCTCATATTGATGAGTCATATTGACCACATGCTCATCCCACAATCCCACCACTCAAGAATCTAAAAAGTTACAAAAAAGATCAATTTTTCTGATCACCAATTAGTTACGGTGCAGTTAGCGCCAACCCAATCCCACACACAGGTGTCGCCTTGGAGAAAGCTTCACCCAGAAATTATAAGATTTCATGAGATATCTGACAGGGTTGAAAACAAGGCTACAAACCCAGAATTCACAGCCCCATTCACTTCATATCCCATCAGAACATGGGAAAATCTCAAAAAAGATTTAATCAACAAAACCTGACATATTGCATCACGCAAGTACACCGCGGACATAGCCACAATCAAGCGTACCTTGGCAGAACTAGACCACCTGGAAATAAATACTCCGAGATCTGGCTATAGCCCTAATTGGGGACGCAAATGGGCAGAAATTTCAGCCCAACTTAACAATCTCATCTTTGAACACCAACACAGAATCAAAGTATTGAACAAAGGTAAGTTCATAAAGGAAGGCAAAACCTGTTTGACATATTTTTTCCGCCAATTCCACTCCCACAGAAACCAGCCCACATGCACTCAGGTCCGCAAGACCAACGGCACCATGGCAACTGACCCTGAGGAGGTCAAGGCAGAAGTACACCGCTATTACACCAAATTTTATCGTGATATGCCAACAGATCCACAAAAAATTAGATAATTTATTCAAACTGCCAAGATACAAAGTACACCACCAAATTACAATATACTATCCCTTATCACATGGGAGGAGCTTTGGGAAACAATTCGCGGTGCACCACGTAGGAAATGCCAAGGGCCTGACGGGATACCCTACGAATTTTACAAAAAATATTTTAAACAAATCGCCCCCTCCTATTGGCGTCAATGAACCAGAGTTTTTTGGAAACACGCCTATTACCAGGAGGCCATGAATCCTACATTATAACCTTGTATAAAAAGGGTGACAAGTTGGACCTGGCCAACTGGCGCCCAATTGCACTCTCCAACACTGACACAAAAATTCTAACAAAAATTTTAGCAGCTAGATTAGGCGCGATTGCATCTGACGTCCTATCACCCAACCAGTTTGGGTTTATACCAGGGCGTTCAATCTGGAACAACATACACCCTGTTGCAAACATTTGCTAATCCAAAGCAACTGGTGCTCTGGTCTTCTTGGATCAGGAAAAGGCGTATGACCGTGTTAGCTGGCCATACCTAAAAGAATGTCTACATGCCTTCAAACTCCCACCAAGATTCATAAAATGGGCAATGCTCCTAATAGAATCTGCAACCATGGCTTTATGCGGCCTTGGATTCCTAACAAACAATATCAAACCACACAGAGGGCTCAAACAAGGGGATCCCCTCAGCCCACTGCTATAAAATTTCAGCTTTGACCCGCTCCTCCGAGTAACTGACTCATGTCTCATGGGGATAACCGCACAAGGACAACCAACAGTCAAGATACTGGCCTTTGCAGATGACTGCGTAGCAGGTATATTAAACAATGAAGATGCCCGACAGCTGGAACACACTCTAGAGGAATACTCCAAGGTGAGCAATGCATCGCTCAACAAAAGGAAGACAGAAATCATCCTCTTAGGCAAATACAAAAACAATTGGGCCACAACATCAGAACCTCACACCAACACTCAAAGAAAAAACCCAATTATATTACACTTTGCAACACCTCCCACCATCACTCCTGTCTGACACCTTGAAATCTGGCTAGAATCAGGGGGATATGCTAATGAGAAAATGGAAAGTAACCTGTTACAACGGGTATCCAAACGCGTCGCCTCCCTCAAGGGAAGAACCCCAGGATTAACAGGACGAGTTACAGTTGCTAACTCGCTCATCCTCCCAATACTGTGGTACCAGGCCCATGCGATAGCCTTCTCACCTACCTTTATAACCTCAATTCGCGCGCTTATCCAGGGCTAGCTGTGGCCTGGCTCTCACCCTCCTATACGGATAGAAACACTATATGGGCCACGCTCAAGCGGAGGCATAGGACTAATAGATTTTGAGAGCCATGCCAATCACATCCTAGGTACCTGGATAAAGGAAATCCTTGCTCCAGACCTCCCGCAACAACATTGGTCCAGAGCAGCAAGGACTAACTTTGCACAGGCGCTCAAATTAACCAACCCACATAGTACACCCAGACAACTTTCATACCTTGCCAAGCACTCTACTGCAACGGGTCCACATGGAACCTCCCCTCATTTCAAACATATCCTCCGAACTATCCGCTGTATGGGATGGACCATAGAGAACATGGGTACTATACAGGGAAGGGGACGACCCAGCCCCAATTCAAATTAAGAAACCCAGAAAACCACCCCCAGAGGGATATGCTCACCAACTCCAAGCATAGCTAGGATAGAATACCTAGATATGCTGGACATTCCCTATGATTTAACCACACAGAAAGCAATGTGGAAAATGACACTCCACCCACTCCTACAACCAAGGATAAGAGCAAACGCCTGGCGCTGTTTGAGAAGGACCTATAGGACGGCGGACCGCTCCAACTCCCTCCACAAAACATGTGCAGTATGTGGAGGGGAGGGATCCCTACATCACCGTCTAGAAACATGCTTTCCAACCAAAGCTATATGGCAGGAAGTCGCACGCCTGCTCAAGATTCAAAACGAACAGGAATTCTCGATATCAAAGAGCATCTTCGCGCTCCAGAGCGAGTCATTAATCCCATCTACCCTCCGCTCCCTAATAATACCCATTGCAATGTGGACAATACACACAATTGCATTAGATGCGTTCAAGGGCACGGTCCCAACCATTCATGGGATTATTAACAGATTCCATGTCCACTTACTAGAGCACTTTCAAGCCTGGCTCTATGGATTATGAGACCAAGACAAAAAGAGCTCATAGAATCATGGTTCCCACTCTGGTTCCTCCACACAGACCCTTTCCTTCACACCTGCTCCATAGCAGGGGAAATCCCCTCGTAGTAGTGCACCAACCCCCCATACCTGGCAGTCCCACTGGCAACAGGGGTAACTTGAGTACCCTGGGGTACCCAATTTTTATATTTCTTAGTTATTCTCTTAGTTTCACATATATTCGGTAATGTCTGTCCCCTAATCGGCTTACCTCGGTTAAATAAAAGGTGGTACTGACTTGTTCCCAGGTCTGTCAAACTTTTAGATGAGAAGTATAATCTTATGGGCATGCTGTTCAAACTATAATGAATATGCTTCACTTTCTAACGGTACATGGCTTCCTCTATTAAACTCTCATAAGCATACAAATAAGGAGGCGATGCTCTCTTGACCCAGAGTAAAATTTTCCTTGAATCTAGGTTTAAAGATAGTAATTTAGAGGTATATAAAGTAAAGATAGCATGGACAGGTGCAGGCTCAGAAATCTCAGTTTCTGCATATTCCTGGGGCCTGTTGATCCAATCATCATTGCAATCTTTCCAAGTCCTCTTGAACTTCTCCTCAGTGATAGTTTGAGAGGCACGGAGGGTTTAAGGGTTAATAGTTTTTCAGAGTTTGTATTATGGCACGTTAAAGTAGAAGCTAATTACAAAATTGCTCAAATGGGTCTTAAAATTTTGAAAAGTTTGTTCAAGTTGAAAAATACGCTACTCAGTGAGCTTGGCAAACGCACTGAAATTATCCGTCTCATCTGACAGGACTTCAAGAAAGACTCTGGGATCATGCTTAACCCCATACAAGCGGACCTTGAATCCTTGAGCTACATTTTATATATGATTTTGTAGGGCTATAAGTGAAGTTTGAATGTCTATTTAAATGATATGATTAAATCAATGGGAGCTGGAAACAATGAACTAGATGGCCCATGAGATCCGCGGGGACAATCTAGCCCTTCATGCCCCTCTAGCCTATGTGGTGTGCTATCATGCAAGGCTAATTCTTGATGATGCTGTTGTAAAAAGTGGAGAAGGTCCTTGATTTGATTGAGGCGCTGACACCAGAAGGGTTCAAGGAGTAGCAATTTTGGCGAAGCTGGTCCTCAAAGTAACAGGAGATCTTATTGTAAAGCATAGCAAGCTGGCTATGTGCTTCATCTTTCAATTGGCAATTGTCCACTATGGCCTCCCAATTGTCACAGACAAACAAGAAGGCTGAGTTGTAGAAAACAATAATATTTGAATGCAGGGTTTAGGTAAGCCCCAGATGTTATGCTACTTCATGGTGATGTAGTCCTAACACTTGTAGGATATGATGTATGGTAAAATAAACAGATCTTCAGAGATAAAGTTTAGTTCTTATAGCTATTTCTCCTAATGGCAGTAGAGCTGAGTAAGACAATTCTAGCATTGTAAAAGGTATATATGTGGCTTGGTAATTACTGGAATGGCATCACATGGACTATATATTATTCAGTAACTGCTGAATAATTTCATTAATGTTCTCATGATGAAGTTAATACTGATCTTAATCAGGCAAGGGTGTATGATTCAATAGTAGCCCAAAATTCTAAGATTTTAAGCTGCAAAGGAATTTATTAATAATGAGGCGTGTTTGTATAAATTCTGGTTAGGGTGCTGCTCACTGGTGCTTAACCTCAGTACTTAACAATAATGACATCCGCAGAAGTTTTTATTTAACAGAGGTAAGATGACCAGGGGACAGACATTACTGAAACTAAAAATTTAAAACTAATGTAACTAATTAATTCAAACAAAACGCCCAAATGAGCGAATTGAATGAAACACACCAAACGAAACAACCAACCAGGATGGCAGTGGATACTTCTTATCCCTCCATGGTGGAAGTGGAGGGGGATCAGGGGGCTCATCTTTGGCAGCAGCTTCCTCATCCCAGAGTAGGGTACATGTCAAGGCGGATATCAAGGGCGTCAGGGCGTCGGTGGCATGTGGTTCATTACTAATGATTGGTATTTCATGGAGTTTTCAGCTATGAAAATGGCAGTAATATATTCAGCTAAAGATTTTTCAGCTTTAATGTGGGCATCTGTTAGTTTAAGATCATGGTAATATTGGTTTGGGTAATCTTATCTTTAGGATTCCGTGCTACAGTTATCACGTTCTGGATAGCGTCATTGACATTTTTGTGCAATTGATTCATTGTAATTTTACTTTTTGGGGTGAGATTTGAGTGGATAACAGGAGGGGAAATACCTCCTGTGAGCATCGCCACTGATTTGGTGAAAGCTTTGCGGAGGGGATGACAATATGGTATGGCAGCTGCTTCTACTGCAAGCTGGTGGTCACTGTAGAATGATTTGTCATTTGGCTGTGTGGCATATAAATGAGGGGGGTATTTGGCATCCCATTCTGCATTAGCAAACTGCTCAATTTGCAGAGATGGTCTTAAATGAGATTACCTGATTTGTTGATTTCAGCCAATAAGTCCCATGGGTTTTGGTTAAATTGAATTGGGGATCAGCGTATAGTTGAGGTTTGATTAGGTTGGAGGAAGTATGGGATCAAATTGGGATCCAAGCTGGTGCTTGATTGGAGGGAGCATTTGTGGCACTGGGGCGAGGAGGAGGTTGATTGGTGGCTGCAGGTACAGCTGCAGCAATAGGCTTTGGGGGAGGGGAGGTAGGATCATACCCAATA
The DNA here is from genome assembly GCA_022478985.1 of Massospora cicadina. Lineage (NCBI taxonomy): Eukaryota > Fungi > Entomophthoromycota > Entomophthoromycetes > Entomophthorales > Entomophthoraceae > Massospora > Massospora cicadina. Next base: position 10,724 of record JAKSZP010010597.1, on the reverse strand, counting down.
CCAAAACTGGCACAGGGTGGGCGACGGATTGGAGGCCAGAGGATGAAAAATCAGCGCTGTTGGAAGAAGCTAGGGAAGGGCACTTGCATTGTGAGTGGTCCAACTTGAAACAGGATGGACAGATCATCTGTCTGCCCTCAATGTGGGCCCAGAATGGATGGTTGGGGGCAGAGGGGATAAAAGCTTAAGCGGAAATCAGCAGGGCAATTTAATTTGATTCAGGGATGATCATGACATATGCCCAAGGCCCAGAAAAGCGTGTGCCCCATTTGGGACCACAAATTGCAAGATGGGGTTGGATCCATAGGCTGCCAAACTTTTTATCAGCTCCTGGTGGAGCACCTCAGGGGGAAGGTGGGTGGGCAAACCAGCAAACTGAACCACCAAAGTGGTAGCCGCTGGGAGCTAAGTCTGAATTGTGGGGAGAGGGGCACCCTGGAAAACCAGGGGCACAGTTGCCACAGCGGCGGCATCAGCTTCACAAGTGAAGCCAAGATCAAGATACCTCTTATAGGGGCAGAAGTCAACAAAACTGGTGGGACGCATCGCCTCCTGAGCCATCTTGATAATGGCTTGGTCATGGTAGGGGAAAAGTTTCCCATAGTTGACCCTAAGGCCAAAACGCATGTTGCTCTGGGGAGCACCAGGGTGCAATGGACATTGCTTGAGTTTGAGCGAGGTGGATGTTAAGATCTTTAGGAGTAATGAATCATCCCAGGGGTTTGATATGACTGTGCGAGCCAGTCCAATTACATTTTTCTGTCAGATGGAAAATGGTGGGGGGAGTTTTGCCGCTGCCCCACACTGAGGCAGCTGGCAGGGAATATGAGGACATTGGAGTTAAACTATGGTGAGCAATTATGATTTACTTTTTACATATAATTTGCTTATAAAGTTATGCCAAGCGGAAAGAGAGCTGACAGCTGCAGAAGTTTAAATCTTAAAAATGTCTAAACACTGGGACTAAAAGCTAATCCACAAATAGCACTAGCAATCAGTAAGAAGATTGTTATAATAAATGATACATTATTTAATTTTAGGGATGGGTTTATATACCCTTTGATCAAAGAAAAACATAGAATTTTATTGGGATAAAGACTATATTTACATTACATTCCACATATAGAAGAATATACATTCAATATGGTTAAGGGGGAAGTTCATGTAAAGAAAGATGTGCTTTAAAATTCTCCTGTCATTACTTTGATTTGTTACCATTGCAATAATTTGGATCCAGAAATGCTTTTTGTTTTTAGCGTTGTATTTTTCAATTTTCGTGTTGATCCACTAAATTCAAAGAGAAGTTTCATCTTTATTATTGGCTTAATTTTAGACTGAATTCATATTTAAAGTGACGCGTTTCTGATTTGAGCTACCACGTTTTAAATTGAGAGAAAAAAACTTTTTGTTATAAAGTGATTGCCAATAAAAAATTGAAAATGCTTCATTATAACCTAACTAACAGTCATCAACTGGTCAGTTGCTCAAATGAAACATATGTTTGTAATGCTTAAATTAAAATTAACCAATCAGTTGGCTTTGGTGTAACTTAATTTCAGCTAATTAACCTATTCTCTGGCTTATAACTGTTGGAGAAATTATTTTAACCTCTTAAATCCCCTTCAGGTCTATAATAGGGATTATTTATCACTCAGGGGGCATAAATAAATTTAGGTTAGTGTGTGAACAAACTTTGATGCTAGTTTGTCTAATTCACTGATTATTTTCTTAATTGTAGTAATCAAACATAACTTTTAGACACCTGTATACTCTTCTCAGGAGGATAAAAATCAATATTTTAACAGTGTTGATCTATATGTTACACTTATAAAACAATCAGATTATTGGCTTTTTTGAGATTATTATCCATTTCTATGATATATGTTTTCACTGTACAGCTCAGAGGACCCTGTAGTGAGCACCACTTATGTCAGCTTATAAGTTCATTAAGCTGTATGCTGAGGTTCATTTGTGCTCAGTGTGGGAATCCAGTGATTTCTTTCTCGCTGGTGCAAAGGTTGGCTGGATCCACAAAAGGGTTTTTAGATAAAAATTTATAAAAACACCATTAGCCAAAAAATAGATTTTTATAAGATTTTATTAGTGTTGATAGGAGATAAAACAAACCCCCTCAATATCTGACTAGTCAGTGTTTAGCCTGTATCAAGGGTCAAAGGGAATTGAATGATAAATTTGGAATGTCTTGTTACTGTCCAAATAAGGAAATACGTAAATCTGACCTATCAAAGCTCAGAAAACTCATTTTTTTGGCTAAACAACCAATGGGGAATCATTATTAGGTAAAATGTACCCATTGGGTAATAATTTAATATATTTTAGCCAATCCCCTTAGGCTAAAACTATATTACCTTGGGGACCCACTGCAATGCCTATAAAAGGGGGTGGTACCGCTTAGGTGTTTGAAGGGGGTTTGACGTGGCAGGGGGAGAAACCGCCAATAAACTCCAGATTCCCTTGAGTAATTGGGGCAATTTGACTTCCCGATTTATTGGTGTTTTCCTGTTTAATAAACATATAGGTTTAACCCAATTTTTTGAGGTTCTTCAGAGAATTGGAAAGGGTCTTTTGGCCGATATTGTCATTATTTTTGTTCAAAGCCTTATTATTAGGAGATTGGACATGTAATTGGCTAATCATATTTGTGGAGTTATAACTATTCTTACATACAACGTTCTTTTGCCAAAGTCAAGATGGCAATTTTCCAACATCACCCCCTTCAAGAATGTTGAGGGGGAAGAATAGGGCCGTAGGAAATGGCCATGTACTTAATTAATGGTAATATCTGTAGCTAAGGATTTTATTGAGTACTCATTACCTCTTTTATAGGTGATAGTGAAAGGACCCTCCCAAATTGATCCAAGCTTACCAATTCTATGAGTGATGCATATATGGTAGTATAATACCATATCAGACACTTGAAATGAAGGTAGGTGAGCCCAAAGCTTATTGGCAGCTTGTCCTTATTTAGTGACGTTTTTAGCTAGGTTTGTCATAGCCTCATATTGAAGCTGTATGATATGTGAGCTAATCTTCTCATGGCTTTCTTAGGTTCCTCACCACTAGAGTAGACGTCTTTTGCTAGAAGGGCTGGTACTCCTGGCTCCCAACCATATAATACACAGAAGTGAGACATTTTAAGGATTCAATGGTAGCTGATGTGGTAGGTCATTGGGGCACTAAATAAAATTTGATCCAAGTGTAGGGGATCAGAGATTGCCATTTATGTAATATGGAAACCAGGGTTCCATTTTCTCTTTTCGCAGTAACATTTGTGGAGGGATTGTAAGGGCTGAGAAAAGTTGCTGCATCACCATAGAAGTAGCCAATAGCTTTACCACCAGCAAGTTGAAATTCTTCCCATTGTCACACAGTAGGACCTGAGGACAACCATACTGAGTGAAAATTTGTTAATGGAGGAAGGTGGCAATAGCTTTTGCGGTCTGGGAAGGAAGGGCAACCACTGAAACCCATTTGGTGAATTAATTAATGCCTACGAGTATATAGCAATTCCCACTGGTAGTCTGAGGTAGCATACCTACCACGTCCAAGCTTATAGTATGAAATGGCTGGTGAGTGTGGTGGGTTCATATTGATACTTGGATTTGTAACTGTATTGTTTCTTACAGATTAGGAAGGCATCCAGTACTACAATGATAGACTCCATACTTCCTTCCCAATAATACCGATCCTTCAACTACTAATAAGTTTTATGCACTACACTGTGCCCTAGCATAGAATGGATATCCATGATCATGAGACTTGCTCTGAAGGTCGGAGATAACACAACCCATTCACCCCTATTTTCTTATACAAATTTTTACTTTCCACCTTGACGTTGTGAGAGTGTCAGGCTAACATTTTTTGGACAGGTTCATCCTCATCTTCCCATGCATCAGGGGTCATAAGGAGGTCATTCAGCCTCTCAGCTTCACTATTATCCAAATGAAGAACTGGCAGCTGAGTTAAGCCATCAACGTTAATAAGATGGTTTCCAGCTCAATGCTCAATCTTCATATTGTAGTGTTGGAGCTTTAAGGCCCAGCGAGCTAACCGCCCCGTGGAAACCTTCATATTTTGTAACTACTTCAGGGAGTCGTAATCAGTGACCACTGTTAAGGAAGTTCCATATAAAAAAAGTGGTAATATTTTACAGCCATCAGGACCACAAGGCACTCTTTTTCAGTGACACTATAATTTTGTTTAGCCTTTGACAGCGACTTGCTGAAATAGGAGACAGGATGATCCACACCATTATCATCCAATTGAGCAAGAATGGCTCCAACAGCGTAGTCAGAGGCATTGGTGAACAGAAGGAAAGGTTTATTGGAATTGGGGGGTGCAGGATAGGTCTCTTTTATAGTAACTGCTTTAGCATCTAGAAGGAAGGTCTTTTCTTCCTCTTTCCAAGGAAAAGTGACGTTCTTAAAAAATAGCTGCACTAGAGGCTCACTTATTTGGGAGAACTTGGGGATAAATTGGTGGTAATACCCCATCATACCCAAGAATACTTGGATATTGCGCAGGGTTTTGGGAGCAGGCATTTCGAATATAGCCTCAACTTTGTCTTGAAGGGTTGAATCCTATCCTGTGGGATGGAGTGTCCAAGGAAATTTAACCTTTTCTGGAAAAAAGCGCACTTGGAGGGCTTTAATTTAAGGTTGGACTGAAGTAAGCGTTAAAAGACTTTTTTAGGAAATTAAGATGATCATAAAATGACCTAGAAGACGCAGTAATGTCATCAAGATAGATGATAAAGCAACTTAATTTAAGGTCCTGAAAGATGTGGCTCATGGCTTGCTGATAAGTTGCAGGAGCGTTGCACAACCCGTGAGGTAATTAAGTGGGCTGAAATAAGCCATTGCTGTAAATCAGAGAACATTTCTCCTGATCTTGGGGAGAGAGGTCCATCTGCAAATAGCCACTGGCTAAGTCCATGGCCGATAAGAACTTAAATCCCAAGAGCTGTGCTAAAGCTTCGTCGATGCAAGGGATGGGATAGCTATTTTTCTTTGTGAGGTTGTTTAGCCGATGGTAGTCCATCACAACCCAATGTCTGCATTTTTCTTTTTTATAAGGAGGAGAGGTGATTGCCATGGACTTTGAGAAGGTACCAATAGGCCAGCGTCTAATAGATGTTTGAGCTCCATCCTCCTTTGTTGTTCCTCAACTTTGGATTTATGATAAGGTTTGGATAAATTGGGACTAGCATACCTAACATTGATGGTATGACTTCAACCCTTCATATGACCATAATTTGGTCTCAGATTTAGAAAATATGTTGCTTTAGAACTCTAATAAACTATTAACTTTTATAAGCTCTTCAGTGGTTAGATCAGCGAAGATATGAACGTCAGGAAATGTACATAATGATTTTTCAGCAGGCGTGCCCATGTCTGACACAGACCCAATGCAGTGAACCTGGTTAATCTCTTTAACTGGATCAGCAGACCTTTCCCAATCTCATAATGTTTCTTTATGACCATGTCTTTATTGGTATAATTCCCCAGTAGAATACTGAATGGGAGTTGATAGGATGGGTCTAGGATGCCAGGTAATACTCAAGGTTCTAAATGACTGATTCCATCAATGCTTGTTATGTGTAGCAGGCATTTGTGGGGATTTTCAGGATAATCTTGGTGGCAAATTACCTTTCATTCACCCGCTTTAACCAACAATTCTTCAGCTTCATATAATAAAATTCCCTCAAGAGCGTCAACTGATTCAGGCAGCATCTTAGTATTCCGCTCCTCCACCGTATAGCATATGGATAAGGCTTAGAAAGGATATTCAACTATGCAAGCATAATCCTTTTTCATAAACTCAGTGTTGTCCAGAATCAGAGGAACCTCGTAGTTGAGAGAGATGGATCTGCTTCAGATTGATAATCCCATCATACTTGAGTATAAACTGGGTACAAAATGAGCATGTCATATGTATTGTTGGCTAAGGCCACCACTGGGGCTGAGAGGAGGTGTTTCCCAAATTGGATGGGTAAAGATGAGTAAGCCTTGATAGCACAAGTGTTGACCGGACCACCAGTACCAAACTCATGATTATAGTTGAGGTCAGGGGGCAGCCTAATTTTTTTCATAAGATTGGATGATTCAACGTTCACAGGGGATCTGATGTCAAGGACAGCTCAACTTGTACTCCATTAACAACAACCTCTACTTTTGTTAAGGTTCCACCCAAGTTGGGGAAAGAGAGAGGACCACCTTCAGCTGGAGAGTAGAAGCAAGGCATTTAGCAGTTTCAGGGAATTTATCCCGGATAGACTGCAGTGTATACACGCTCTGAGTAGATTAGATCATTGTGGCAATGAGCTGGTCAGTGTCGCTGGAAGTATCAATAACCTCCAGGCCTCTAAGCACCTGATACAGATAAGTTCTGTGGGGTATCCTAGCTGTATCCATTTTCTATGGGTTCAACCAGTTGAGTACCTCAACTTCACCTGGGGCTCCTAAAACATAATGACCCACATCTTCACCATCCCCTTCAGATTTGTCATCAGAGGGGTTTTCAATGCTCATCAGAGTGTCCCTAGGACGTGGGGTAGGTTCAGGGCAACCCTTGTTGCAAAAGAGGTCCCGAGGCTGCTCCTCAACCCTAACCATTTTGGAGGAGGCATGGTATTTGTCACAATGTTATTTTTAACCTTTAACGTAGTGAGTTTTAACTGCCCCATGGCTATGGTTTTTAGATTAGAGTTGGCTTGATGAGATAGCATTGTAAAAGTGGATGCTCTCACAACGCCAGCTTTACGTCAAACAGTGGCTGTGAGCCTTGGGGGAAGCAGACAATTTAGCTTTTGTACTTTTCTCTCTTGTTGCAAACACTTTTGCAACATATTCAATTCAAGTCTAGTAATTTTGGTAATCTCATTGAGGAGATTAGTGTGCACCCAATGTCAGGTAGCAGTAGGGTGAGAAAATTTAAGGGCACAGGAGTGGGCCCCATAATATTCAAGTTTCATAAACGCCCCAGTGACACTGGTGGCATAGATAAAATTAATAGTAAAAAACTGACGGTTAGCATTTCCCTAGAAGTTTTGGCCTGGCAAGTGCACTGCAACCAGTTCATTAATACGCCGCGCTCCCAGCCCCTGTTGTCAATGGAGCATTGGGTGCAAGTCTTCCTGGATATATAATAAATGGCGCTTTAGAAGTTTTGTGGAGATGTTCACACACATTTCCCAAATGCAGTGTACATTGCACCCCACTTCATGCCCTGAGGTTGGCTGGATCTTGGGTTCATGAACAAAAATGTGGCGGACAAAGCTGCAAAGGTTCAGGTGGTGGTGGACCTCCTGGATGGTCAACAGGTAGAAGACATGAAGTGCACTAATTGGACTAACCCTAATAATTTTTTGTAACTTTCGACTTCCTACCTACAACGATTAAGCGCACCATGCTGGAGCACTACCTAAAGGCTGGGCTTACTGAATATGGGGAAATCTAATCCTTCAAGATGCAGTGATTTACGCTCAAGCCAGACCTGTGCATGAGCAAAGCGATTGCTGTACTCACCCATCTGCAGGGGTAGCAGAAGATTTGACCCAAATCCCCCACACCACTTTTGTGGAAATTGATGGTCAAAAATCCCGCCCATTTTTGGTTCACTGTGGATAGCGCGCCTCCTATCTGCACCTTCTGTCACGCTTTTGGCCATAAGGCCTTACTTCCCTGCCAAGGAGGGCATTACTTAAAACAAAACCATCCCAGATGCAATGAGCGGTGCAGACGCCCACTGTGAACTGGCAATAGACACCAACGCCACCTTCCCGTGGGGCGCACCTTGGTGCTACATTCAAGTTAAGCCTGTGTCCCCGCAGGAGCGTAAGAAGGCCAAGCAGGCCTGCAGAGCGGTGGCCAAGGTGGTAGCCACAGCCACATCCATGATCCCACCAACACTGCTCCAGGAGGACATTAATTCATTTGCTGCAGAAGCATCTCACAAATCCTTCTACCAATAAGATTGGGCCACCCAAGCTGAGGAACTGATGGGTGAGTTGGATTTATTAGACCAATGCTACTAATCCTCAATTGAAACTGAGTCACCCACCAATCTACCTACCGAAATTTCGCCATCATGAAATGGTGCACTGCAGGTGCACACCATGCCAACGATTTGTTCCAAGGTTGGAAATAAGCAGAAGGCAAAAGCCAACGTCAACCCCACCACAAAAGCATCCCATACTGAACCATACTCTGTAGCACAGAATACCCACACTGCCATACAGCAATATGCTGAAAAACAGAAGGCTGAAGGGCACGGGTGCCCTTCCCCTTGCACCTAAGGTGCGATGGGGGTAGCCTTTAATATAGAGACATTGAACATTGCTGGACTCAAGGCCTCGCCATCCATGGCTAGGAAACTAAGTTTTTAAAAATAATTTACCCATGGACATCCTGGCCATTCAGGAAACCCCTTGTCCATGCGGTTCAGTGGACACATGGACAACCATACTCCTTCCTTCCCTTTCCTTTTGGTCACTTCACTTTGGGGTGCTTATTTTAGTGACCCATTATTTTAAATTTATTTCATCAACCTCATACCTTGATAGCCGTGTCTTTGTTGTATCCTTTTTGTGGGATGAAGAAGTGCACAATGTTGTTAACATATATGACCCCAGCCTGTGCACAAGCTCATTGGGAATTCCTCTCAGGTGTTAATTTCCTCCCGCTTCCCCCTGACTCATTTGTGGTGGGTAACATGAACTGCTGGATCAACACAACAACCGACTTCTGGCCCTCATTGCCTACACCCCCACAGGGTCATATAGAACTTCGCGCTCTAAAGGCCACTTTGGGGTTATTTATTACTCTGTCAAATCATGCACCGCTGATCACAAACATGTCTCATCCCCATGTGCACAATGGCCAACTGAGGTCTATGTCCCGCATTGACCATAATCTTACACCGTTGAAATTTCAGTCCCAAATTGCATACTTTATGATGACAAAACTTGATTTATCCAACCACAGGATGGTATCAATTTCCTTCTCTTTGTCACATCTGGAGGCACAGGCGCCAAAGTGGTGCAAACTCCGTCCAGCTGAGATCATGTCGCCCAGGATTCATCATGGGTGGACACCATAACCTCAGCTCTGGAATTTACCACACTGTTATGTGCAGACCCACTTTCTACCTGGTCAACTTTCAAAGCGATCACCATCTGCCAGGCATGCCACATCTCATCATGTCACTCTCAGGCTGCCTCAGCAGTCATTTTGTGTACGCTGGAAGAAGTGGACCACCTGAAATCTATTGTTCCTCCAGCAGGCTACATCCTGGCTTGGTGTAGTAAGTGGTCAGAAGTGTCCACATGCCTCAACGCACTGGTAAGGCAAAGCAAACTCGAGTTTGTGTTCAGTATAAGGCAAAGAATATAATGGTGAGTGACACATGCTCCACTTACTTTTTTTGAAAATTCTTTGCCCCGTGACAGAGCTTGGCCTGCACACAGGTGAGGCAGCCAGACCACTCCATCTCAGATACTCTGGCCAAAGTGTCAATCAAAGGTAAAAATCAATACTCCAAATTGTATCACTCCAATCCAGCTCAACCAGCTGAAGTTGATGATTTTCTTGAAAGCGCACATATCCGCACTATTTCCTATTATCCATAGTTGATGGATTTAATTCCTCGGGACAAACTCTAGTCGCCATCTGTAGTGCACCATATAGGAAATGCCCAGATCCAGATGGGATCTCCTATAAGTTCTATAATAATTACTTCAAATATTTTATCTCCTTGCTGCTTGCCTCAATGAACCATTGCCTAACGGAAACGCGCCTCCTCCCTGGAGGCCAAGAGGCCTACACAATAACGTTTCATAGGAAAGGGGATAATCTGGACTTGGCCAACTGGCGCCTCATATCACTTACTAACACAGATACTAAACTTTTTTTACTAAAATCATGTAAAATCGCTTAGGGGTAGTTGCCTCTGCTCTCATTTCCCCTAAGCGATTTGGTTTCATTCCCAAACGGTCTATTTAGGACACCATACATACTGTAGCCAACGTCTGCCAATCCACAGCTTCAGAAGAACATGATTTTAGACCAGCAGAAGGCTTATGATTGAGTCAACTGGGATTAACTTGAAGCCTGCCTACACAAGTTCCACCTCCCCCATCATTTCATTAATAAATGATGTTGCTCACGGAATCTGCCACAATGGCTGTGCGTGGCCCTGGCTTCATCACAGATGTAGTTCGCCCCAAAGGGGCCTACACCAAGGGGACCATCTAAGCCTACTTTTGTATAACTTCAGCCTTGACCCACTTCTTCACAATGTAATTGCCAGCCTTACTGGTGACCATGTGTGTTAATTCTCAGCTTTTGGGCTCAATTCTGCCGAGTTGGTTTTGCACATGGTATGAGCCACTGAGCAACCAAATCAGAAGATATGAGGATCGCCGACTCTGGAAGTTTTGAATTACACTTCCAATGGGGCAGGTTGTATCTCGAAGTTACAATGGGCAGATTCTCCAAAAATGCAATGAAGCAAATAAGAAAATACAGGTTAAACTCGAACAATCTTTATTTTTGAAAAGAGGAAATATTTATAGGCTTTTTTAAAGTTTGTAATCTATCAGAGTGAATTAATCTCTGTGCGATCAAATCTTCAATCAATTGATTGGGATCTGAATGATCATCAACTTTAATAGATTGTGATAGATTGCTTGCTCCTTCCGATGA